>NGKF01000003.1:2370873-2391757 GCA_002162555.1 Monilinia aucupariae
TAATTAATTATAAGTTAATTTTTACTTTAGATTCAATTTAAATTAATAGAGTAATAGTAAATTATTTTATTATAAATTGATTTTTTAAATTTAATATATTACTAAAAAATTAAGTTTTACAAAAGATATAAAATATGTTTTTCTAATTTTTTACTTTAATATAATATTTCACTTTACTTTAATATTATATTTGTAACGCTTATGCCGTAAAAGAGCTGTTTAGAACAAGGTTAATAAAGTTCTTAGAATTTATTATTACTTAACTATACTACAAAGGAGAGACTATTATATATATATGAACCGCATAAGCAGGATATATACACGGCATATATTCGCTAATCGAGCATGTGAACCGTAATAGCGTGCATATACACCGGAATGTTTACTATGCCAACTGGGTAGCGAAAGTATAATACTACCCTTCTTTTTAATAAAGTTTGTTTTCGAACAATTATCTATTAATAATTCTATATTATACCTTATGCAACATCTACTAGCTAGTTAAGTCGAATAAAAAGCATTTATCGTAAACCTTGCGATTGTTGTTGCAAAGTATATAATAGTATTTGTTTATTCTTAAGCGATAATATATATATAAACATTTTGCAACAAAATGAATGCTTATTCAATACTTCGAAATAGCAAAATAATGTTTGTATTGAGAAAGAGCATATAACAAAGATTTTTTTTATTGTAAACCTAAATCCATATCCAAATCATTTCAATTTCCTTATCAAATTCATTACTTCCTTAAATATATTTTCCTATACCAATAAATCGAATAACTTTACATCGAGTATAGCAAAAGGGTTGTTGAGTGAAGGCTTTACCAAAAAGCAAAGGCAATGTAAAAATACAACGAATATACAAACAACGTTAACAACGAAACAATTGAAATTAAAAGCGCCTGTTATAATCGAGATTCTTTTTTTTTCTTCCTCTTCTTTAAAGCAAAATCATAAAAATAATAAAGAAAGTCAAATAGAAAACAATAATGGTTTCGATAAACAAAGCCTTTCAATTGATCTTGTGGATTAGCTTTCTTTTTTCTTTTAAACATTAAACAATAATATTAATTTAACATAACGATAATACGTATTCGAACATTTAAATCGCTAATGCAAAATTTTGTTGATAAGAATTCTTTACAACAAAAAGCTATATTGAAATAACAACAACAATAATAGTAGGATTGAATGTCGACGGCGAAACAATAACAGTAACAATAACAAAATCAAGTATTTGCAATACCGGTTTAGATCAATAACAACAACAAAAAGCTTATTGCAAAGATTCCAAATCAATCGGAGAATAATAACAACAATATATTTAAAACGATACATTATAAATTATACAAAGAGTCTATTAAATCGTTATTAAAATCGTTAATAAAATCGTTGTTTATTATTAACAATTGTTTTAAGGACTTTAAGAATATATATGTATTATATATACAAAATTGCTTTACAAGGAACTCAAAAAGGAAATATTATATTATACCAAAACAAAAAGAAAAGTTTTGCTTTTTTTATTTTAATTAAAAGCAAAAATATAAAAAGGTTTCGAAAAATCAATTGTTAAACAATTTTTTGAGATATTGCAAAACGTTATCAATTTACAAACAAAAAACAAAGATAAATTATTTTTTTCCTTAATCGTTTTTTGCAATATTATTAACAAAGAAATAAATAGTTTTGCAAGCGGAGTTTAAATATAAATTCTCGAAAAAGATATTAAAAGGAATTCTAGCGAAGAAGGAAAAAGAATGTATAGAGAGGATCCATAAAAAAGAATTGAAGAAATACCGAGCGTATAAAAGGTTTGAACAGAAAGAAAAGTACAGGCGAGCGTTAAGAAAGATGATTTTGAAATTACAATTAAAGGCTAAAGTATTTCAAGCGGCATTTTGTTTTAAATGGATGATATTTCTTTTTTTTTTTTTAATAACTTTATTTATTCTTTGGTTAAATAGAATAGTAAAAATTAATCATTCTATATTTATTTCAGAGATTCCTTTTTTCTTTATACTATATTAGAGATCGCGTTACTTTAATTGGTATTAATAATAGCAATAATAATTTAATATAATACAAAAACTTTTTCGAATGATTATAACTACGAAATGGTTTGAAAGAAATGTATTCGATCGATAATGAATATAAGTTTATTATTATTAGTATAATTGTAATTGTTTTTTTTATTCTTGTAAAGCTTAATCTATTCGAAC
Organism: Monilinia aucupariae; assembly: GCA_002162555.1. Lineage (NCBI taxonomy): Eukaryota > Fungi > Ascomycota > Leotiomycetes > Helotiales > Sclerotiniaceae > Monilinia > Monilinia aucupariae. The sequence continues at coordinate 2,373,101 of NGKF01000003.1, forward strand.
AATAAAGCAAAAGAACTAAGCAGTGTAAAGTTCGCTTAATGGAAATCACATAACTTGTAAAAAGCAATTTTCAAATCAAAAGCAGAGTATTAAGTAAAATCGGCGTTAGCGTTAAATCAGGAAATACAGTATTATAGAAAGTTGTAAATCTTTTTGATAATAAAAACTTTCTCTATTTCCCATTCAAAATTATCAATGATATTGATGGGCGGCGAAAGCTTTTAAACCTGATTAAAGAAAAGATTATTGTAAGCTTTCCGAAGTTTGTTAAATAGAAATACTAGATATATCTTTATGGTAATAAAAAATTCGAAACAAAAAGAATTATTTATTTAATTTATAATCTTGAATCGATTTTAAATAGGGTAATCAAACTTTTTAAAGGGTTATTGGGTAGAGTAGTTCTTTATATTCAACTATATATAATCTCCAATATCGAAATCTATAATACAATAATACGAATTAATAGACCGAGTTATTTTCTTTTAAGCTCGAAGGATACCTTCTTTAGCGCAGGCAATAACTATTTGATTGCGTTCAACGAATTTGTAAATGTTTTAAATGTTTATGTTTTTTATTAAAAGGTTATTCTTAATATCCTAATCCCAATTATTATATGGGGGGTAATCGTAGAAAACTTTGAAAAGCAATAAACCTTTGAAAGATTTATATGGAAGGGTAAGCTAAACATAATCCATTATAAATAGGAATTTCAACCAATCGTTTTAATAATAACTAACGAATGAATGTAAGCGTTATTACAAATACTGATTATAAATCTTTGTTTAACCATTTGTTTAAGAATGATGAGCAATAAAGAACTTAATATCAATACTTAGTAATCGATTGAATTTTTGCTAGAATTCTAAAATAAATTGAGGATTTCTATCCAATACAATCGATTTAGAAGCTTTGTAATATCAATAGACGTAGTATAGATAAAGTTTAGCTTGCTTATAAAAATCAATTTCTTTGTAGCAAAGAATAAAAATGGTTTGTTTTATTAATTAATCAATAATTACAAAAACGTTATTGTAACCATATTTATTTTTATTGAAATTGTAATAGTTTATAATAACGTTTTGTTATATTTATTCAGAAATAGAGAACGGGTGTAACAAACTAGGAATGCGATTTTGCGGTACGGAATTGCGTTTATAAGCGTAATAATTATATATATATTGAACAATTGTTATAAACATGCCAGGCTAGTAGTATTGTTTTGATAACAAAAGATAAGTTTTCTTAATTCCAGGATATATTGTTGTCGGAACACGTGAATAGGATCCTGACATGTATCGGGCAATGCCGTAGGCATTGTACGATAYATGCAAGGAAGATATGAAATATCTGTTATACACTAGAAGAGTTTTCACCCCCTTTTCCATTTTGGGCAAAAAGGCAAAAAATGAGTTAATGCACAATTTCCCTTATAGTTAGATATACCCTCTTTCCTTCGTACAAAGGAAAGAGGATACACATCTTAATTCAATACAATACTTTTCATACCATACATTTTGTGCTCAACACAACCGTAGGCCTACAGTGTAAACCCAACAATTGTAGAAACTAAATTATAAGCCTTTCGAATAAGAAATATATAGAGGTTCTTCAAATCAAGCATTATTAGATAATCGTCATACAATAATAAATCATCTTGAAAAACAAAATGTTTGTAGCTTTTGAATGTTTCGATTTATAAAGCTTATAGATTATTAAAAAAGCGATTGATATTAAAGATATGGTTGATAATATTGAAATAAAGAGCGATAGAAGCCAGGTTTATGATAAATAATACGTTATTGTTGATCTCTTTCCTTAGATTGTTCTGTATAATCCTTGTATCGATTTGATTATCTTTTATAAGCTGTTGAAGGCGATTTTTCTTCTTTATTTGATTTTGTATATCGAGTTTGTTAACGCAATATATAAAGGCATCGGCGAAGGAATTGTCTTTGCCAGAATGATATATAATAACAAAATTGTAGTTAATTAGCAATTTGGCTTATTAAGCTTATCAAACATTCAAAGTTTTAATAATTATAAAGTATTTCAAAGCTTTGTAATCTATATAAACTTAAACTTAATGAAAAGAGCCAGTTAGTTTTGATTTCCAATAATCAAAAAAGCATATTATCGATAATATCTTTTTGTTATAAACTTTATAGTTCAATTCAACAGAAACTATAATTTTAAAAAAGTATATTACGGGTAGCCAATTGTTATTATACTTTTGAAAAAGCATATTAACGATTATTCTATCCAAAGCGTTGGTTTCAAATATACAAAAAAGGTTATAATTGTAATATCGGAGTAGAAAAACGAAAGTAAACTTTTGTTTCAAAACATTAAAAGCATTATAGTATAAATCGTCGAAATAGAAAGGGGTATTAGTTTTAATAAGCTTTATCAAAAGTTTAGCTATAATATTGTAATTTTTAATAAAACAACAATAGAAATTGCAAAAACCTAGGAATAATTGGATTCCTTTAACGGTTGTAGGGTATATTCAACTTTTAATTATTTTTACCTTTTTTGGATCAATTTCAATATTTTTGGTGGAAATAATAAATCTGAAATACTTAATACATTTAACGTTGAATTTATACTTTTTAAAATTGGCTTAAAGATTAACGGCTTTAAGTTGAATTAGGATTAACTTGATTTGAACTTAATGATCTTTTTTGTTTTTAAAATAGATTAGAATATTGTTAAAGTAGGTAGTGCAAAATATGTTTAAATAATTGAAGAGTATATTGTTTATATACCTCTAATAAATTGCTAGGCTGTTTGTAAGGTTAAATAGTACAACTTTGCATTTGTAAAAACTGTAACGTGTATAAAACGTAGTATATTCCTTAAAAGCAAAATTTATTCTAATCCAATAGAAGGTTTAACGGATGTTAAGCTTTGTATAAATCTTCATATTGGCAAAACGTATAAGCATCTCGTTGATTAAAAGGAAAGGATATTGATTCTTACAAATAAAAAAGTTTAATAAACGGAAATCGATACAAAATTGGAATATATTATTAGTTTTTTGAATAAACAAAACAAATGCTATATAAAAAGCTTAGTTAGGCTTTATAAATCCTTTAGCCAAATTGTTAGTTAAATATTCCTTAACAATTTTTAGTTGTTCCAATAATATTTTATAAAATGGATTGTATTTTAAAGCTTTTTCTTCTTTACTTTCCAATATAATTTTGTAATCGTATGAATGATAAAATAGTAACATATTCGAATTGGCTTTAAAAAAAGCTTTTTGGAAGGTTTTGTATACCAAAAAAATTAAAGGTTTTTTATTAACGGTAGCAAAAACATTGTTTAAATATGATTATGTCACGCTAAGAGCATGAGGCACGTGATAATCACGTGTTTGTAGAACACTCTGATTCCACGTAGGCCTCGGATCTTCCGGGAGTAGGCGTATAGGCACCCTACCCACTTTTCGATCAACCGGAGCTAGAAAGCTCCAAAACGCCACAAGCTTGGTATATTACTATTTAAGCAAGTTTTCCAAAGTTAATATAAACACTTTATACGTTATTATACTAATATAGTATTGGATTTTCTCAATTAGTATACTAATTTTTTTTAGGATTATTTAAACCTATAACTATCAGTATACTATAATATCAAAGATCATTATATTGTAGATCTATGATATTATAGATTATTATACTATAGATCTTTAAGATCTCAAAATCAAATGATGATCATATAGAATTACATAAATATAAATATATTAAAAACGAATGGATTTTGTATTATAGGGATAGATAATAATATAATCATTATTTTATACCTATATTTTTATCCCTTTTTGATATTATTTCATTATATATTTGTAACTATCCTCCATGATAATTATAAGCCTGGTTTATACTCAAAATCTCTGTAACAATTACAATTCGAATATCGATATCATACAACTTCTTTTTTCCTTTTGATCCCCAATCATCTCTTACTATATTTCTATCATCCTCAATCATCCTTTTCATTATGTCAAAAGTCACTTTGAACAACCAAGCGGATTGGTCCTTTTAGTACTTATCCTTCAAAAACGTTAACTACTCTAGGCATATCTGGAATAGTATAAACCCAAATTCTTCGATTCTTTTAATCCTTTATTTTGTGATTGGTTAAGCATAGAACCATTTTAAACTTCTAATATATATTATATAATTTTTGAAGAAGATTATAAACGTTAATATAAATATGTAATGGATTTGAAGATTTATAATCGATACGCTAATCTTAATATCGAAATAAATGAAATGTTTAAGCTTAAGCTTTTTGCGGATTCTATCCTTGCAACAATCGAAGATCTTTTATCAATCTATTTGCTTATAGAAAAGATTTATAAGATTTAGAAAAATAAATACAATCAAAATCATAACAATTTCTACTATATATTCGATTGGATTATATCAATAATCGATTTATTCTACACTTTAGAAATCTTTTAGAAAACTATACAAAATCGGATTTTAAAACAAATTATTACTTAGTTACAAATGAAGATTACTTTTATCGATTCAACAATTCTAAGGATTATTCAAATTAAATATATCGATTATTTAAACAATATCCGCATTAATAAAATGGATCCGGTAAAATAGTATAAAAAATAGAAATCTTTTTATACCTAAGCTTCAATTTATAATCTTTTGAAAATCCAAGGAATCCGTGGATGTAAACAGTTTTTGAAATCATTAAGCAAATTTGTATTTAATTGGTCGAAATAACAATTAATTACTTTAAATATCGAAGATAAAAAAAAATGTTATACTATTACTTTAAAACAATATAGTAATCTTTTTGCTAATCATGCAGATTGTATAGTCTGTAACCCCTTACCAAAAAAATCCTTTTTTACCTTTGGATTTGCACTCTAATAAGCTATCGGATTTAAAAAGGCCAAAAACGTTATTTAGTATTGTTTATATAAAGAAAATTAATTAATTGGTCCAGGCTATTGTTATAAGCCGGACAAATACTGTATAGTTAAACTAACCCTTACCAGTAAATATGTTAAACAATTTATTTGAATTATTAATGAAAAACAAACTAAAAAGATCAATAAACATATCAAAAAGAAAAAATTTAATAATCTTTGAAACGTTCTATTCAAGAAGAGTTGGATTATTAATGTATAGGCCATTCAATTTTATAGATCTTTACAAAAAAAGGATTTTTATAACATTGCCTTTTGTATTATCGATCTGAACAAGTGTATTGGCGCTTTTATTATATTTATAATCATTTCTATGCATATACTGGCAAATTGCATTTTATTGGATAATTGTAATACTATATATATTATTAACAATGCTAACTTTCTAGTAAACGGAAAGTATATTTTTAACGATATCTTGGACTACATCAAAACAGGATTATCAAACTTGCTAATGGTTGGTTGTAGCGATAAGGTAATTAAAGGAATTTTGCTAAATGGAACGGATTTTATATTTACTAATGTTACACTTGTTCCTGATTTTTATATTAATTTTATATTCAAAACCCTACTTTGTAATAAGGGTGTTTGGTTTAATGAATTTAACGTTATTGTTAGGATTGGCGATCGGGATAATAGTATTATTATTGCTTAATGTATTAAAAAGTATAACCTTATCTTTTTAAAATATAACGCTTATTTCAATTATTTTAATAAATCTAATTTACCTATAAGCATGAATATTATGATGTTTACTAAAAACCAAAAAATCAATAAGCATTTTTTTCGAATACGTAAAACAATAAAACTTCGATTGGAATTAAGCAATTTGTAGTATGAAAGATTAGAGCATTTTGACAAAAAAGCATTAAAATACTTAATTAGAATAACTAGAGGAGTATAGATTAAAGGAATCATTTGGATGGAATGCGTTGATTGTTTACGCATATACACTAAACAAATTGTTTTACGTTCATTTAATGATTATCAATCATTTAAATCTTTTTATAAAGTTTAATGGGATTTGTTTGATTTTTTCTGTGCTTATAACGAAGTATCATGGTTGCTAGTAATCAAGGATATGTATAATGAAAAAATCTTTACTTTTGCATTGATTCAGAAGATGTATAATAAAGTTTTTGAAGTTTTAAAAAACTTCGTTGTATAGGTTTATTGCAAGTATGGTTTTTATATTGTGGTGATTAAATAAAACAATAATATATTTGTAATAAGAATTAAAAGTAATATTGTATTTAAGAGATGGATCTTCGAAGAGGGTATAGAATTTGAATTTTTCCTTTTCTTTATGTATGAATTTAACGGAGGAGCGGAATGTGTAGGACAAAAAATCATTATTAAACAAATTAAAATGTACATTTCAATTAGATTATTGGATAAGATGTGGGTAAAGGTTGTTTTTGCCGTTATATATCTTTATAACATTAGTTTATTGAAAGCAAAGGGTTGGAAATGCTTTAATGAAGTGATTGATTTTTGGTTTAAACAATACTATAAATGGTATTCATCGTCGCTATTACAAAAAATTATTGATAATCTTTGTCCCAATTAAAATGCGATATATAGGTATAGTTACTATATATATCTTTTGGACAAAGAAAAAGAAGCTGGGATTAAAGTAAAATAGTATAAGATTAACCCGCAAACATATATTGGATATTTGGTTAAATATATTTTTGTTACAATAATCTTTTGTATTTGGATTTTTATGTTTAATAAAATTATTATTACACAAAATATTAAATTCGATGAAAAATTTGTTTATAAAAATAATCTTTGTAATAAAATTGTTAACATTATATTAGTTCAAATAATCAAGGATTTGGTTATTAAATTGGATATTCAACAAATGGAATTACTAGATAGTATTATTTTAAAGAACATAGATGATGAACTTACCAAAGGATTTGTACAAAAAAAGTTCAAGATTATATACATTCCTGATTTTAATTATAAACGTTTTAGATCTTCGATTTTGGGGGTAATTGAAAATTAAAAGGGTTAAAAGAATCTAATAACAAAATCTTTACCATTTATTTCAATTCATGATAATAAGTATAGCATTTCGTTAAATTCCGATACAATTATGGGAATCAATAAATTAATATTAGTTTTTAATAAACCAAAATCTTTATTGATTGTATTTACAACAAAAAATAAAAGCTTGTTTAAAGTGATTAATTTATGGAAGGTTTGTATGGATTTTGGTTATAAAGAATCAACGATTTTATTAAGATCATTAATATTAGTATTAGATAATATTCTTGAGGATGGTAAATCGAATGATTATTTAATTCTTAATAACGAGGAGGGAAATACAATATTGCTTTTTATAGAGAGGAATATGTTTAAGAGATCTTTTTCGTTACTTATATCTAACAAAGCTATTAAATAGTTATATACTTTGTAAATAAAGATTTCTAGGTTTAATATCAATATTGAGGAATACATTAAATTCGATATATTTGATAACATTGATATAATCCCCGATTATATAAGATATCAAATAACAGATTATACTAAACGTTCAAATCGTTTGTATTAATGGGCAAATGGTTATTACAAAATTAATACCTTTATTGGTATTGTGATTGTTCAATTATACGGATTTAGAAATGGATTTCAACGATTAAATGAGTTCTATAATACTTTTTGGCTTAATAGGCAAAAAGAAGAGTTAAATGAACAAAATAGTAAGTTCATCACTATATATAATATAGTAATTACCATAATAAAATATAAACCAATAATTACGCTTTTGATTTAACCTAAAGTTATAAATCTTCTACAAATACTAAAATCAATGGCATCATTATTACCAAAGTTCTTTTATAATCTTAGAATTTATATATTTGGATATTGGTTTAAAATGAATTGTGATTATAAGATTAAAGCATTACAGGATTGAAGCATTTAGCGAGAAATTGAAACAATATCGGCTAAATCAAAGCTTATTTCATTTCAATGAATATTTATTTATAAAAATGATCAAAACGATTATATCGATTGCTGTAGATTACAATTAGTAGTTAAAGAAAATCTTCAGGATATAGCGATAATCGAATCGATTTATGTAATTACGTTTGTTGTACAATTTTTTCGTATAATAATGGCAACAATAATAAAGAATAATTTTGAAACAAAATAATACAATATTATAAATGCTTTTGTTAATGTATTTCGAAATCCTATTAGGAATTCAATGATATGCTATATACCAAATAGGTATAAAGTACCTGGTAAATTTATTACTCTCAATTGTACACTATATGGCTTAAGAGACTTTTTTGCATTTTGGTATAAAAAGTTTATAAGCATATTTATCAACTTGAAAATGGTAAAGTGCAAAAAAGAGTTTTGCATCTTCATATCTTTTAATTTCTATATATTCATTTTGTTCTTTATTAACAATATCCAAATAATCTATTATAAAAAGTATAAACATCAAAAAGATTAAATAATAAATAGAATTAAGGTTAGATATAAGTTTAAAAATTTCGGCGATACTTAATGGTTTTTAGGGATTCGAATTATTAAAAATCAATAATTTAAAAAATTGTGGTTAATATACAATATCTATATTAACAAAATCGTTTACAAATTTGGTTTTATAAAGGGAAAAATAGTTATATTATTTTTAATTATAGTATTCGAAAAGAATAAAAATGTAACTCCTCTCTCTAAAATAAAGGAATATTAGGAAAAAGTTGGATCAATTTTGTATTCGGCTATAACAATTAGGGTTGATTTAGCGTTCCTTTCCTTCAAATTAAGCAAATATAATATTAACTTTTTAAAGAATTACTTTATAGTAGCAAATCATTGTATTGTATACTTATACGGATTTTGGTATTTCTTTATTTGCTATAGGGATAATTATATATTTTAAATAATAACTTTTTCAAATACTTTCTTTGCAAATAATATAATTATTCGGAGATTTTTTTAAAGCTATATAATCATATTGTATAATGATGCTATTGTATGGAAAGCTATAAGATAAGATACAATTACTACCTCAACTATAAAGGCAGAACTTTTAGATATGGAAAAATCGATTAAAAAGGCAATAATAATATTGCGGTTTTTAAAAAAAATCAAGATATTAATAAAAAAGCTTATTAATATCTTTTGCAACAATACTTAAACGATCCGATTGATAGTTGGGGAGAATAAAAAAATCTTTATTAAATTTAGGCATATAGATATTCAGAATATATAGTTTCGTTAAGAATACACTAATAAGCGATTCTTGATCATGTATTTACCAATTGTTGATATACTGGTAGATAGGCTTACTAAGAATCTTATTAAGCAAAAGTTTGAATACTTTGTTAAACTAATCAATATATAAAACGCTAAGGATCGAATTATAGAGGTTATTAAATGATTGGTAATCATATGGTATTTATACAAATTAATATTATAGTATTCCCCCCATACCCCATTACCCCAACCCCCATTCTCCACCTCTACCCCAAAGAAAACTCATTTCCAAGCAACCTTTCCATTATCACCATTATTTATCTTCTTTTTCTTTTTTTTTTTTTTCATTTTTGTTGTTGCAAAGTAATCCTTCGAAGTATACCCGCTTCCAAAAATATCCGCTTTTAGTATAGATATACCCCGCATCGATTTCGAAGCCATTTAAAGATCGATGTATTTTAGAATACTTCGAAAAGCGGTTTGGAGACGCTTTATCTTTTATAATTACATAATTAGCAATTATAATATAAAGCGAAGAGGGGATATTATATTTTTCTATCGTTATTAGTTTTTACAACCAAAAAATTATTCGTTATTATATACAAATATGCTAGTAAAGGCCGATATATATGCATAAAGCATTAATAATACTAAACTCTTTAGAAATCTATGTTTTTATAGTAAATCCTATTTCCTTACTTAACGATCAGCAATTTTATACATTGCATATATAGATAGGGATTCTTTAACCCTTTAGACCAAATCTTTTTGGTGGGGGTATAGAGAGTTGTTGTAGAAGGAGTAATAAAAATAAAAGATTTTATTTTAGATCTCTTATTATTCAATTTATTACCCTATTCAATCTTTATAAGGTTAAAACCAAGGTTTTTATCAAAATCCTATGAAATGTGAATGATGTACTATTAAAATGATTATAATACTTATTTTTCAACAAAGCAAGGAATCTTCATCTTTATCTTTACTTTAATCCTCATTTTCATTCTCGTTATTACCTTCGCCAGAACCGGCTTGAGAAGGACGGGAGGGGAAAGAATCGGAGGAATAAGGAAAGGGGGAACGAAAGGGCAAAGAGCAACGATAAAGGCGATGGGGAGGGGGAACGGGGGTGCGGAAAGGGTGTCCCGAGGATGATTCAAAAGGATTCGAAAAAGAAGAAGAAGCAGGAGGAGAAGGAGAAGCAAAAGAAGAAAAAGAAGCAGGAGGAGAAGGAAAAGTAGGAGTAGAAGAAGAAAGAGAAAGGGGAGGAGCGATATAGCGATGAGAAATAGCTAGAGCTTTTCGAGTATAGGAAAGGTTCCCGGCTTGGGAGAAGCAAGCACGGCGGGGCATGTTGTTGGTGATATTGTTGTTGGTGTAGTTATTGTTGTTGTTGTTGTTGCTAATGCTTGTCCTTAAGGAATCAAAGGATCAAGGGATTAGAGCTACGATTAAATACTTACGCGATGGAAATTATAACAAAATAACAATACGCCACAAAACGATCAAATACAACAAATATACAATAAATGCCTTTAATCATGGTTATTATTACCTATGGGATCGGCGATCCAGGTATTTATAGAATCATATAGAATTACTTATTTATACAACTATTTGTAAGGAAATTGTATATATATTATTAAATTAGTTTCCGTTTGTTTATTTATATTAACAAAGAATTACGCGAATAGCGCGGAGTTGTAAATTCATTTATTTTGTTTGCTTTGTAAGCAGATTATATACTATATATATGATCTGGAGGGTATATCACATTAAAAGTATAAAGTATATAATAATCATATATTTGTAAAACATTTTGATTCTATATGGGCCTTAAATCTTCCAGAAATAAGCATATAGATACTTTATTCACTTTTCGATCAATTGGAGCTAAAAAATTCCGAAGCGTCATAAACTTGGTATATTATTATTTAAATAAGTTTTCTAAGATTAATATAAACGCTTTATATATTATTATACTAATATAATATTAGATCTTTTCAATTAGTATACTAGTTTCTTTTAAGATCATCTAGATCTATAATTACCAGTATATTATAATATTAAAGATTATTATACTATAGATTTATAATATTATAGATTATTATACTATAAATCCTTAAAATCTCAAAATCAGATGATGATTATGTGGAATCATATGAATATAGGTATATTAGGAACGGATGGATCTTATATTATAAGGATAAACAACAATACAATCACTGTTTTATACCTATACCTTTATCTCTTCCTGATATTACTTCATTATATATTCGTAGCTATCCTCCGTAATAGATTAAAATTTAGTATACTAGTAAACGTTTATAACAATTAGGAGCTGGTTTTTTTGGTTTTGTTTTTATTGATGTTTTTATGTAACAATTTCGATATTGTTGAAAGTAATAGTAAAAAGCTTGTTATATTTATATTTTTTATACAAAAGTTCGAATTGTGTGAGCGTAAAAACATAGATATCGATAATGTTGAATAAAAGATAAAGTAGCGATTTATAAAGTTTTTATAGTTTTGCAATGTAAGTTTTCTTAAATAATTGTTGAAGAGTTTTTTTAAGTATTTATTGAGAAAAAAGAGGGAGAGAAGGGTTGAGTTTCTTCGCAAATATAGGGTTGAAGGGTTGTATTGTAAATACAATAATAAACTTAAACTAAGCATTTCGTTGTTGCCAATAGATATTAAATTTATTGTTTTTTCGATCAGCGTTTTATTATACAAATCGATTGATTTTCTTTTATTTCAAATCATTTTTCGAAAAGAATAGGTTTTAATTCAAAAAGTATGTAAATGGTTGTTCTAAAGGTTATTCGAAGCGTTGATTAAAATAATCGAGCTTTGCTTGCAACTTTAAAAGTTATGATTTATTTAATATAATGCTATAAAAACCTAAATCTGTAATAAGAAATAGAACGAATGATTATTTTCGATTATTGATCAAGAGATTAAAAAAAGTGTAATAAATGATAACGCAACCTTGTATATCGTTGTAATCTTTAACATTAATAAAAGTTTTAAGTAAATAATAACGTGATTTAAACAATGGAAATAAAAAAGTAAGGAGCATAGTATTAATGAAAGTGTATCCGTTTGCTTTAAAGTTAAGGAGAGTATTCGATTTGAAGGAATATCCGTTTTTGGAAAGGATATAAGGTAGGGTTATAGTTTAACTTTTCATTAGTTTGGTTAAATTAAAGAATCGTATATTTTTGATAATATTCAAAAAAAAGTTTTTGTTTAAACGTTTGCTTTTAAACAGGTGTTTTTCGTTTAATGTATTGATTCAACGTTTTTAGTATGTATCTGGGGATTAAAATGATCTTTAGCGTCGTAGAAATCTTTAAGGGATTCGTTGTTGATAATGATAACGGAATTAGTAAGAATATCCGTTTTTATTTTATAAAAGCTTATTCGCAATGTTTAAAAGCGAGTTTTGAAAGCAAAAGAAAAAGCGATATTCTAAGTAAAGATTTTGGGGATCGAATTTTTGAAAATTTCAATATATTCTATCGGAATGTTATATAGCGGGTAGGACGGTTTGGATTGAGTATATTGAATTATACCAATACCAAAATAATTAGCGCTTTAATTCGTTTAGAAAGGGTAAATCGATATTATAATGAATGGCTTTTTAATAAGAGTAAGCTTTTGAAAAATGTAATATTTGTTTCTTTTTTGTATAAAGATTTTGTTTTTATCAATCTTAATCAATTTGTTAATTAGCTTTTTTATAGTAAGACAATTATCCTTATGGAAAATTATGGTTTAAGCTAGATAATTGGAAATCTTGTTTTCGAGATTTTTAAATAGTTAAATATTATTAATAATTTTGGTTTGAGTTATTAAAAATCTAAAGGTTTTATACTATTCCAAAAAATAGTTATATTGAATAGAAAGATCGTTAAGCATTTTTCAATAATTATATTAGGTATAGATATACTTAATCTCTATAGAATTACTATAAATTATAGTTAGTTAGTGTATTAATTCTATACTAATAAAATAAGGAACTTGTATATACAATGTATAGAGATGCTTTTGGGTTTTCAATTCTATTTGGTTCATAATATAAGTATATTGGATTATTTTTGAATCGAAAGTATTAGTATATAGATCGAAATGTTTAAGAACAAGTATACTTTATAAACTTGTTTAAGGTTCTATATTATTGTTTAACTTTTTGGTAAGATTAATTATTTTGGGGTAATACGAACAAGTGAAATAAAAAGAATATAAAGGGTTTGAAAAGCTATACTTATGGATAAAGAATCGATTACTTTTAATATAGCGATTATTATTAGATTTGGAAAACGAAAAGTTAAAGGCGGGGTTGTTAGGGTTGTTGATTTATAATCTTCTTAGAATTCTTTTACAATTTTTGTAAGATTAATATTGCTTTTCTGTAATAAAGTGTTGATTAGTTTCAATAAAAAAAAGAATTATTTCGGGGAGGGGATTAGAAAAAAAAGTAATAAAAGTAATACTATATACAATTTTATCGTATAACCGTTCAATTTCTATGGTTTAAACAAGAAAAACTTTTCGTATAGCGTATTCACTTTTGCGATCTTGAAAATCGGGGATGCGCAAAGTAAAGTTACGAAGAATACTCTTTGGAATAAAAGTAGATTGTAAAAAAGATATTGTTTTTTGTTTTATCTCTTTACTTTTTCTTTAACCTTGATTTTAAATAATTATATTAAAAACAAAACCAAAAGTAAAACAAAAAATTAATAATGTAAATACAAAGCTTGTTGGTACAATATCTTGGCCAGAAAACGCGATGACGTTAATATAGGATTTGCTAAAAAAAAAACAAAACATATCGAAGGAAAAAGAAAAATAGAAGGATTTCCGAAAATAATAGAGAATATATCGCCGTTAAACTAGATCTAATATTGATCTTTTTCCTATAAATAGATAATTTTGTTGCTTAAAAGCGTTCTTAAAAAAATATTATTGAAAAAGGTATTCTTTTAAATAATTATTAAATAACTAAGACGATTTGATATTTAAATAATAAATAATATAATATTTATATTGTAAAAAAGCTATTTAAAACAAAATCAATAAAGTTCTTAGAATTTATTATTATTTGATTATACTACAAAGAAAAGATTGTTATATATATATAAACCGTATAGATAGGATATGTGCACGGCACATGCTCGCTAATCGAGTATATGAGCCGTGACAGCGTGTACGTGCACTGGAACGTCTGCCATGCCAGCCGGGCAGCGGAAGCGTGACAATATTATATTTCATTTTCTATTAATAACATATTTATAAAGGGGTTTTATATTATTAAGCTTAGTGCACCCTCATTTTAGCGGTAGTCTTGTTGATAGTATGAGTATTAGAGTAAACGAGAGAGAGATTTATATATAAATTTATCTTTTCTTAATAAAAACAGTTTAAATAATTCTTTAACTATTATAATAAAAGCTTTGTAATACTAATAGAAATATTTAAATGATCTTAATGATTGTATTGTTATTGTACTCGTATATAATTAACTAAGTCTTTAAATCTACTATGAAAGATCTCGATGAAATAAGTATGAAGAGAACTCTCCAAACATTAAATATCACTTCAACTATCCATCCGCAACGGTAACAGCCATCGTAAAACACAACTGCTTTTCTTCAATTCACGAACCGTTCGCACCTTTGTTAAAGCAGCCAGGCCAACCAATCTCCGAATCTTAAAGTATGATTCACATTGCATTTTTCATCATGTCAATGGGTGTTACTGAGCCCCAAGCAGAATCCCTCACAATGGAATGAATGAATGCCTCTGCTCGCCGTGAACTAACAGTCTATCTATCACGCTACCATAAGGGTCGTTGTAGTTTTGGGTTCGAATCGAGGTAGGATATACATGTATTCGCTTTATTAACGGAGAGAGAAGGCTAACAAATTTTTTACCTGTATTTTCCACTTATATGTCGAATTTTGGGGCGAGAGAAGTGACTCTTATCTGGAATAAGATCTGGATATGTTGCTTTAGGAAGAATATCGTGCGTCAAGAAAGGATAAAGACCATTAGAGTGGGAAGAAGGAAGAATATTTCATTTACATCTGCGCTATAAACGAGAGAGTCGATTCGACCGTATCCTTTCACAGTTCAATCCACCATCGCCTGAACCCCTTCTGCATCTGCATCGACTTTCAGAGTCGCATATTGATACTTGGGTTTAGTTGCAGATTTCTTGCCTCTTCTCGGCATTGGTAGTTGCGCCTTCGAGATTGATCTTGGCGAATACTATAGCGAGGGCATTGGCTTCGGCTAAAGCATGATCTGTCTCTCGACCTACTCCTACTGCTGCATGTATTTTGATTGTTAGCAGCTGGTATGATGAGCTGAAGAGTATGAGAAATTAAACTCATTTAGAGAAATACTTACATCCGTTACTAAAGTGACACCGGTGACTGTCGCAAAGGATATGTTGGCGAAATCGGATTCCTGGTTGTGTGTTTAAAGATTTAGAGAAAAATCAATTGTTCTTTGATATGATATTGAAAGTATCAAAATAATTATAGAATTAAAGAATTAGATCGCAAAGGATTTGTTGATTAAACAAAAAAGATTTATATTTCAACCTTTTAACTCACTATACGAGTGTAGCAGACTATGTTTGTATGGTGTAATCCTGCAATCATTCTCTCACCACTCACTGTTACTCTGGGGAAGACGTACATTATGCATTGAGTCCTGTAGATGGTCGGTGAGAGAAACGAGCGAGGTGGCGATAACCCTAACCCTAATGAGAGGGAATGACCATTCCAACGTTCCGGAGTTGAGAGGAAGAAACTAGATTTTGAAAAGCTCACCCGCATAGCGAAAACTTGATGTTGTTAGCAGTGAGCTTGATTCCAGTTCCAGACGCACAAAAATAAGCGAAAGCGGGCCCGTCTAGACAGGGGGCGAGTAGTTTGTTCTTATCCGAAAAGGAGTAAGGATGATGGTGAGGTAGTTTCTTCTCAAAATCATGGATTGGGTCTGGAGCATAGATTCATCCTTTTCTCATTTCATTACATATTAATTTTCAATCCAGGAGTATGACGACCTGGTCCCTGATATTTCCCACAAATGGTTTAGGTAAGTCATATACTGCAAATATCTAATACCATCTGCCTGGGCATTAATAGTGAGAGAAGACTTGTTAATGGATGTACAAAAATCCCTTTCCGGAATATTAACGAATGTATATATTGGCAAGTCTAGCACCTAGTAAAACAGTTGGATCCAGGAATCGTCTTGCGCCGTCGGCCTCCATTATCTAAACCGATTCCACAATCATCTGCGAAATCCTCACCCCCAAAACCTATTTCCAAAAGAAAACATCATGCAAGCGAAATCAAATTAGGATTTTTGTATCTTCATGGAATGAGAACCATTAGTCATATACGTCCATATCTCTTTACTTGGATATGATCCGAGGTCTATCGGTATTCTACTCGTAGGATTGTTTCATAAAGCGATATCTCCAACCATGCTGATTTGACTTGCCGCGCGGATTTTCGAGCTGAAACTGGTACGTTAGATCTTTTCAGGATCGTTTTCAAATGCTGTCTTTGGATTTTAGTATCTGGCACACAATTAGCTGCGATTAGATACGCCCTATGGTCAACATACTTACGACTTCATCGAAGGAGAAGTAACGTTCTCTATTGCTACAAGTGAGAACTGATTGGTGTTACATGTTGATTATAATCATATGCTGTTTTCTTTTCCAGGTGCATGCCTGTAGATACTGTTTTATTGTTGGAGTCAAATCAACTTGTTGCCCTGCAGCCCGGCATGTATGGTGAGATTATAGATCTGCCTACTTTGCACATATGGGGTTCGAATGATAACATGTATCCTACATATGGTCCTGTGGTGAAAGAATTGTGCAAACTTGATCTCAGAGAGACTTTTGTGTATCAAAGAGGTCATGAGATTTCAGGACCAGATAGCAAATCTGCAGTGGAGATAAATGTGAAGATAGTCAAGAGAACTATAGAATTAGCATTGAACATTCAATAAAAGAAGGATAGTCAAGATCTAAGTTCCAATATGCACTGTTCAATATAACGAAGACCCCCAGCCTCTTATAACGCTGCGACCAGAAAATTTGTAGCAATGATGAGGAGTACTGCCCCGACGAAGTCGCTCTTTTTCAATATCTTCTTTGCGTGCAAGGCCTCAATTCTTTGATGCATGTTCTCTTAACAGAGTTAAGAGAACGAGGCAGGCAGAGCAAACCAAAATGCGCTCAGCGCGAAGCTCCCGATGGAATATCCGATGAATACTCATCAGTGATTGGAAGAATAAAGAAAATTGAACGAATATCAGGCTTACTTCCGAAGAAAAATCCATCTCCAGTCGCCTAAATGATTGACGCAGCTGCTAGTGGAGCAATCTGGTGAAATCCTATTGTAGGATTGATACGTGACATTGCAATATCGCTTTTCGCGCGTTTCAAGGAGTAAGCGATTATTAGGTGAAGAGATTTGTTATTAAAAAAAAAGTTTTATATTGGTTGTATCTTACTTCCGGCATTCTATCATTCTTCTATCTTAACTTTCCTTATATCCTCGCACTATGAAAAATATTTATTTATATTACTTCAAGGCAAGTGCTTTACTATGCTACGTATCAGAGGATATGAGATGAGATGATATATGCGATATCGCTTCTCTCCTTTTCCCCTCTCGTACCGAAAACCCTAAAGTACACTTTTCCACATTTTCTCCTCAAGTCTCGCTTACGTCGAAGTCTCTTCTGCCAATAAATCCAACCCAAAAAGTCGAATCGCATTACCCCCCAAAACCGCCTTTTCTTCCTCACTGCCTGCACCACATGCCTTGCTGATCGCATCTTTGTTCATCTCCACACTCAGCCATTTCTTCCCTTCTTTTACTCCCCCTTCATCCTGCTCCTGATCCAACGGCGGAAAGAATGGCGCATCGGTCCCGAACATCACGCGATCCGCTCCACTCACGCTCACCGCACCACGCACCCCAACGTCCCCGTAGACCACGGCATCTAACCAGATATTACGCTTCAAGATCTCCCAGATGGTCTTGCGTCCCGCATTTACCTTCCCCTCGTCGTTCAGATGCGCATCGTGCAGGATGCAACTCTCGATTCGGCCGGCGAGAAATGGCAGCGTACCCCCGCTATGCGCGAGGATGACCTGGAGTTCGGGTATGGTGTCGAAGACGCCAGCGAGAATCATGCGTGTTATGGCTATGGTGGTTTCCATGGGGAAGCCGAGAGCAAGTGGGAGGACGTGGCCGTAGTCGGTGGCGCGGGGGCCGAACACGGATGTGGGGAGGCCGTAGTGTGGGTGGAGGAAGATGGGGAGAGGGGGGGTGATGGAGGCGAGCGAGGTGAAGATGGGGAGGAGGGAGGGATCGTCGAGGCCGGAGCCGAGACCGCTGGTTCCGAGGATTACGCCGCGGCAGTTGGGG
>NGKF01000003.1:2399285-2421349 GCA_002162555.1 Monilinia aucupariae
CCCCTTCCCCTTCCCCTTCCCTTCCCTTTCCCTTTCCCCCTTCCTCTTTCATACCAAACCATCAAAAAGCGAATCAACTTTTTGAGTTCTGTTATCCCACCAGCAAGAAACTTGTCTTGCATATACACCATATACACACTACACATACTTACATATACACACACTTACACACTATGCATCCACTCAAATCTAATAATACCCAACACTCAACACCCAACACCCAACACCCAACACCTACCAACACCCTAACCCACACCCACTTCCCACAAATATAACAAACTCGCGATTAAAAAAAACCAGCAAATCTCATAATATTTGTAAAATCAGATCAGTTCAAGGATAACTAAAGACTGAAGCCAAATATTCATTATAAGTCCAGATTGTGAATCCGAGAATCTGACCATCCTTCGACCGTACAATATGATTATCAGCAAATCTAACATGTAAATGATAGCATGCATGTCGATGTTTCAATCCCATAACTCCGACTATGGCAAGTATATACCATCCTACATTGTAGCTTCATTTGGAACTCCATGTTGATCCTCAACTTCAGCTCCACCTCCACCTCCACCTTTATCTTCAGCTTCAGCTTCAGCTTCACCTCCATCTTCAACTTTATCTTCATCATCCAGAGTTCCGACCAGAATATAAACAGACTGAATTGTCCACTCTGGACTATACTTCTCGAGATCGTTGGCTTCGGGGATATCGAGTAGCTCCTCCGGAACTCTTTTGGGAACGGCCAAGCCCGATAAGTTGGTGCCAATCATGCTATTGGTAAGGGTGCGTCGGATCTTTCGGTATGAAGCTTCGACGGGTTCTTCGGGCTTTTCTCCTCCCATCTTCTTCACCTCTTGGACCTTGAGTACAGTTTTGAGTAAGCGAATCAAGTATTTAGACATCCATCTGCGCTCGGTCATGCTTCTCTCCTTAGAAACCTCGCTGGAACTGATATTCCCTGGGTTACCGGAATCGGTAACAACCTCACCAAAGATGCAAACAGACATAAGTTTACCGACGTCCTCAAGGATAAATGATAGAGCTCCATCAAAGACATGCTTATGCAACTCATTCCCTTGCTTCCAATCCACTTGCAGAAGAATGTCAAGTAGCAAGTTTCCAAGCAAGCCAATCATGATGGGCTCAAACTCCTTTTTAGGAGTTTCTGCCTGTTGTGGCGCTGATTGGCTTGAGTTATCTGACACCTTTGCATTCGCAGTGCATATTTCAGCCATCATATTCAAAACCCTTCTAAAGAATGAGCATAATGAATATGTGAGACTAGATTTCGATATAATTGCCCTTCCAGCAATAGTTCTGTATTGTTCAGTCGAAACATCAACACAGTTCTTATAGCTCTCAGCTACCTCATTCATGAGATAAAGCAGGAACTTCGTATCTTGGTTATGACCATTTTCTTCCCTAACATGTAGAAATCTATGGGTGCATTTGGAAATTGCTGCCCAGTTGAGTTGCATAAGCGCATGGCACAAAGTAGGTGTTTCATCGGTCGGCAATATCGATGTATCCTCTTTCTTGCAAAGAGGTCGACGCATTTCGAATATTTGACGCCCTGTAAAAATGCATGTCAGCGGCAAGAAGATTTGAAACAGATGCGCAAAATTGGGAATTCTATAACTTACAGAATGACAAGATCATCGTTTGATCATCATTATCCTGCAAAATATCGGTTCTCATCTCATTGATGTCGGCAGGAATAGTATTCATTGGACGACCTCTGTTAGTAAGAGACGCGAAGGTGGGTTTACCGCTTGGGATTTCATCTTCGTCTGAATCTTCTGTCGAGGCTTTTTGAACATTGGCCGGTCGACCTCTTAATCTCTTCTGAAGCATTGCGACATGATTCTCCAATTGTTTGACGCGTTCATGTTCCTTCTCGAATTCGTGTTTCCAATATTCTTCAGAATCGACAGAAGCCATTCGCCATTCATTCTGTGATTCTTCAGGCCTCATCAATTCCCGAAGACGATGCATGTAACCTGGACTTATGTTAGCAATAGTATTTCAGCGATGGACTGCAAGTCATACTTTTGACAGGAAGTGCGTGAGGCATCTTCCTGAGCATGGAGAGTATAAGAACCATTTGAGCTTCGGAAAAGTGGTGAGTCATCTTCCAAACCACGGATGCTGATTCGGATTCGTTGAATTTCTCATCAGGGTCGTGAGTGGCAAATTCTATATCATCTTCAGGATCTACTGCTCTCCGTCTCAACATTCGTGCCGTTCGAGATGAAGTTTCTTTCCTTTCTACAACAAGAGAATCTATTGATGAGTGGGGTTTGGTGAATATAGTATTAGAATGATCAACAAAAGAATTGATCGTCTTTTCGTGCTTTACAGCTTTTTGTGCTGTTTTTGGTGTTGCTCGAGGTAAATTCTTTTGTCTCTTCGCAGGAGGAGAAACTGTATTGGAAATTCCTTCTCTCTCTATAATAAGAGAATCTATTGATGAGTCGGGTCTGGTGAATATAGTATTAGAATGATCAACAATAGAATTGATCTTCTTTTTATGCTCTACAGATGTTTGTGTCATTCTTGGTGTTGCCCAAGTTGAAGTCTTTCGTCTCTTCGCAGGAGGAGGAACTGTATTGGATTTCTCGAGTGTGGAATTTTGACCGCTGATGGAGAAATCGGCACCACCTCCATATCCTTGGTAAAGAGGTTTGCGTTTGTTTATTGATAATTTGAGTTTCCTCAAGGCCCAAACAGGAGGAACAGGACCCGAACCAGAAGGGACAGCATCGGGAACAGAAGTGATCGGATTTGAACCAGAAAGGTCAGGATTAGGGCCAGACAGAACAGGAGAAGAAGCAGAAGAAACTGTTTGAGGAACAGGATCAACTGCGTTGGATTCTTCGAGTGCAGAGCTTTGGCGACTGGTGGTAGGACTTGCATCTTTCTTCACCACCACTCCCTTCTTTCCCTTGCGAACGGAAACTCTATTTTTCATTTTCGTCGGCATTTTGATAATTATCTGATAGTAACGAAGAAAGTCTTTGCCTTGAGTTTGAAGGTAGTTGAGGATATAAGTATTTCCTTCGAAGTGGCACTTGCGTCAGAATGACTTTGTGACTTGGAGCGGAAAATAATGTCATTATTCAACCACTTTCAGCCTGCATATGATGGGAGGGCAACAATACACGAAGAATGGAAGGTCAGTGGATATGAACCCTCTTTTTTCCTTGTATTCAATCGAGGCAAGAGGAGGATTGGGGGAGAAGGTGGACGAACGAATCAATTAGGGCTGTGCGAATAAGAATTTACATCACTTAGGGCTGGCTAGACCAGTTCATATGAGAATTGCCTGGCTTGCTTCTGACGTATAACAAGATATGGGCAAATAGAAAGGCGAGACTGATACAATCCGTCATTTATCCCCAAGCTAAGTAAAGCAGTCGGCAATAGGACAGGAGTAGTGATTATCAGATCCTCATTCCTGACATGTTCTAGAGGCTGCTACGAGAGAGTAATAGGTATGTTATTGCTCCTGAAGCAAGACCAGTCAGTCGATGATTGGGAGCTAGTTATACTCGTAGTATTTTAACTTTTCCACCCTCTTTCGTTCGAACTGTTACCATATCTGGGATTGCACAGCAATGGCCTGGGTATCTGAGCTTTGTTATTATGATATGATCAGCCTGCCATGTTGTACGATCAAAAGGGGTACGCTTAATATAAGTGAAAGGTTATTGTACTCTACTACTCGCGTACAAGATCTTAGGGGATATACTCGTAGAATACACTTACCGGAAGCGAAAATGCTGGCGACAGATATCCTTCCTCTATTTCACATGTTACATCCAGGTCCCATCGAAACACTCTATCACTTGACGAGTAGTCTTGCTAGTGAAGAATAACGCGTTCCAATAAGCCTGAAATATGAAGGATAATGATATCCTCATATATGACCGACACTGCTGGCGTCAAAAGCGACTCAGTCTTACCAATAGGTGCGTACTGAGTGGATATCTAGCAATCATCTTATAGAAAATCCCGTACCAAGTCATATTCACAACGAATTCCCGAGAAAGTCAATTATACCACCCAGAGTGGAATCAAGGAAAGGTTTTATCACGTGTCGTGCGTGGCACGGCAGGAAGATGGTTTTGTATTGGCCCCTCATCGCTCTTTTGATATGGATGATTGCTGCTATAGTTGTATTTGGAGTTCCAAACTTTGCAATCTTGAGGATCTTCATAACGCGAGTGGAGTGCAGCAAAATCTGAGCAAGATGATCGATGAAGGTATCCGGCAGGTCATGAATGCTGGCCGGAATATAGTATATCCGGCGAGCTGCTCGGCAACTTTCCCCCCCGCAGAGCCTCATGCTCGCTTCGCCCCCACCAACGCCAAGGATCGATTTTCTTGATTGACCGATAATGACTCAAGTACCCGTACTCGTACTTTATTCACACATGAATCTTTACCCCACGAAAGCTTGCAGCTTGCGCGAACCCACCCCCCATCTCACTCCCACCGCACATCATTCTGGTCATCTCATACTCCACCATCCCTACGAACGACACAATCGCAAGACAAATACAAGATGCCACATTTAGATACCGCCCAGGAATGGCTCACACAATCCTCATTGCTTTTGAAAGCACATCCTAGAACCGTACGTGTCTCCCCAAACACTCCTCTCCCCTCCCCTCCCAAAATGATCCCAATCCAAACCTAGCCTACCAAGCCTCCCAAGCATAAGCACTCACGACGCCCTCCCCAACAGACCCGCATAAGCACCAAATACACGATCCTGCACGCGCGCAACAGCCCCCACGCCCCCTCAACCACGCACTCCACAGCCACCAAACCGCGACTCCCCAAGCCCAAACCCAAAGCCGCCTCGGACACCAGCGCCGACCCCTCTTCAACCCCCACGACCGAACCTCCCCGCGCAACCCTCACCATCACAACCTTCCACCCGCACTCCGGCGTAAACCTCAAATATACCACGAATAAGGCGGCCGAGGTCGGGCGATTGGTACAGATCATGGGCCGACTAGGGAAATTAATGGCGGGGCTACCAGAGGAAAAGGAGGGGCTGGGGGAGATTAGTATGGGGGATGCGCCGGAGGTAGGCACTGTAGCAGTCGAGGAGAAGAAGACTGAGGGGGTGAAGGGACCAGGACCGGGACCGGCGCAAGCAGGAGTTTCAGCGCAAGGAGCAGGAGGAAAAGGAAAGAAGAAGAAGGGAAAGAAATGAATGGGGCGAAGAATTTGGATAGGATGAGATGAGAGAGATGAGACGAGAGATGGGAGAGGGTGGAGAAGGAACACCGGTGGGATGTGCGTGGAATTGATAGATTTAATTTGGGAGGACTACGCATTCCACACTCCCACATTATTATCCTCGGACTGAACGATATCGAAAAATGTATCGCATCAGTTTCTACATCGTCAGTCCTCGCTTTTCAGCCGAAAGGGAGTTCATTGAGTTGTGGAAGTTCAGTGCAGGCTTGCTATACTATGGAAATCTTACATGGCGAGACTAAACAAGGCAAAGCTAAAAGGACTTGCCTGTACTTGGTATGTTTGAATGCAATAGAGTAAATAAATCATAGACATCAAGATCTCCCAAACACATCTAGCAGTCACATCAAGTCCTCATGTATGTTTATGTTAAAAGTTTATTCGTTACGCCAGCTAGCAGCATCATTTTTATCCTATCCATCGACCCATTCATCCTATCATGGTATACCTTCCACCATGATATCCCTTTCAGTCATCTATGTCCAAATGACTGGTATGATTCATAGTCATCATCCCACCCAACCAATTGTTCCCAACACCTCAACTCCTCCATGCCAAAATATTATTTGTACATCAATTCCATACCCGCAGACATCTATGTACGCAGGCCCCATGATCGAAGTGAAGAGTTGTACAAAGTAAACGCCAATACCATCTTAGGTTAAAACAAAAGCAAGAGAAAGGAGGCAAGAAAATATTTAAGAGGTCTAAAAGTCTTCGTCAAAGTTAAAGTCACCTCCGTTCTCTGCCTTAGCTTCGGTTTGAGCCTCGGTATCCTCGTGCTTCTTTTGGGTACCAGCCATGACACCGGCCTTTTGGTAATCACCAACTCTCTTCTCGAAAAAGTTGGTTTTGCCGGCCAATGAGATGTTCTCCATGAAATCGAATGGGTTGGCAGACCTGTAAAATTTCTCGTTGCCCAAAGCGATGAGAAGACGATCAGCAACGAACTCGATGTATTGCTTCATGAGATTCGCGTTCATGCCTAAGAGAGCACATGGAAGAGCCTCGGTCAAGAATTCTTGCTCGATTTCGACGGCTTCAGTGATGACATCTTGAACGGCTTGCTTGGATGGGCGGTGCTTGAGATGGGAAAAGAGGAGGCATGCGAAGTCGGTGTGGAGACCTTCGTCACGGGAGATGAGTTCGTTGGAGAAAGTAAGTCCGGCCATGAGACCACGCTTCTTGAGCCAGAAGATAGATGCGAAGGATCCGGAGAAGAAAATACCTTCAACGGCAGCGAATGCGACGAGACGTTGAGCAAAGGTAGAGTTCTTGTCTTGAATCCACTTGACAGCCCAGTCGGCCTTCTTTTTAATGCAAGGAACTATCAAGGTTGTTAGATTATGAATTGTATATTGTATATTAGTGTGGACTGTAGCTTACTGGTGTCAATAGCGTTGAAGAGGTATGTCTTTTGTGCTTGCTCCTTGATATATGTGTCGATGAGAAGAGAGTATGTTTCAGAATGAATGTTCTCCATCATGATTTGGAAACCGTAGAAGCATCTTGCCTCTGGGATTTGAACTTCACCACTGAATCGCTCTACCAAGTTCTCATTGACAATTCCGTCAGATGCTGCGAAGAATGCGAGAACGTGCGAGATGAAGTAGCGCTCATCATCATTGAGTCTGTTGTTCCAGTCGTGAAGATCCTTTGACAAATCGATCTCTTCTGCGGTCCAGAAAGATGCCTCTGCCTTCTTGTACATCTGCCAGATCTGTTGACAAAAATATATTAGCACTTTACGCGTCAACGCGTGAAAAGGCACGACTTACCTCATGGTACTTGATCGGGAAGAGAACGAAACGGTTTGGGTTTTCTTGGAGAAGAGGCTCATCGGCTTCTTCAGGTTTGATTCCAGGTGCAACTGCGACTTCCTTTTTCTCCTCAACGATTGGCTTCTTGACTTCTTCGATAATTGGCGCGTCGACATCGAATCCGGTGTTCTCTTTTCCGGCAAAGTCGAGCTTCTTGACAGGCGATTCCATTTTCAAGTTTTCAATGCCAGAGGCAGCCTGGTAAACGTTGAAGTCAGTATGATGTTGACGTAAAAAATATATCAAAGGAGGGGGAGCAATGAAAGGAGGGGTGGGGCGAAAAAACGTACAATCTTTGATGGGGTAGCTTGAAAAGTCATTGTGTTTGGATATGATGAGGGTGAAGGATAATTATTGGTATCTGGTATATCTAAGAAAGAAAGAGGTGGTGGAAGTTGTTTGTGTGAGTAGAATGTACATGGGAATTTGAATGTTGGGAGGATAAACCGCGTCTTTAAGAGCTTGTCGGACGCATCACGTGCTAAAAATCATCAACGCGCTAACTCACGCGTTCGCGTTGAAAAAAAGGCTGGGAAATTTGCGAACGCAAAACACTTTGACCACCCAATCTACCAAACCACTTATCTGAGTCAATGAACCATTCAGCTCAGAGAATTGAGTTCCACTTGATGCCAAGCAAAGTTATCAGATCTGTTCCTCGACGATTACCAAGAAACCAGGATAACGCGTGAAGTACGACTCAATAAAGAGTGGAGTAAATCCGTCAAGATGATTCAGAACATCGGTGCATCTAGGCCATGAATTCGCAATCGGCGTCTTTGGAGAAAGCTTATCAGATTAGATGGATTTTCATTTTCAATTTCATTAATTTGCATCTATGGTATCTTTATATCCTTCCTAAAGCTTCCGCTCCTACCCGCAATATGATTCTTGTTACTTACAAAGCAAAGCGTCATCAATTACTGAACAAACAAAGAAAATCGTGCCGGCATTAAAATATCCAATATTCCTAGAACCTTCCTGAGACCCGAAAGAGAGAACTGCAAATTTCTTAACGTCTACCACTCTTCTTAGCTTTCTTGGGACGAGCTGGAAGTGGAGGCTCGGGCTCAGGTTGTCGAGTCCGCTCAGATCGATCGCGACGACCTTGCTCGGGAATAGGCTGTCGTGTTCGTTCTGATCTGTTGCCACGGCCTTGCTCTGGGTCAGGTTGTTTTGTTCGGTCTGCGCTACCGCCGTAACCGAACCAGCTGTTACGATTGCGCCCACCTGGCTCCCGGGGGCTCACAGTTTCTGCATTGGCCCTGGATGTGTATCGTAGAGGTTCTTCATCGGAGGAGAGCTGCTGGTCATAAAGATCGAATTCATCGGGGTCGGTAACATCAACGGCAGGTAAGCCTTCACCTTTCGCCTTCAGTATCTTCGCCCCCTTATCGCGCAAATGTCTTTCGAGCTCAAGGGCGTTTCTGGTATTTGCGCGGAAGATCGCATCGACAAGGTCTCCTGCAAATGGTATGAGACCGACGGCAAAATCGAGCATGATATTGAGCATCATCTTTGCTCTGACATTATTTGGAAGTCCGCCATCGACTTTATTGCATGTTCGAAATACCATGAGCGCCATGAACAAATCGATAAAGTCTCCGATGCTACATCATGTCAGTGAAACTATATAGCGAGGACGTAGAAGTCAACTTACGCAGGAACGAGACCAATTACACTACTCCATCCGAATCTAATCCCACAGAAATTGAAGAGACTCATGTCTAGTCTGTAGGCTCTGCGCTTAACTTTGGTGAGGATCTTTGCATCTTGGTCTGATATGCCGGCAGGTATAGCCTTTCTTCTTTTCTGGGTCTTCTTTTTCGAAGGCACCCCATCCAAACGGGAAGCGGGAACAGTTTCGAAGTACAAGTCCTGCAAAGACGATCAGTGAGCTAGCTCTTGATGAGATGGAAACCCTGTGGGCCAATATCATACCTCTGATCCGAACTTATTCGAAATTGACTCCCCTAATACCTTTCGACTGATATACTTTGCTGCAAGCGAAGTCATGGTTGTGTACTTAATGTGAATAGCTGTATTGGCATGTGAAATTAACAGGTCTTGAGAAAGATATTCTTCTCTTGAAGAAGCTTGGAAGTTATTGAATAGTATTTAAAGAATTCGTGCCACAACGAATTATCGGTGATAGTAGGGCGTTTCTGTAAGGTTTTGTTTGTTCTTGGCTTCGTTGGTGGTGGTTTGTCGACAAGCGGTTTCAGAAAGCGCTTGATATGACTTATTCTTGGTGTTGTCCCAGCTTGGCGCAGAGATACGGTTATGTTTGGATCTCAACGAAGAGCAAATGGAAAGATGAAATCCTTTCAGAGGAGAAATACTGATCCTTAATTAACTCACTCTATAAACTCTTTTTCAAAGGCTCCCCAGGTTGAGAACAAAGCTTGATTTGCATTTATCTTTCACGTTGGGCAGGGTTCGACTGCGCCCCCGGCATGAATGCTGTATCAAGGAACGTCATTATCGAGACATGACTGAAGAGAAGCTTAATTTGCCGAGTCAAGCCTTACTGATTTAGATCTAGTCGTGTGGCTGAGGATCTTTGTGGCGTAATCAATCAATCGTGGCATTCTGCCTCTGCTATTCCTAATCGTTGAGTCAGTCGAGTTAAGTTCCAAATCAAGCTGTTGACATCAACTCACACCTCCACATACCTCCACATATTTACGTCCCCCCAATAAACTCATATCATACTGTGATCACCATTCCTGCCGACATCATATTCGCAAGATTCCCTATCAGTCGGACCATTTCTTCCTTTATTTCGCCACAAGGTCTTCTTATCATTCTGGGTTCAGTTTGTTTGGCTTAAAGCGTTCCTGCGCGTCCCCCCCGCTCCGAAAAGATCCTCGAGTCGTGGATATGCTTGTGACGAGAAGACAACATGACAGACAGAAAACTACAGCTAGAAGAATGTAAGTATTGAAAATGGATTTTATCGGGCAGACCCTTCTACCATACTATATCTTGGCTTGAGAATACTATTGCATTGCTCAAGTTCAGCGTCAGCATTATTAATAGTCATATTCAAAGTGCTTTGGGCTAACCACATACCAAACCCTCAGGGCTCGACGACCTTTGTGTCCGATTCATATTAAATATTCCTGCGGCTGATCTAGCCCACGTTCCTCGAATATGTTTTCAAATCGAAGAAGCGCAATGGTACTACGAAGATTTTATTCGGCCCCTCGATCCAAGCTTACCGTCGATGAACCTTCGTAACTTCTGCCTGAAGATATTCTCACACTGTCCTTTACTTTCAAACTTTTCGGCAAGTTCACATATGCAAGCCTTTGAAGAGTTTCTTTTTTATAAGACTCGGGTTCCAGTGAGGGGTGTGATTTTGTTAAATGCGGACATGGATTCAGTTGTCCTTGTCAAAGGTTGGAAGAAGGGTGCAAATTGGAGTTTTCCCAGAGGGAAGATCAACAAGGATGAGGACGATCTTACCTGCGCTATTCGGGAGGCCTACGAAGAGACTGGTTACAACCTTGAAGTATCAGGGCTTGTGGCTCAAGACCGGGGCCAGGTTGAGGGCCTCGATATTACAGGCCACAATCAGCAGATAAAATTATACCCCTTTAGAAACGTTCCTATAGATACCCCATTTGAGCCACAAACTCGGAAAGAGATCAGTAGGATACAGTGGTGGCGGTTATCTGATCTCCCAGGTTATAAGAAAAAAGGCCAGCAACAACATCAACCGGAGGCTGCTGCCAATGCCAACAAATTTTATATGGTGGCTCCATTCCTACCCAAACTCAAGAAGTGGATTTCAAATCAGAAGAAAGAAGACACCAGAATGTCAGCAAATAACCAGCATTTGGGAGCTGCAGGCAATATCAGCCACGATGAAGGCATCACAGAGGATGATCAACCCGTTGAACCTAGCATAAATTATAAACCATCTGCCTCGCTAGATGCAGAACGCACAAGGCGCAATGCTGCCGATCTTGCTCTCTCTGCTATAATGCAAGTTCAACCCCCGACTCAGGGATTACAGCACAACGCCATAAATAGGGCACAATCACAGATCTCATACAGTTCTGGGCAGCAATTGCTTGCTCTTTTACGCAGTAAACCTCCTGTGGATCAATCAGCCCTCACGCAACCACCTCCCCAAACACCTCTAGACCAGACCACCGCACAACCTCCCTTTCCAAATACCCCTCATCATCAAGTACCACACCCTTCACATGTCTTGAATCAACCGCCCACCTTTCCGCAGCAGCAGCAGCAACAGCAACAGCAACAGCAGCGACCGATGCAGACTTATTCCTACCAGCAACCAGATCTTCATATTCGTCACGATCAAAGGTCTATGCCCAACATCCAATATCGCCATCAAGGACCGCAACAAATGCCGCAGCAAATCCAGCAGCAACAAATACCACAACAAACACCACAGCATTTGCTGCAACAAATTCCACAGCAGCGAGAACGTCACCCATATCAACCTCCTTTGATTCATCCCCAGCCACTACCCCCCAATGCCCAGAAGGTCTTGTTCGCAGGAGGCCCTGTACATTCAACAATGGTTCCACAGGCTGTTCAGCAACAATCTTTACATCACAAGTTCTCGACTTCTGACGCTATGCCTCTTCCTCAATTTCACAATGCACACGCTACCATGGTTCCACCTCAACAAAAGGAAGCACCTGCTGCACTCACTGGCCATTCATTATTACTTTTAAATGCTTTCAAAACTCGGGATCAAGTTAACGGAAACACCACTTCTAACCACTTGCCTTCTCAAGGCCCGACCCAAACACAAGTGAAAAATTCGCTACCCGAAGCTCAAGAGCTTCCAGGGGAGAGTTCTCAACCCATACCTGCCCCTTTCCCTATTGAGGCAGTTCAATCCTCGAAGTTCGTACAGGAGCGAAACGCAGGTATTCCAAGCACAGTCAGTCACAACCAAACGGCACGCCCACCCGTTAGCGAGCAGCAACGATCGATGTTGTTGGATATGTTCAAAAGTCCTGCGGCGCAGCCCGCAACTCTAGCCGAAGTACCAGCTGCTGTGGCTCTGCCAACATCAGGATCTCCTTCTGCAGTAGAGTTAAGCGCAGTAGAAGTTGCTTCCCCGCCATCAATCCCACAACAAAAACCCATCAATGGGAGTGCTGCAACCAGCAAAGCTATCCACGAGATTCCAGAAATGAATCCCGAATTGAATCTTCCATTCAGAGCTAAAGCAATCCTTACTCGCGCAGAAAAAGGGCAGAAGGATACCAAGTCATATGGTAGTTTGTCGAAGAAGCCAGTCACCAGACCAGAGATCCAGAACAGTGGCAAAATTTCTTCAAATAATCCACCGGAGAAACCATTTCAACCTCAGATTCTCAAAAGGCCACAAGCGAATACAGTCAGGGCTTCTCCACTGCTGGCGCCGTCCACTATAGCTGCTTACTCGCCAAACTTGGCGCCATCTAATGTTGCTGGTTCTTCGGCGTCTCCGTTATCCTTTACTTCACAAGCTCCGCAATCAACCGAACAAAAGCATGCTCTTCTGTCATTGTTCGGGAAATCGCCTATGGCTGCCCCCACTTCAATATCTAGAACACCATCGCATGATGGACCTTCCTCTAACCATCTGATAGATGCAACGAGGAACGCTGCATCCAGATCTAGAGTTGGAAGTTTGGCATCAGGAAATGGTGAGGGTATGTCACGCCGTGGAAGCCAGACGCCAATATCTTCAGCCGATAAAGGCTTCTTGTTAAACTATTTAGACGCAGTTGCTAGTAGGGGATATTGAAGAAGGATGTTGGTTGATGGGTCGTTTTTCCCTTTTATTTTGCATGGTTTTGGCATTTCTACAGGAGTTTGGATTTGGTAGCCTTCGGAGCATTCGTTTGGTGATATCCCAATACCCAGATTTGCCAGAGCTATGTAGTTGCTTGCGTTGTTATAAAAATCAAATTCGTTTCACATCTCTTTTGGAATTATAATTTGAAGCTATCGGACGAGTTGCATGCAATGTAGTGATGTTGAATGGGTGATATCAAGATAATTTCTACGCAGTACATACTCGAGTAGTCCACCAGGTCCCTCTACCTCACCGTAATCCAAAGCAGTGAGTGTACTAACCTTACCAGTTATAAGTTTATTGTAGTGGGAACAGTGTATATTGTCTAATATGCTAGGAGTGGCATATGTGTTCTAGTGAATATGAGGTGGAGACACCTAACTAGGTATAGCGCTACACGTGATTACAACAAAGTTAGTGCATAGATAAAGTATTATTACGTCATCCGCA
This sequence comes from Monilinia aucupariae, assembly GCA_002162555.1. Classification (NCBI taxonomy): domain Eukaryota; kingdom Fungi; phylum Ascomycota; class Leotiomycetes; order Helotiales; family Sclerotiniaceae; genus Monilinia; species Monilinia aucupariae. The sequence goes on from NGKF01000003.1 coordinate 2,412,666, forward strand.
TCCACGATAACTGCAAAGCTTCATATGGTTTTCAAATCCTATAAAAAACATTGCCTACCATCAAATCACAACTCAACATCCCAATTGATCAATGTCACGAAAAGCCACCATGAAGCCTGTATCGAGTCTCCTATCCAAACGGCCCATTCCAATTCCTGCAGGTGGATATATATGTCATATCTGTTCAGGACGTCAAGGGATCTCCCCACCCCGTCCAAATCGCACATACTCCTCCACCTCCCCTCCCACACAAAGCCCCCTCGCACTCGCCAAAAAGGGCATCGCGCACCTCTCTTCCCGTAGGCTCATCTCATTGCGAGGCCCCGATTCTACGAGGTACCTGCAGGGCGTTATTACAAATGATATTTATAAAGAGGGGGGCAATGCGGGGTTTTATTCGGCGTTCCTCAATGCGCAGGGCAGGGTTTTGAACGATGTTTGGGTCTATAGGGATACGGATGGGGGGGTGGGAGGCGAGAATTGGTTGGTGGAGGTCGATGCGAAGGAGGTGGAGCGTTTGGCGAAACATATTAGGAGGTATAGGATGCGGGCGAAATTTGACGTCGAGGTTGTGAGGGAGGAGGATAGAGGTGTTTATAGCTTATGGGGGGCGCTGGGAGGTGTCGGCTGGGAGAATGGGAGTGCGGGGATTGTGTGTGTGGATGGTCGGGCGCCGGGCATGGGGAAGAGGATTGTTGCGAATGCGGGCGTCGGCGTACGGACGGAGGATGACGAGGTGCAGGTGCAGGGGGATGAGGCGTATCGGGTGAGAAGATACTTGATTGGGGTGCCTGAGGGGCAGGATGAAATTCTGAGGGAGACTGCTCTGCCTCAAGAGAGTAATGTGGATGTGATGGGGGGTATTGATTATGGAAAGGGCTGTTATGTGGGACAGGAATTGACGATTAGGACGCATCATATGGGTGTGGTGAGGAAGAGGATTGTGCCGATGATGTTGGTGCCGGATGGGGAGGATATGCCTGGGTTGGGGGGGTTGAGGTTTCATGGGGGAAATTTGGCGAGCGGGTTGGTGGGCGGAGAGAGTATCAAGAAGGTGGGGGGGAAGAGGCCAGTGGGGAAATGGTTGAGTGGCGTGGGGAATATAGGTTTGGGGCTGGCGAGATTGGATGAAATGGGGAGGTGGATGATGGAGGGTGGGGAGAGGAAAGAGGGGGATGTTGGTGAGGAATTTGTGGTAGAGGGGAAGGGCGAGAAGGAGGAAGAGACAAGGAACATTAGGGTCAGAGCTTTCCCTCCTGCTTGGATCGAAACATAGTAGAATCCCATCATCGTTTCATGGTTTCGGAGTCAATAGATACATCGTGTATCGCACACCCCTGTAAAAATAACATGCATTGCAGGTTCATATTTTGAATATCTAATTATCCGCGTATCCCATATAATACGACTAAAGCGTATGAAATCACTTCCCAACCAACGCCATGCTAAAGCCGAAAAGAGTACGAACCATATTAGTAGTAGCATCTCACCCCTTCAATCCGAGCAGGAGCATTACACTTCCCTGGCTTCCCTCTCTCTGATCTCCCCTTCCAACCTCTTCCTCTCCGCTTCCTTCAACCTCTCCATGGTAGCCGCAAAATCACTCACGCCTCCTACTTTCCTTCCCGCCTTCGGAGAGAAGGAAAATTTGGGTGACGATGCAGTAGATGTAGATGCTGATTTCGAGTCAGCTTTCAATCCATTCAAGATATCTGGGCGTTTTATTGGTGTTTCATTTCTTTCCCTGCTTTCTTTGGTTGGAGACGTAAAACTAGAAGGCGCATTTGGAGCCGGAGATTCTGCTGGGTTATAGATGCCTGATTTTCGGGCCTTCTTGTCTGCTTTCCTTTTGGCCTTTGCAGCAGCGGCTTCAGCGATGAGACGCTCGAGGCGCGCTACTTTGTCTTCTTGTGCTTCTTCTTCTTGTTCGTTTGTTTGCTTTTGGTTGGACGATTCTAGGTTGGATGTAGAAGACTGTGGATGCGACTGCGATTGCGCCTGAGGTGGCGGCGCAACGGCAGGCGATGAAAGATTCTCCGCCATCATACTTTCCCTCTTCGCCCTCCTCTTCCTCCCATCCTCTGCCAACCTCCTAATCTCAACATCCATCTCCTCATCCTCTCGAGTTCTCTTCCCCAAGCTGCCCCCTCGTTCCCTCGCCTCCAAATCCTCTTTCATGGCCCTCCTCTTCCCTTCAAACAAGGCTGCCGCCCGTTGCTTCTGTACCCGCGCATTGCGATAGTTATCGTATTTTTGCTTCAATTCGGGATCTGCGAGCACATCATTGGCGGCTTGGAATTGCTCGTACTTATCTGGGTCAAATGCATCGCCCAATTTGTCGGGATGGTATCGAAGGGCTGTTTTACGATATGCGCGACGGAGCTCTTCTGCGGTGAAAGACTCGGGTGTGATGCCGAGAAGAGTATAGAAGTCAACTTCGGAGGTTATCCATTTTGTAAGGTCGTCGGAGGGCATTTTGGTGGTGGTGGTGGGTGTAAATTATGGTTATGTTTTCTGTAGATTTGCGATTGCGCTGGGACACACTTTTTGGGATTTGGGAGGGTTAGTTAAGGAACCATGGCCGATATTTAACCGATATGGTGGGTTGTGGTTGCAAGGCTCTTCACGTCAAGAGTCATATCATCGCACTCAAGTATATAATGTACATACCATCATGAAAACTGGAATCAGACAATCGAAGTAAGAAATTCTGATATTTTGCTTGGAGAACCCCCTATTTCATCTCGACTACTTCTATCATTTCAGCGCGCACGTGATACTCCTCGAAAACCATCTCCTGCCTCTGAGAACCTTTTCCCCGGAGAATCTTGCCAGCATGGCTATGCCAAGCGCTGAGGCTTTTGCCAGTAATATGGCTGCTTTGAGATTATCAGATCCCGAGCCAAACTCGGAGAGATCGGTGACAGAATTGCTTCAAAGGTCTCAAGGCTTGATGGAGGAACTAGAACAATTCAAAGCTTGTCTAAAGGAACGGAAACAAGACAAGGCCGTTGAGCTGCGGCATTTTTCGACGAATCTCCAGTCAGAGATCAAATCTCTAGAGAGACTCGCAAAATCAGATCACGAGGACGAAAAGATTGCACATACAATCAGTTCTTCCAATTTTCCATTCTACTCTGCTGTATGGAATACGGCAAAAGGTTGCAGGGGCATTACAGCTCTGAGAAAGCGGTTTTTCTGGTGTACGAGTAATGCTCAAGCTTTACTCAAATCTAAAAGAGGTGATCTCTCAGCACAGAGTAATATCAAAAGTGTAGAGGTTGATATCGTGGCTGGCGAGGACCTTGAATGGGTCAAAGTAAACACGATTACTGCCAGGAGAGTGATATTCGATCTAGCCAAGGCTGGATGGGCTGAGGATGACTCGAGTGATGACGAAGACGATGATGTCGTTCGACTAGATACAGAAGATGAGCCAGAAGGTCTCTTGAAGCAAGCCAAGTTGCTTGTAGAAGCCTCAAGGTTGGCTAGAACTAAATACCGGCATCCATCAGTACGCCTTGTTCTACCAAGACTCACGCGGGATTGCCCAAAGCAGGTGGCCGGTGTTCTGCAGGAGATTCGGGCACTGGGAGTCACAGTGCAGACATTTGAGGATATCCCTCCGAGTCCGGAGATATCAACCGCTCTCCATCGCATGGTAGTAGATCCATTTGAGAAATTCTCCGGAACACTCAACGTCGATTGTACTATGATCTTTTCATTTATCAGTGAGTGAGTAATAAACACTATATCCATTGACAGACGCTCCTACTACCCCAGACATTGCTTTGAGAATCTCCCTATTTGCTAATTTCCCCAATCTTCAGTCTTTCACATGGTCGTACTGAGCCAAAAGACTGGCATCATCGGTTTCTGATCAAACAGATGGACATGGAAAGCCAAACTCAGCTCCTACCTAGTATCGTTTGGCCTGCTTGTGGGGATAGAAAGCTCGTATGCACTCGTGAAGCAGTCACGAGAGCTCAAGAGATTGTCGATACAATTGGAACAGATACCGAGAAGAAAAGAATGGAATTTCTATTTGACGCTGATCATAGGTCGACGAGAGACCAACTGGCGGAGGAATTTCAGAAGCTCTCCGAGTACAGCATTCCTCTAGAATGGCAGTTGCCAATCGTGGTAGTTGACATAGATATATCCGCCATTGTGTCCGAGCTCCCTCTTGTTGCCAATGATGTCTCAAATGTTCTGACTGGCGTAAATCAGTCCGTGTTTTTGTACGGATGGGCATCTGGATTGACGACAATCAGCAGTAATCGTGTCGTTGCCAGAGAAATAGAGGCCACAATCGAAGCAAATCGGGGTTCTGTGGATGTTCAGGGGCCAGAGATCTGGCTATCACCAATGGCACGATCTCTTGTAGGAAAAGAAAAGCAGCGTCGGGGAGCCAAAGAATAATGTTTGTTACTATTGATTAGAGTACCAGGCTTGCCCTCTTGAATTGGAGTCTAAATCCAAGCTCCAGCGGCTCAAAAAGGGTATAGTCGACAACTTTTTTGTATCTTTTATGGTTTAGATTTTAAACGTAAGGTTTAGAGGCGGTAGATATAGAACTGGGTGCAGCTCTATCAAGCAAACCCATATTTTCCATATTCGATCAAGCTTGGTCAATTAAAAATTCGTTCTGGTATTGATTTTCTCCTCCGATACTTCTTCCTGTTTTTGGGTGATTGGAAGCTTTGCTAAGACTGCCAGCCAAAATCTTCCCGCCACAACAAACACCCAACCAAACTAACTGTCCGCCGGTTGCAACCATAGAGATGTGTAGCATAGGAACTATCCGTGTCACCAGCTACTTCAATGGTTTTAGAAATCTGCCAAAGTTCATGCCAAAACAACTCTAAATTTGTTCCCATTTGAATCGTGCTTGCCTAGCTCAGATTAAAATTCACACATACGAGTAAATAAAAGCGTTAGATGCTTCCATACTTACTCCAACAACGATTCCTACACTTTACTCCATGCATACTCCGAGTCATACTCCCATATTTACTCCCACACTTACCCCCACCTAAGTATTTGACGTACCGAGATGGCGCTTAGAACCACATATAAATATCCAGATATTCAGATATCCATTTATCAACATGGCATTTCCGAATCCAACCAAATTGATTCCCAGCATTAACCGTAAGCGCGATCTCTCCTGAGATACGCCATCTTCTTTCCCTGTAGTCAACATGTATGCCCGTGGGTTGTTAAAGAAGTCGTTGCTAATAGGTCGGTAGAACAACTCTACACCAAAATGGACATCGGAGTAGACATACCTATACTTTCTCGCATCTTCTCCATGGGGGGGATTTGGCGTATCCCCGCCGGGTACTGGGAACATATGGAATCCAAGTGTCAACTCATGATGTCAGAGCAAGAGTGGTGTCTCTATGAGCTATACGCTTATGCTAATGTCCGTGATCGTGAGTAGATCGGAATCGCCCCGATCACCAACTCCAACAAATGCTTTGCAACTTGTGATCGGTGCCTTTTTATCAGACAATTGCTAAGTCCTCTCTCTGCTAGTCTCGTCTCTCCGCAATATCATGCGGGTCCTTACAGGTCACCGCTTCTCGCACCATGATATCTTTCTAGGTCTCCGCAATATCCATCGGCTGGTATGTTGGAGATATAGTGAGAAAAGAAAACACTATAAAGAATCATATTTTTGTGAAGATGAATCGATTCATGATGATTCAGGTTCGGATTGCAATGATAACCGATCGAGCCGTGACGAGACGCTGCCGTCTGAAGTTGATAAACTGAACTGGCTAGATTGGGCGACTGCAGGTGCCGACGAAGCCACGCACCTGCTGAAAACTTGGGGCCCTCAGAATATGGTTGCAACAGACCATTGGATCGTCAAGTTCAGGCGTAGTGGCGTGACCAATTTTGCTACATCACTGGCGGCAGCTTTCACCCAGGCGGGAATCCAAAGAAACACAGCTGCAGCAGAGAATCCCGACAACTATGCAAAATACATTTCTAGGGCTAAGCTAGATGACTTATCAAAACACTCTTATCGTAGCCGTGGTAGAAAAGGCAATCTGATCAGTCAGTCTTTCTCGGAAAAGGAAAGAGACCAGGAAAATCTTCGCACGGCGCTAGAAAAATGGCCAAAGATGTATGGAGTGCTTAAGTCAGCTTTGGATGAATATCGCAAGGGAGCGCCAGTAAACCAACCAAATGCAAAAGTAAAGGGTGGGTTTTCGCCGCTGCATGCAGAGTTCGTACGTGCTGGGGTGAAATTTCCCTAAGCAGGATAAATCAGGGCCTGTTTATAGCGAAATAAATACTGGTCGGTAATTTACATAACTCTACCAACCACCGATAGCGTCTACAATACTATCATTCATGCTTTTTTAAGTGTTTGAGCGGCTCTATTTGCTGAATTTGGAGTATTTGTATATTTCCGGAGTGTCATCTGAAGCTTGCGGTTTACTTTTCGAACGCGCCCGAACTACTACCAATTTTATGAGGATATATTTGGAGGCGGCAGCAATCAAGATATAAAATCTATAGCTAATCGTAACACAATTCAGCAGTGAAATGGAAGCGAAGTCAGCTAAGTGATAGATGAATACCACCAGTAAGCTTGACGAGCTCGGAGAGAAAGCAAAGTTTCTACTGTCACCCTCACCCTCTTCTCATTCAAGTCTTCAAGCTCTAAGGCTCCATACATCACGCCGAAGATAAGAGTAGACAAGTAAGATGTCCAGATTAAACCATCTTTATTTGAAGAAGAAAGGGAGTAAGGTTACCATCGATAGCGGACAGATTTCTTGATCTTAACTAAACCATAACCCTACGTCTTTCCCTTTGCTCAAGCGTCAAGCGTCAAGCGTCAAGCGTCAAGCGTCAAGCGTCACGATCAAATCTCACAGTTTACTCGTAGCAACACCCGTAATCGAAGCGCCGAAAGCGCCACAAAACCGCACTTCGGATCCGCATATCAACAGAGCCAAAGCAAAAGCCATACCCATTCAACCCGGGAGGCAAATTCCAACTCCATAAAGATCTATCGCAGAAGCAGATGACGTCACGTATATACACCTACTTACGCAGGGGTAAAAGGAAAGAAGGGAGGAAAAAAATGCGTAATTTTATCGCCATGGGACGAACGATTCCCGCTCGGGCTCGTGATACTCTTGTAATTGTTTATTTCGATTGAGCCTTGGATTTTTTTATTTCTATTTTTTTTTCCTTCAAAAAGAAAGAGAGGAATGGTCTTTTTTGGTCTAGTTATATTGGTACCGTGTGCGCGTCCTAGAGCACTCGTAATAACTACTCTCTCAACTGCACTGATGATGTCGAGGGTTATGCCGAGTCGGCACTCTCCCCGTATACTCGTATATGCTAGATCTGAGCGTAGAGGACACATAGACTAGAGGACACGTAGACTACAACGGCTAATTCTGATGCCCTATACGCTACTCTGTCATTCCACACCATTGAAGTTCCAGCACGCTTTTAGCTCGCCTGAACCTAGCAGATGAGCGAGCTACGCAATGTCGCTTAGTGCATGGCATGGCATGGTGCGTTCGTTTACCGAAAACTTCAATGCTCGCTTGGAGCCGGCGTTTTCTTTTTTTTTTCTTTTCAATTTGCCGAGCATTAGGGGGTATAGCAGAACCTAAGGGGTACCCATCAGTAACGAGAACCCTTCCACTCGGGCGTGCTGAATTTTCAACCCGAGTTCCGTGTGAGAAACTTCTTGCTTGCCTGATCATCTGATAGGATCCTCATCATTTTGATGCCCACAGGGAAAATAATCAGATGGCGTCTAGAGTGAAGCCACGCGCTAACGTAGTAGCTCATCCATGGGCTGGTTGTAGATCTTCAATTTATCGATGGACGGCATGGGACTTGGGACGTGGATATGTATAAAACGATGCGATATGGCAATGAAAATGGGAATGGCGATTACTTGTAAGCGGAAGATATCTCTGCTCTCGATGAAAATTTCCCCTCTTTGAGATTGTAGACCCGGTCATGCTGGGTTTGGGATTGGTATGCTCATGTACTCGAAGAATGAACTCGCGATTCTTCTAGCAGATCTCGCTTGCCTTTAGAAATCACGCCCGTATTAGTCTTGTTGGAATGAATTATATCCTTCATAATTCAGAGACAGATCATGCATGGATGGGACATAACAGGAAGGCTCAGAGGCAGCTTGCCGTAAACCCCCCCAAAAATAGCCGAGCAGGAGGAAAATGAATCTCATTAAATGATATGATGGATAGAAGGCAGACCCGACGACACAATATCATCGGAAGAATTCCAGTTCAAGCATCTATCCACCTTCTCAACCAAAACATTTCCCAGCTTCTCACCAGATCGCTCCCAGTGCAGCATGGACATGAGTCTTTTCCCCATCAACCCCAAGCAAAAGAACACGGCAAGATCCACGCAACGGATGTACTCCAAGTAAATTCAAAAGGCGCGACTTCAAGACGCGACTTCAAGACGCAATTTAATTCCCGTCCCCCGATAGCATAAGACGACGATACCATCCATCCATCCATCACGCACCCAACGAGCTCCCCAAAGATGCCAAGACCAAGACCAATCCCAATCCCAAGTGTATGGATCCGAGAAGAGCAAGAAATAACAAACTCGCAATGCTACCTCCAAGAAGCGAAAATGGATAAAAACAATTTTTTGGGGGG
>NGKF01000003.1:2422201-2433374 GCA_002162555.1 Monilinia aucupariae
CCCCTCAAAGACAATTCGTAAAGTAAGGTGGTGCGCACCGACGTTCCCCTCCCCGAATCATCCCTTCAACCATCGATATATTCATTTTAATACTCATTTGAGAACAGAAAAACAATCATTGGTAACAGGGGTAAATAAAAGAAAAAAAAAAAACAGAAATAATAAAAAGAGAACCGAAAACGCAAAGGAGAAAAGCAAAAATCAAAAATCAAAGAGCAAAGAGCAAAAAGCAAAAACTCGGACTCCAAGGCAATGCATGTATTAAATCACTCCACCACCCAAACGAATCATGACATCGTCGTAGCCGCGGATTGCCTTCCGGGAGGGATCTTATTTTGACAAATACCTCCTCTTCCCTACACCGGAGGAGGTCATTGAGAGTAGAAGTGCGGTGATTCTAATGGTACAATGTACTGTCCAGAAGTGAAAGCCCTGTAGACTAGTCGCTCAAGGTTCCGTTTCTTGCTTTTCGCGCTTCTTGTTGCTTTCTAACCAGCGACGCTTTCCAGCACGAGTATCAAAATGAGGCGTTGCAGTGACATCTCTTCCCGCAGCACCAATGGTTTCTTTAACTTTGTTGCGCCAGGCATCAACTGTATTGTGATTAGTATTGATTACATCATGGCGACTCGCCAATCAAATAACGAGGGGAATGACTCACGAGCTTTTTGTAAGAACACCGACTTGTCTGCAAAGACTCTGCTTTGGTGCCAGGTCATTCTGTAACCCAAATCATTAAGCTTTACTTCCAATGCTCTCTGGGACTTGCGCATTCTTGGTATGGGAATTTCGCCTTCATTGCCGTCTGGCAATTGAACTGCAAACATTTTTCTGCCACGTCGAGAACGACCTCGACCTCCATCAACTTCATCATCGGTATCATCATCCTCAAAGAATCGGCTGCCGTGTGCCGATGGAGGAGGGGATTGCATTTGCAATGGGAACCAAGAGCGTTGGTAGACTGAATTGCTCTTTCGGAATGAATCTGGAATCTCATTGATATCGACCGTATCCAGGGTCACACGGACACGAACACGACTTTGCTTAATTGGGTCCTCAACCAAGATGAACTTACGCTTCTTGGCTTCAGGAACATTGCCAAAAACATCGACACTATCGTCATCGTCAGTTTTTGATTGTGCGGCAATCGGATGGCCTGAGCGAGGTAAGGGACGTCCGTCATGGGAACCTGGAACCATGGACGCTCCGCCTACGGTTGAGCTCGAAGGGTAGTAGCCTTGGAAGACTTGGTTTTGTCGCACATCATCTCCCGAGCCGGCAGACCCAGTCGGAGCTTGGTGGTGATGATGAGTGTGTTCGTCCATATATTCTTCGTCACCTACAAAAGGGGTTATTGATTAGCCTCTCAGGTTTATCCGGGAAGCAAAACAATAACAATACAAAGCAAGCAATAGGGAGCAATACAATGGTACGAAGACATAACGCGGGGTAATGGGTAGGTATCGCGGAAGGCAGGAAGCAAAGTGCAATGTTGTATTATACATGAAAGTGCTCTTGTGACTAGTCACTTTATGGCCCCAAATTTCCCCCAATCAATAGGTATATTCGCAAGAATGGTATCATAACAAAATAACAATAATCGCACATCACATCTGGTGAAACATACCGACTTCTTCTCCACCTTGGTTACTTCCATCCGGATGGGCGTGGTGATGATGGAGCTGAGGACCCCCCATACCACTAAGGTTAGGTTTGCCCATGCTTCCCGCACCGCCGGGACCCATGTTCGCAGAAGGTGCCATCCCTGTCGGGTTAGGGCCAGTCATGTGAGGATTATGAGAGGTAGCCGCTTGAACCGCTTTACGATTGTTGATTTTGGCCATTCTTCGTACTCTTCGACTTCTCAATCGTGGATCTTGGTTGCTGTTTCTCCAACTATCGACCGCTCTTTGTATTAATCCACGTTTGCCACGCAGGCAAGGATTCAATTCTGCCAAGGCCCAACCGACAGTGTTGCACTCCGTTTCGTATACCAATCGATTTCCCCTGTATTGATCCTTGCTGCAGCACGCCCTCGGGTAAACACAATTCTCCGTTTTAAATTCCGGGGTCAAGGTTTCAACGTTAACAGACTCAACATCACATCTGATGGTATATTCCATCTTGACGCGATCGCGTGAATATTCGAATGCAATCCATTGAACTCCATTGTTATCCTGTCGCACGACAAGGGGGGTAGTTGCGGGAATTGGACCCGGCGCAGCGTTGGGATTGACTCCACTGCCTCCAGTACCTGGCACATTGTTAGGTTGCATTTGAGGTGTGCCATTTGCAGAATGCTGAGCCCCTAATGGAGGGTTTGGTCGTGCAATTTGTGGGACGTGTGGCTCCATCTTCGTTCTTGGACTCCCAGTCATGCCTGGCTGTTGATGTTGGCTAGGATGTTGTTGCATTGGATGTTGATTTGTCTGATGCGACATAAGCAGTGTTGGCTGTGAGGTCATTGACTGCTGATGATGATGCTGTTGTTGTTGCGGAGGGGGTTGTTGTTGCGCATACGGAGAAGGTCCTCCTTGGGCCATGGGAGGAGGATATTGTTGCTGCGGTGGGCCAGGGTAATACATTTGTGGATTTTGTTGCAACTGCGAAGATGGTGCATACATTCTGCTCTCATGTGCAGGCGATGCAACTGAGGCAGGGGAGTTAGATTGAGGAGTCTGGTAAATCGGAGGATATGGAGCTCGAGTCATATGTTGAGTAGCAGCCATAATATCGGGGGTTTCTGGACCTATGCAATAATCAGTATTCGGTCTCAAATCAAAATAATAACGCGTAGAATAAACGCGTGTACGCACCTGCAGATGAATATGTACCAGATGCGCTTGGAGTGCTGTAAGGACTTGGATGAGTTTGGTAATATGGGAGTTCTTGATGTTGACCACCAGGTCCAGTCGCAGTTTGTGGATATTGAGCTAGAGCGTGTCCGGAAGGGTACGCGTTGGAGTGTTGTGGTTGAGGGGGAGCTTGCTGATGATGCTGATGCACAATACTCGAAGGCCGCGGCTGCTGTTGTTGCTGCTGCTGCTGCTGCTGCTGTTGTTGTTGTTGTTGTTGTTGAAGGTGATGCGGAGGTGGCGGGCCTTGACCTTGCGGCGCGTGATGGGGATGATGCTGCATTGATGCCATTGTTAGTGATGGTTCCTTTGACTTTTATGATACATGTAACGGCAAAAATGTAGAGACCATTGAGAAAAGCAAGTCGCGTCGCGATGTATATTTTGAGACGGTTTGAGATGTATGAAAAGCGGTGGTCGATCCTTGATGACGAGGGTTCAAGTGCAGCAGCGCAGTACCTGGAATGAGATCTTCTGACAGGACAGGCGGCGCGCAATAATAGTGGTAGAAAGACAGTGAGAACTCTTTAGATGCGGGACTGGGACAAGGGAACAGAACGAGGGTGTACCTCAGTATAACAGATGCCTTGCTTCTATTACGAAATTTTTCAGATGAGTGGACAAGGACCACAAGCGATGAAGGCAATGTCCGAGGGTCCAGTTTTTAAGTAGTGGGTCTGACGAGGGTAGAAAGCTTATGAGATGAGGAAGAACAAAGACCTCGAAGGAACCGGAGAATAATAAAAACAGAATGGGGTAGGTAAAAGACTGATCGGAGCGAGGATAAAAGTACGAGGGTATGTAGCTTTTGACGAAATAATAGATAATGGTAGCGAGGAAAACTGGTAATAGGCAGGGTGACTTGACTGGACTGAAATTGGGGGGAGTTTAAGCTGGAAGAACCAGGGCTTTGAATGGATAGATGAGATAAATTTGATGGTGATCGTAGGGGATATTCAAAAGAAAATGTGAAAGTAGTCAAGGGGAACAGAAATGGAAGATATTTAGTGGAACCAAGGACAACGCATGGTATAAACGTGACAGGGTTTATATTGCCTAAAAATGTATAAAAGGGCGCGGACGTTGCAAGGTATTGACACCAGATAGGGCATAGGATTTAGAGAAGATGAAGAAGTCAGGGGCAGGGGCTAGGGGGTGTATGTTGCAGTTATAGGGAAAGGGAAAGGGAAAGGGAAAGAAAAAGAGAACGAGGTAAAAACGGAACCGGACTAGGTTCGGTTCGTTTTGACCATGTAAAAAAAGACAGCGGTGTGTATCGAGTGGAGGCAACTAGTAATTCATAAGGAAGTTGGGTTGGGCTTTTGGAATTGGAAGTGGGGCAAGCCACATGAACTTACGCATTTGCGCAGTACGCTATATTGACTTTTTACGAATAAAAACCAACAATAATCAATCGAGAGTTTTCCGCTTGACTCGATTGGGAAGATGGGGCGAGTGGTGTGGGATATATTATGAACAATACATCTGACTCATATGAAGATAATAATAACAATAATATTACCATTACTGTATCGATCAAGACTTTAACCTGCAACGCAAGAAACTAAAAAGGTACTTTCCTTTTCTCCCTAGTCTCGTGTGTCAGAAGATGACTAGAAGGTTTAAGGGAAAGAAGGAGGACTTCGTTCTCTTTTCGATGCAGCGTTGTAACCTTGGGAACGAAGGCCCCTCAGACTTTACTGCAGCCTGAATACATTGCTTATGCTTTGATAATCATCTTCACATCCTTCATCTTCATTGGCCAACTTTAACCCAATACGAAGAGACCGATGTAAAAGCGAAATCATTGAAAACCAGTCGACCAATCAGCCGGTTTGGTAGCTATCTGACAATAATAACGATGAACAGTGAAAATCAATAACATCAGGTGCCGCTTGTACACTCCAATCTTTTGATCTACATAAACTTTTAGCTGCATAAAGTGCGCAACATTACAATTTCATCTTGGAGCAAAGCAACCAATCAAAAATCACAACTTCATTGGTGCCACTCAAATACCAAAGATAATCGGCCAGAGATTAAAGTCACCTTGTCTTGTTGATCTTAACCGTCAAGCGAATGGCTTAAAGGCCGTGCAGAGTATGTGTAGACCAAAAAGCTAATCTTTTTTTTGCCTCTTCGCATTGCGATTCCGCAGCTGAAAATGAGATCCCTTGTTTATTGTGAAACAAGCCTCCGAATCCTCGAGTCCAGCTTATATTATTCTGGAAAATTATGGAAGCCATACTTCCTTGCTTACTTATTATGAGCAAAGAGGCTTGTCCTTGTAATCTCATCCAAAGAAGTGCAACTTGCGAGTTCTGGAAGGATGAGGAAGAAACAGGGCGAAGCATAAATCTCAACCGTGATCATCGGATATGCGATACGATAACAAAATCACAATAGGCCATAGTATGTATGTACTTACGTGTTCGTTATTCACAACATTAATACCAGGCTCTTCTTTATATTGACGATGTGACATTTTGGCGGGGAGGTTTCTATTTCAGTTAGTAAATGCTTCTCAAGCCACATAATACAACAGCCACATCAAAACATAATACTGGGAAAATAGTAGCTCATGTATGCAAAACATCAATGTGGCATGTCATGCGATATCCGTGCTCAGAGTAAAAGGGTCCAACTTACATGAAACGGATGATGGGAGATTCGAAGATATTTGACGCGTAAAACAAGTTTCGTGTATGATGTTGATCCCGATGTCTGCTTGATGTTGAGTTAGCTTTTATCCTTTATTTCACATTGTTTCACGCTGTTTCAACGCGATCGTCACAGCAGAGAATTCTGTGCAAGAAATAGAAACGTCGTCGAGTTTGGCCATCGTCAATCCCCAGTAGATCCTGCTGTGAACTACACAGGGTATAAAGATGGGAAAGGATGATGCGATCGAAGCCAGGTGGATCTCAAAAGTCAATTCAATTGAATATTAGACCGGGGTTTGAATTCAATCAATGGATTGCTGTTCCGGTGGAGTCTTTGGAACGGGCGAGCATCAGGCTATTATGGAAGCCCGAAAGATATCCTCAGCTAGCTGACAAGTCCCATTCTGTACTATGCAATGGGACGGACCGACACTACCCCAAGATCGTTGATGGACTTAGACGAAGCAGGGTGGTTTGGTGGCGCAACAGATATTTTCCAGGCTTGGGTACGCAAAAGAACCTCTCCATAAACTAACTGGTCACTGGACCTTGATACCCATCATATGACGGGTGAATCGATCCTTAGACAAGAATGATAACTTTGCTAGGAACTTACGATCCTAATGAACAGCGAAGCTACGATAATTGTGATCGGCCAAAAGCAAGATCTGTATCTCATGTTAGCCATGTTTGATAGAAAGCATCAAGTCTGCGAACCAAAGGTTACATGCATACAATACAGATACGGATGAACCCAAAATCAGAAATGACGCAACGAAACTAGTGAGGCTGATAGCGGAATAACAAGGCACAGACAGCGATGAGCGTGGAAAGAAAAAAGACTAGGTCTCAGAGCGAGCGGACTGGTAGATATAAAATACCAACATGGGTAAATCGATGACCAGATTCAATTTGACGATTAGAAATAGAGGAGGGTTGCAACTTGCAACCCATACAAGGGCCATCAAGCTGGTCATCTGCAATAAGCCTTGCAAGCGGATGACACTTTAAATGTATGGCGGTGGAGAGAGGCAAGGATGAAGAATGCCTCGCAGTAATTAAGCCAGACGATAATATCGTAGTGGAGAACAACAGTATGGGAATTCAAAGGTCTAGAATACGAACGTACCTGTAAGGTGGCGGGCTTCTTATCGGATGAGTCTGGAGAAGACGTATGAAGACCCGGCGGGCATGTAAAAATGTAGACGACGAATGTATGGTTGGCTGTCTAAGGATTTTAGTTAGAGAGCTATCCCATGCAGAATACCCTTGAGTGGGCGACCCTCCTCCACTACTGATAAGCGGCCGATGGATTTTCTTATCGCAAACTGCTCCTTCACCTAGGGAATCTTGGTGTGTGGGGGGCCGGAACCTTTCAGTACAATGGAAGAAGAAATCCGAAAGACGACTTGATACCAGAGAGAGAGGGAGAGAGAGAGGGAATGGATATCTTGAGTGCTGAAGATGGATCTGAGCCGACTTACTGAGTTAGTTGCGGATGTATGTCCTCGTACCTACTCGTATCGGAGCTGGGTAAGGTGGTTATGCGATACGCCGTGAAAATACTCCCACGTTGAACTCTCCCCAATTATTATTTTATATTCTCGATCTTCAGTTTCCGATTCCCGATCCTTGATGTTTTCAATTTTCTTGGGAATCCCAATGAATTCCAAGCTGTAGCCGAACTTGCAGACGCAGACCGAAGTTCGTTCCAGATGAATGGTTACAGGTTATGCTCGTCGAGTCTCGGGGGTGGATGGCTGCCGCTGGAGATCGTGGGCGGGTATGTAGTAGTCGACTGGGGTCTCTTAAACTTTGGGAATATTTGCAGATCGAGTCTAGGTGACACAGGAGGTTAGCATTGCGCGAAGCTTTGGCATGCAGCTGAAAGAATTGGTACCAACGATGGCAGAAAAATCTCAGTCGAGGTTTTCGTTGAAGAGCTTGTCGAGGTAATATCGTGATAACTTGCGGTCAAGGGAATTCACCTCTGCGCTATGGTTCGAAACGGCGCGTCTTCTCTTTTGTACGAGATTCCACGTTGATGAGTTGTACAGTTGGCGACTCTTTGGTAACCTGAGCACCTGTGCAAGGTGAAAACAAAAAGAATATCGCGAGGTCGAGGTGGTGCTATACAGAAAGTTACCGGCAAAAATCGCTAAGCTGTAAGAGCCCGCGACGCGCTTTAGACCGAATGTGGAGGTGGAGGTGTTCAACGGATTGATTCACTCGAAGAATTCCAGAGATTCGGTAGGAGAACGGGGGAAACAATTGGATCTCACCTCTTGATTTATAAAGCTGCTGTACATCGACGTTGAGGAACTTGCAGTGAGAATAAATGATTTTATTTATATCTTTGTTTTCTTTCTTTCTTTACCCAGAATCAAATCAGTGCGACAAAATCACTTTCTTTGACTTGGGGGTAAGGTGAGTTAGAATACTTGGATCATCGCTAAAGGCTAAATTGAATGCAAAGCCATGTGAAAATGAATACTTATCAACATGGGAATTCTATATCTAAGGGAGAAAGGAGGGAGGAGCAGGAGCGAAGCCAAGAATATCCTTGATATGTGCCCCTGAACTAATACTCAAAGTGATGCAACTCACAATTCCGAGTTTCGTTGTTGATACGTGTGAGTCCTCAAGGCCCAACAATCACCACCGAGCCGGCTCTCAATCTCAGATCGTTCCGAATAGCTTCACTTTTCTCGCATGAGAAAAGGCGGTGATGCACAACTCAACGATTCTGCCACCCGTTCGTTCTGCGGAAGCAAGGATTGCAATTGCACCCGTCGCTCTGCAGATCCTTGTCGTCGATTGCAGAAAAAGCTTGATTCACGAGATGCACAGCTAGTCTAACCAAAAGACCAGTGTGACTGGGATGCTATCGTCCAGAATGCAGATGTTGAGATTTAGAGTTGTAGGGCCAGGACAGCAAGGTCCAGGGCTCAAAGTGAGGGGAAAGTAGGGATCTACAGTAGAAGTCAGGACGTAGGAGAGGGAGGGAAAGCTCGAGGAGTTTTCTTCTTCTTCTTCTTCTTTGAAGCTTCAAGGTTGAATAAGAAAGGGTGGCCAGTGCAGCGTGGATGGAGATGGTGACGGTGATGGAGATGGAGATGGTGACGGATGATGGTCGTGGAATAAACGAATCAATCAAATCTGGGTGCGATCATAAAAGTCCGTCCTTTGGGGGCTATATGTCTATATCAACCAACCAATTGCTCTGATGACCATATGACTATATGTATCTTTTTCTCTTCTTTTCTTTTCTTCTCTGCTCTTCTCTTTTCTTTCCTTTTCCACAAGCAATACGACAGATATCTCAATACCGCCATCACCACCAACACGGCAATTAATGCTTCGAACTGACTCGAAGGGAGGCCGATCTGGCTAAGGATACACCGTTATTGCATTCATCGCCTTTAATCGCTCCTTAACTCCTACTATCGTTCCTGCTGGTGTTCTTAATTAATCTAAAAAAAAGTATCACTTTATCATATCATCATCCATCGCGAATCACGAAACCACGAGTCACGATAACATTTACTATCTCCCCAGTAGCATATCTCTGCAAATATCGGTGAGCCCTCTGTCTACATGCACACCTCACGCGACGCGAGAGCCTAAACCCTTTAAGGTATCACTCCCCTCTAGATCCCATCGAAGATGATAATAATGATGATAATCATGATAATCATGATAATCCCACCGGCAATATTGATACGCACGAACGGTTGGTTCCAGTCTGGATTGCATATGCCAATTTGCCAGAAAAAAGCCACCATCATCCCACTCCGTCGTGACTCCGAGCAGGCCGCGCAATTTTGCATCGGGGATGTTTCCTGTTTGGTCCTTCGGGGGCGTGATCGACACCAGTAGGATTCTGGACACTAATCTTTCCTAGGTTCAGTGGTACGAGATGGCATGAAAATGCTGGAATTGCTTAGCTTGGCATATCGCGATGAGATACCCTCTCGTTATTTTGGGTCCCCGTGGGAATTTCGAGAGGAGAGGGTTTCATCATGATGTTCGGGATGAATCACGTAGAATGGGTTCGAGAGCAGGTGATGATTCATCGAGCCGATGCGTTGACCCTTTGGGCGGGAGGAGTCGAAGAGGATTCTGACGGCGTCGGAACTTCAGGCGACGAAAAAGAAAAAAGTGGTTTTCCTCTCCGGTGCTTCTCCTGATGTCCATCTTGATTGATGCGCGAGAGACCCCCCTTCCCCCCCCTCAAAAAGCTTGGGACTCTCGGCGTTACGAATCGAAACGTTAGTGGAAAGCGTGACGCTAATATTTTAAACCGTTGGGTCTGGACGCCCGGTTCCGAGAGCCGGTATCAAATCTCACTCATTAACTTCCCTCCGTCATGATTCGAGTTGGGGAGAGGGAAGCGGACAAGAAATGAGGGGGAAAAAGGGCAAAGGGCATCAAATGACGGTGAACTAGTACGGGAATCATACAACGCTTAACGCTTAACGCTTAGAATAATGTCGGAGGAATGGAGTGTGAAGGGGGGGGTGTAATTTCATCGCCAATTCGGTCCCTCCGGCTGCCAATCAGAGTGCTCAGTGGCCATTCGGTCAGCTAAGATAATGAGAGCTCGCATTCGCACGCACCCACTAACCTCTCCCCCTCTTGGGAGCTCTTCTCAACATCGTGTGGAGATGCCTTCCAGCTTCCGGCCTCTCTGCATGACCAATCAATATCCCAGCCCTCGCCGTTTACCCGGAGCACCAAATCATCTCCTTCTCGTTCACTCCTTCTGCTTCACTCAGCATCTGAACGCTCGTTCAAGATGATGTTCGTGGTTGACTTACGAGCCATCTGATACATAGATGTTGAGGCTCACACCAAGTGACGTTGGAAAGATGGATCTTGATAGCTATTAAGTTTATTTTCACCCATGGTCAATTCCCAGGCTGAAGAGCCCAGTACCGGCATCGTGAACCATTCGTGGGGTGCCTGCGTTGGGGTTGTAAACCCTTCAAAAAAAGCCTTGCACGTTGCCTCTGCCCTGCTGCCTCGGAGAATTAGACCGCTGTAAAAATGAGCTCCCCTCGAGGATTGTCATCTCACACCAACATGACAGGTCAGAGCGGGAAGGGGGGGCCACGGTACAACTTCTTGGGGCATGGCAATCTTGGCTTCTACACCACCATCAAATCAGGACACTATTACAATTTATCTCTTGTTGTATCATCAAATAACATTATTGCCGCGACCACGCTGATACAGTATCATCGCCATGATCATCCATTCAGAGTGAGCCTTTGGAGACTCAGGTCCGATGCCACCGAGGTATTTTCCATGCGCTCCTGTGGCACACGCAATCACATCAGAAACATCAGGACCAATGGCAAGAAAAGAGATCCTTCCCAAAGTCGCGCATCGCCGGAAAACCCTCAACGGCCAAAGTTCCTGCTAAAAGCCAAAAAAGAAAAAAGAAAAAAACAAACCCATCCCGTCCCGTCCGTTATTTTCTTCAACGCTCACCTTTCATTTGCATAGCCTCTAAATGATTAAAAAAAACGACGAACGATATGGTTTGTGCGCTTGCATAAGTAAAATTCAATCACACAAGGATCGAGGAAAGTTGCTGCTGGCCTGTCGCTGAACGGCGCCACCACACCCTGAAATGAAAACGCCCTCTCC
>NGKF01000003.1:2433381-2457670 GCA_002162555.1 Monilinia aucupariae
CCCCCAAAAAACTTTCAATATAACGCCCTCCCCTGTTGGACGTCGTCCAGGATGGGGGTGTTGAGTCTCTTCCAAGACAATCCAAAGGGGAAGCAAAAACGACCGTTGCATACTTTTTTCCCTTCTCCCAGCCCCCCCTGTTTGACAACGTTGCAATCCCTTGTCGACGTTGGATGCTTGCCTTGGCCTCGCACCTTTAGATTAGTGTCCACTGCGCACATGGGAAAAAATTCAAAATTTCAACATTCAAACGTTAAGAAATTCAACAGTTGTGTCAATCTCAACCTTGTGGCAAAATTATGCATCCTCGAGGGATGGCATGGGATGGGATATGGGATGATGGGACAACTATGTATGTATGTACAACTTATTCCCTACAGACTCACAGCAAACGAAGCAAAGAAGAAGAAAAAAAAAAAGAAATCTCATGCGAATTATTTCCTTCTCTATGAACAAGAAATAACCTTTCTTTCAATAACGAAACGAACTTTCTTTTCGAAAGAGAGAAATAGAAAAAAGAGAGAAAGATAAAAAGAAAAAAAGAAAAAACTCTTATTACTTAAGCCGCGGAAAATCAAATCTATTATTAATTATAATTAATCGTTTAGAAAATAAAAGAAAAAAATCTAGATTTAATTTTTATTTACAAAGCGAAAATAAAATATAAAATAGTTAAATAGATATAGTAAAAAAGATTATTATTATAAAGTTTTTTTAAAAAATAAGAAGAATTTTCAAGAATTCTATTTATTTATTTATATATTTTTCTTTTTTTATAATAATAATAATAATAATAATAGTATTATTTAAATAAAAAAATTGATTATTTAAACGAATTATATAATATTATATTTTAATCAATTGATTATTTTTAATTATAATTTATTTTTATTCTTTTATAGTATTCGAGTAGATAATAAATATAATTAATTAATACAAATCAAAAATTAATATTCGATATTATTTAATTATTACATTTTTATATATATATATATATATATCGTCGAATCGTTATATATAGATATATATATACACTCATCTCTATATCGTATCATTTCAAAATCAAAACTATTAGAATTATACTATAAGCCTATAGTTGTATTGTGTACAATTGTATGATATAAAAAGTATATATTGAATTGATTATATCCTCTCTTTTGTACAAAAAGAAAGGGATATATCTAACTATAAAGGAAATTATACATCAATTAATTTTTTGTGCTTTTGTTCAAAATGGTTAGAGGAATAAAAAACTTTTCTAATGCATAATATTCATTTCGTATTCATATCTCTCTTGCTTGTATTGTACCATTGCCTACGGCATTGTCCGATACCCGCAGAGTGAATATGATAGCTTCCATGATCCTATTCACGTGTTCCGATAAAAACCAAACCAAACCACAATCAAACCAAAAGGGTGATTGCGCTACGTCCTGTGCCTCTCCTCAGCATAAGATGATATTTCCCTCCTCTCTCTCTTTTCTTAAAGGGTTCTCTCCTTAGAGCCGGGATTTTTAATGGGTGATGTGATAATATAGTAATAATATAATATAATATAATATACTCGAGTAATACTATAATCAACAACCAACGATAAAGAATGAGACGAGATGAGATGAGATGAGATGGGAATGGATTGAAATAAGGAAGTTAACGCAAGCTAGATTATTCAATGCGAGAAAAACGAAAAAAAAAAAAACAAAAACAAAAAGAAATTATAAATCTCAAGTCGTAAAGAGTAATAACGCTATAAATAAATGAAAAACTCAATAGAATAGCTTATATATATACTTCACATTCTTTTCTTTGAAAAGTTCGAATTGTTCATTTTAACAAAGTTTATATTATTTATAATGATATACTTTTTTTTTTTTCAAAAAATCATCTTTTGCTTTTTGGAAAATTAATAATAGACTTTTAAATTATTCATTTTGTTGAATGGTTTTATCTGTACTCGAGTATATTATTCAAGGGAATTTTCGGCTTGTATATGGTTGGATTGTTATTATTCGATTTATAATGCTCCTTTATATGTATGTAACGTCGAATACTTGAGGAGAGAGATAGTAGAGTAGTAGCCGTTTTGTAATCTATTCTGTAATCTCCAAAGAGAAAGAGAAAGAGAAAAGGGAAGAGAGGAGAGAGGAGAGAAAAGCGGTAAAGTATTTATTTATTTCCTGCATGCTAATGAAAGAGGGAAGATCAAAATTCTGTATGCAACTCCTGATGCTGTATACGCAAGCCCATTCATTCCGCATGCACGCGTGAGATGACAAGGAAACACAAATTGTGGGCAGCTAAAAATATAAGAATGCTGAGAACTTGGGACGCGTTTGGTGGTGCTGAGGGTCTTTGGAAAGCTGGGAGCTGGGAGCTGGGAGAAGCAGGAGGAAGATCGGATGGAGAGGGAGAGAGCGAGATGCGTCCACGGATGAGGGGGTTTAGCAGATGGGTGAGGATGGGTGAGCATGCACGCTGATGAGATAGATATGCATACGCTGCTGGAAAAGGTGGTGAATCGGGTCACCCACCCGCATCTTCGGGTAGGAGTCGCGGGTTTGGGGTTACAGAAATCATAATTTCATGTGTATTATGTTGTGAAGTCAGAGTACAGCACCACCACATGGGTTTTTCTTATTCTTTTTGTCGAGGGGCGGGATGGGATGCGTGTGTGTGCTCTGCAGCTCTGCAGGAAGCCGTTTCGTGGGATGGGTTATATCGGCGACTGGGTCAGGTTGTAGAAGAGGGAGTAGGGAGTAAGGAGTGGGGAGTAGGGAGTAGGGAGTAGGGAGTTGCGTCGGTAGGGTTGAGGGATATGGATGATGGATGATGGATGATGGATAGATGGATAGATGGATGCTCTTTTCTCTGGGGTTGGGGCTGGGAACCTGGATCTTCTCGTGAGCTTCTCTTTCCTTTTCTTCTTTGGTTCCGGGGTTCAACAATAATATATTAACGATTCTTTCTTCCTTCTTTTCTTCTTCCTTTCTTGGACTCTCTTTCCCATGACTTGATCATATAATTGATTGGTAGCTTCGAGGCAAGCAAGCATGGAGGATGGTGGACTTGGCTTGGAATTCTCGGGATCTTCGTGGATCACGTGATCTACGGTAAGGTTATACCGCTTACTGAAGTGGCATGTCGTCTTGATGAAGAGCATCAATTGTGAAGTTCTTGATTCAATGTTAGATAAAATAGATAGTACATCATTTTTCCCTCCAACCTATCTATCCCACACCTTGCAGTCGATGGTTGTCTCATCGCGCAAAGAGTGTCAATATCACGAATTGCGCCGTTGGGGTTGGTCTCCTCAGATGATGGTAGGCTTCAAAGTCTTGGAATCTAAAGGAATGGCTTGCTGGAGTTTCTTTTTGGTGCAGTGAATATATCTGCGATGGAAGTCCGGATCAAGATGGCAATTCTGATTGGGGCGTGCCGAGTTCGAAGCATGTAAGGTTAACGTCTTCATCGGCAAGTAAGTGAATCTGTAGATCATACATCACTCACCTCAACGCATTTCGATGATATGCTCAACTATAGTTTCTTCCATAATGCTGGAGAAATCGACGTGGATTCTCACTATGCAAAAAGGGGTGCTTCGGAAGATTGGTGTTTGAATCATGCCCATCCCCTTTTCATTGCATATATGCTACAAGATTTGGATCAGGATTCAATCAACTTCTCAAGTGTGCGTGTGGACTGCA
Source organism: Monilinia aucupariae (assembly GCA_002162555.1). NCBI lineage: Eukaryota > Fungi > Ascomycota > Leotiomycetes > Helotiales > Sclerotiniaceae > Monilinia > Monilinia aucupariae. The sequence continues at coordinate 2,437,086 of NGKF01000003.1, forward strand.
GCAAAGAACGCATCGCAAAGTTCAGCGATATTCCTGGCTAAGGTACTTTAAGAAAGACCACCCTGATGCATTATTCCTGCATCGCATATCGCGTACGTCTCGCACCCTGCTGGAGCTCGATCTTTCTACTTTGCCTACCCAGTTCTTCCAATTCCCATCAGCCTACTTCCTCCAACGCCTTCCTATGAAGAAATTCCTCTCTAGTCACGAGATCAGGTTTCAATAATGGATATCGGTATGATTTATAGATTTATGAGTGCTCTCCTTGCCTTTTTCTTTCCTTGCTTCGGACTCCGTGCTTGACGACTAATCACTTGCAAGTGCATATTATATCGCATGTGCTCGGAGACTACATTGAGCCGAGCTCGATTGGGTATACATCAGGAATCCAGTGTTGAAGGCTGGTCTGATAATCACGGGTCCCTCGATCATGTATCATGATGATTGTGAGGAAAAGTGCAGGATCCGAAGGACATGGTGCAAGTGAGCATGTGTCTGATTTTAGGTGTCTTGTCTGCGCATTGATTCTCTTTCAGCTTCATTTAGAAGCTCCGACTCATTTCTGAAAGCTTGGTTCTTCTCTGCTGTTGTTTCTGCAAATGCGTGAGTACGGTACCCCTCTTTTTCTGTATGTTGGATTTCGAGGCAAGCAATACGTTCGGTTGTCTCTGCCTCCCGGTCCTTGTTCCGGCTTGGTACTCGCTCTGGGTATTTGCTCTGTATCTGGGCTTACACCCGGATTTTCTTGATCAAGTTGGACTTCTAATTAAGGTTGCGGTGCGGAAGGTGTTGGTGAAGAAACAGGTGGTATAGCTGGTGTGATGGATTGTAGTAGAGACGGTGAGGGGGAGGGGGGGTGCAGAGCCGCTCATCGAACATCAAGATGGAAGATGTGTGCGTCCTATTGATTTGGATTCGTATCATTTCTGTTGCCGTTCCATGCGTAACCATCCAGATAATAAATTCTCCATCGGTAGACTCCTCTTTGGTTTCCAAGCCGCTCAGCTTTTGCTGATCAGGGGCGGAGATATTTATTTATTATATCGGGTTCAGAAGACCTTTGGTCGGCATACTAGTCGAAGAACTGCGAAGTTCTATACAGTGCAACACATATATCATGGAAATATTTCTAGTACCCTGGGGTTACGCTTGAATTTAAGCAGCAACGCTTTGAATTTGATGAGGTCCTCGATTTCGAGTAGTTCTGGAACATATTCATGTGGGCCACTGGGATGGAATCGGGATCATATCACTGACCACACACACATTTTCAGGATCATGCCCTCTCACACCATGAACCCCAACCCTGAAAGAAAATACTGAATGAAATCTCGTGATCCACAGATTCCGAACAGGTTGAGATTTGTCGTCGAACAATGTCTCAGAGTCACTGGAGCGGAGCCCCAGATTCATTGTTGGATAGATTGTAGTGTGAGAAAAACGATCGGATATGAACAGTTGACAAGATTTGTAAAGCACCGAAATGAGGGCGGAATTGAGATATGTAATCTCATGCACCTGAGTCTCGTCGACTAGATTTTCACAACCTCTTAATTCCATGAAGTTCTACGGGTGATGCGGTGACGGCCTTCTCACCATCCACACTAGTGATAGGGGCCAGTTTCCCCTTTTGAAGCCGTCGGTGACTGTCAAGATTCCACCGAGACAGGACATCTGGGTGATTGGCTAAATACTCATTCCAGTATCCATCGATGATTTCAGAATCAGAACGCCTATCTTTGCCATGACACCACCCCAATACAATATACATATTACCAGAGAGGTACAGCCCGATGAAAAACATTATGAAGGCATTTCTAGCATCTGTATATGGCTCCTTCGGTTGTAGCCCGCAAATCCAAAATTTGACCTAGATAAATCCCTAGGGCAACAACAAGTAGATAAAGCGAGCCCAAAAAGAGTATCTGAGGAGCGGTAAGTGTGATGACGGATTGAGGGACTCGGAAGGAAGCATTGCCTTTGAAAATCCTTTCTTGAATTACGGATATCCGAACGTTTTGCGTGGCATGTATTCATCAGGTTCGCAAGGATTCAGCTTGAAACAAACATGGACCGAAAGAACATGTGTAGCTGCTTGTTTTCCTCCTACAATCCAATTCCGAACATCTTTTGCTTTGTTTCGCCGGTTAGGAATTCTTTGTTGGGTTACGGAACAGTACAACAATACTAGAGCAAGTATTAGGCTCATGACAAAACAAGCCTTCGCCATCCAATGAGTCTGATTCAATGAGTCCAGTGATAATACTGTAATGGCTATCTGAGCCATATTTGCAGCTTTCCTCTGTTAGTATATAGAAGAAGACGTGGTGATATGTTTGTATGAAGACGCTTCTTGATTTCGGCATCAATTATGCTCGCTCTGCGGTGCATAAGAGCAAGATTGAAGGTACTCGCGGATTTATACATTTCATAGGCAGGTAGGTAATGGCTCGTTAGAGGCTCAAGATATGTACGACTAAGCGAAAACACTCTTCCTATGTGACATGCCAAGTTTACTCCATGATCATCTCGTGGGACCGCTGCTACCTATGAAGTTTTCACATCGTGGAGAGTGGGGATGATTGCAGGCTAATGTCGCTACTAGGCTCTAGCCCCTCATTCAAGCCTCGCTTCGCTCATACATTTAAACATCAATCTTCTCAGACATCAACCTTCTCTGACCCACGTATGGATGATTTAATACTAGATTCATATTTGGCAGTAGAATTATACATAGTATGTTGATTCATGTTGCGGTTATGCCATCAGAATATAAGTGTATAAAACTATGGCCGCAGCTGTACTTCATGATATCTGCACTAGCAAGATTTCGTGCCTTGCCATAAAATCGTGAAATTCGTTAGAGACACGGTCATTAACAAGATTATAAAATGAAATAGTTTAGGACGGCTATGCTGTTTATATGATGACGATATCACAACGGAGAAGAATGGCCTTTGCTGATCAATGATTGGGCATGGCAGTACTGTATGAACGACGATAACATTACAATGATGAAGAATAGTCTTTACCAAGAGCAATGTTTCTAGCACGGCACCATAATTGGGTCGATAGCAGTCTCAGATCCACGATCTGCGGTCTATCTGTGTCAAGAATTCAATGGCGTACTGTTATCTGAATAATATCTGAACAATGTAATATCTTTTCAGATCAGCTTAAGAATATAGTAAGGGCATGATATTCCATCAAAAACAGTCGAGAAACAACTCCGGTATTCCAAAAACTCCCAGAGTACTTAAGGTGTTAAATCCCTACATACACCATCCAACTTCATCTCGAAATCAACCATTAACAAAACTTAATTTACACCTTCATTCTCTATTCTCAGCACAAGGACAGCCATCTACTTCCAAGATGAATAACAGAGACATAGATGCGACCACGAGTGGTCTATCCGGTCTAAGCTTGGACGATTCCATTGACTCTTCATCCACAAACGGCATGGAATACGAGGTCGACTACCAACCCGCACAGCCAGCACCAATGCCCAGATTACCGAATCTAGACGCAGCAGATTTCGGCATCAATCTAGAACGACCTAGTTATGGGCTTATACGCCCCGCTGGTAGCCACTTCGTCTCTCGATCAAATTCAACACCTCTTCGAGCTCCGGGTTTCTCTTTTACCCTGACGCTCAATCCAAAGAACCCAGAGGCCGCACTTGGGTATCCAATTGCCCTTTCAAGCTCAGAAGATCTCGAACTTGATGATCAATTTGATGACTCTGAAGATGGAGAATTTGATCCCAGGATGAATAGGCATGAGCGTGAAGAGACTCGAGGAGACAACTTTCTCAACTGTCGAGAATGCGGAACCACCTTCGATTACTCACGTTTGCCTTTGTGGATCCCGTCTTATCAGCGCATACCACGACGATCGGTCCAGATGCCGAACGAGAACACCCATCCCCAGCTCGTGAGGTGCTCAGGATGCGACGCGGAGAATTGCATGGCTTGCGAGAAACCCCCACATGATGAGTGCTGTTCGTTTGCCTACGCTCGTGTCGTCTGGCATACCCTGTGCGCTGTTGATGATGCCATTGTTCAGCACCGAAAGCAGCCTCCATGCGACGATAATTCCAAGTGTCTCGATGCGGCGGTTCTCAAGGCCTTGAACACGCTCCTCAAACAAATTCCGAAAGAATCCCAAGCCTCCTCCGAATACAGCGATCTCCTTCGAAAGAGCATGTTGCTGGATCAGGTGGCTGTCACCATTGCCAACATGACGGTTGAAAATCAATTCGACACTCTCTGTCTGCAGTCTTGGGCCTTTATCAACATGCTCTCTCGGCGCGACGATCTGTTCGGCTTGTTGTTCGAGGAGAGACTTCAGTTCTTGAGGGATATATCTCCAGGTGTGAGGGTCTTGGGCTTCCCCATCTCCTTCTTTTCCGTCGAACGAACATACGATGCCGATAGATATGCGCCTCAGACCTACACCATGTGGTCTCTCATCCATCAAGTCCGCGAGAGGGCAAACGAGTATCTTTCCGCCGACGCTCAACTCGATGATTCGTGGCCCGTGGTGATTCTGGCTCGAAGCATCGTCGAACTTCATGATTATTTGGGCAAGAAGCAGCCGGCACCCGTACCTGAACTTGTCACTTTTGGTCAGGCTCATCAACTGTCATCTTTCGAGGCTCGTCTCGAGGACATGCATCGAGTTGACGGCACCAGATATGGGGCCGTGCATGGAAACACCAGGGTGATGGCACCATCATTTTCGAACATGAAGAAGCGAGATCGGGACCAGGTGGAAGATGATCAGGACAGCCACGAGAGAATCTTGGAAGAACTGCGAAGGAAGAGATCGCCTAAGTAGTGGGGTGCGGAATATGATGTGATGAGACGGAAAGCAATATGGAAAGTCAGAGGGATATCTTAGGTGAGGGCCAAGCTGGAATATCATGTACTTGGGGCTTTTTGAAACTTGGATAAACCTAAATTGCAGAAGACCTTTAGTGACTTGGTAGGTTTTGAAATATAGAAAGATTGTGTTCACTTTAGATACATGTAAACTCAAAGCCCTGTTGCTCTGGTATCAATGATAACTCTTCTCAAAACTCTACGTGGGCAAGTGAATGTGAGCATATAATAACAGTTTGAAGCCTATTCGGAAGTGAGAGAAAGAGGCCTACTCGAGTAGATTTGTACGATATCTTTTTGTTTTTCGGGAACACCTGATATCAATATGATTTGATTAGTTGTATAAAAAACTAACAATGTTGGCATTCCAAGTGAAGTGATCCAAGTAAGTTGAAATTTTCAATTTCGAGAGGTCGCATGTACATATCTTATAGATCAGGCTTCTAGTGAATCTTTTCGCAGACAAGCTTGAATCGAAGGATTTCAAATGCTGTGCTTGACTCTCTCATTTCATACTGGGTATCAAGTACTCTGGTACAAGTCCCCTCTCTAATTCAGTTTAGTCGATTGAAAATATAGCCACCAGACTGGGTAAGCTAGAATGTTTTCCTGGATGGCTTGGGGTACTTTCAAAGTGTGCTAAATAGCCTGACTAGAGTCGAATGATCATCTTAGCAGTTTGATTGTTGTTTCCACATGTTTTGCACATGACACTCCTTATTCACAATCACAATTGAATTGCTTTATACCTGCAGGATATATTCAATGATGAGAGATGATGGCAAGGACCGAGAGTCCTGGGTGGCGAAGGGTTCTACTTCTCGTTCTAGCCAATTAGACGAACAAAGTGATATAAAAGTCATTTGCAACACTTGAATGACTTCGGCCAAAGACAGATTGGAAGGGCATAAACCCTTCGCGCCTTAGAAGCTCAGGCTTCTATCATCTATCGCTACTAAATCCATACAGCATACGATGAAGTTGGCCAGCAAAGCACGAAGTTTTGTTATTTTCGGTTTTCACCGAAGCAAACTTTGCTGAAGTACAAACTGTTGAAGTCTTTCATATGTATATAGACCTTTGCTGAACCGTCTCAGCATGAAGAAACAATCTTGGATTTCTATCAGTACTGGATCCAGTGTGGCCTAGTCTAGAGTAGCAACCTTTATGTATTATTTGAGCTACAACAGATCCTCTAAGCTTTTGCGAGAGCTTTACTGTTCAGTCAACGAACTATAATATGGAGATAATATATACGAGATTCATTCAAATTCCACAGAAAAGTCAAGTCAATATGAAATGTGAATTTTATCCAATGTCAGGGCAATTCTTCACAGTCTTGTATTGCAAAAGCCCTCAATTTCTTATGTTATATAATATATGAGACGTCTTCTATAACAACCATTGCATTCAAAAGGGTCCGCTAGTCGGAAATTGGACTGAAAAAATTGAAGAAAAGAAATTCACAAAACGATAAATTGTACTTGTTGAGTTGCACGAATTCGAAACTTGGCATCTTCAAATCATTGAACAAACCCCCAAAAGAGGTAGAGCTACTATAGCCTGATGAAAAGCCTGGACACCCGTTGCATAAGCTCTGAATCCCTTATATCCTCATCATTACAGCTGCGTTTCAATTTACAACCTCAATAATCGAGCATACACCTTGCTAGAAGAGCATAAGAAGGAGCATAAGACTTGAAATTCGAGCTCTTACTTATCTCTCTGTCTCTCTAGAGTATAGCCTCCTGATTATCTGCATCCGCACCCATCCACTTACTATTCAAATTATCGTGGGATTTACCACTCTGACAGCCCACTCTACGAGCTCCTAGTCCACTACAGCATCGTTTATCTACTTTATAGTTGTCATACGATCTTCAACCTCCCTCGCTCACTTTAGGAGCCCACAGAACCTTCTAAAGCCTTCATTACATTGGTAAATTGGTACATTCGCCGTACAGCCGCCGTATAAGCTCTCATTCTCTTCAAGTTCATCAGCTCTTGCTACCCTACTTACGGCTCTCGCTAGCCTATCTACGAGCTCTCGATCTCTTGGAAGGTCGTTATTTTGGTATTCAATTTGTCATACGAACTTGAAATATCTCCTACCTTCGTTATTGCCAAGATCTTGGCCTTTCAAACTACAGTCTCGATCACTAGCCATAAGATCTGCCGTATAAGAAACTGCTTCCCTTACCAAACTCTTTAAAAGGGTCGTCTCTTAAGTCTAAACATCCTCCAAAGCTAGTTTGAACAACCTCTTTTGCCCTTACAGAATCCAACTTCTCATCATTCCTGGACAATCGAAATCGCATCTCATCGCTCCACATAAATAGTGATAGTAAGGTTGCCATTTGCTCACAACCTTCAAAGAACCTCAAAAGGCCAAACAACGACTCTCTGCAATAGAAACAGGAACCTCTTCGGTTGTAACTTCAAAGATGTCTTTGCCCGAACCATCGAAGGTCTCTGAGCCCAAGGCAAGCCCGCATTTCAATTACCAACTACCGCAACGAGATACATCCGGCAAAAACAAGGGGTACATCATCATCCCAAACTTTAATACAGCCACCGGCCCGGTGAATCAAAAGCTAGCCATCGCAAAGAACTCAGAATGCCCTGACTTACTCCAAGTAGCAGGCCATCTAACCAAGGAGGAAGACGACTCTATCTATTGCCACAAACTTGAAAGCGGCCAACCTTATTACGTTTCGACAGGACCTGAAGATGACAATCCTATCCATACCTTGCAATATTTCGGCCAAAAGGATGTTGAAGCCATCACACCCGCTTACGAAGCAATGAAGGAGGCTCGAAAGATGGCTCTCCGTAAGGACACTGGCCCAAAATCTGGAGAAGGAATCTCCGCATTCGAGCAGCTGATGGCCACCTCGAAAACCCGTAACCAAAGATCCTACCCCCAAGGTTTCACCATTACTCCTCAAGAAGACTCTATCTGTGCGGCACCTGTCACCGCGCTAATGATGAACAATGCCGAGTCGACTGCAAAGCTCAATAGACTGATAGCCATCGCCGCCAGCCATCTACTAGAAAGCTGCGCGCCGCGAGAGATACTAGAGCACCTTACCAAACAGGCAGAGTCGGCCGTTCCTCTCACATTTGGAGACGAACGTAATAAGTTCTTTTGTAAGAGGATCTCATCTAATTCCTACAAGTTACATTACTGACCCTCAAATAGCCACTGTCCAATACAATTACTCGGGTGCAGACGTAGCATCTTTGGAGCTAGCTATTGGAGATGTAGGTGCCTTGCACATCGACGGGCATGATGACCCGACCCTGTGGACCGTGCTTTTGATACTTTCAAACATACCCGAAGGGTACTGGCCTGGTCGCACCTTCGTTTCCTCGCTCCGAGTATATGCTATAATGGGTCCAATGACGGCGTTGGTATTTAAAGCGGTACACCCACACATAAGCATGGGGCCAATCCCCATGGGAAACTCCAAGCGCGAACCATATTTGCCCCATTTGCCAGAAAGTATCCAGATCATGGATCCTACATTGTACCACCACAGCAGATTGGCAGCCGTGTGCTACCCCAAGAAAACCATTATGCGTAGATCGCCTGCTCTAATCCGTCGCTCAACGCCGGCAATTCTCCAGAGGCACAATGGACTTCAAAGCCCCCTACCAGAGGCCCACCCAGTGGCCATTGCAGCCTTTGGAACACGCAGAAATCAGATGGAGTATCTTGCGAGACTTGAAACACACGATATGATGAATCAAGTCCGCATAAACCCAGCTTTGATCATGCCTTCAGCGGACTGGTTTGCACAGAAATGGCGCTGGAGAGAAGATGGGGAGATCATGACACCAAGAGCCTCTCGTATCCAGGCCGTTATAGATGGTCTCGGCGATGAAGACGCCCAATGGTATACCGCATATAAAGAGAAATGCGAAGCCATACTCTCGATGAAGTGGTTCAGTGGACGAAAGAAGGGCAACAGCCATTGGGTCTCTACTCAAGAGATTGGCTCCACCTTCACCGATACGGACCCCTTCGTGCCAACAACTGCCGAGGCTCCAAAGGAGTATAAGAAGAACTTGCCCTACTTCACCAATGCCGCAGAGCTCAAGAGACGGTATGGCGATAGGCCATTCAAGTGTCCTAGCTGCGAGTCTAGGTTCGTCACAAAACAACAGTGTAAGGGCCATCATGACCGCCGGCACAAGGAGACACATGAGTGGCAATTTCCTTTACCATCACTTGATCCAACCCACCAATCGCAGGCCGAGCTAGCGAGTAACGAGGATGAAGCAGGAACAAAAGCTCCTACAGAGACAAGTGTGGAAGATAGAAACCCTTCCGAGGACGAGGCATCTTTGGCACGAAAGAGGAAGAGAACTAAGAATAGTTAGAAATTTGTGATGAATAAAAAGAAGTAGTTTAGCATAAGAGTTTGTAGTTAGAAATTTAACCATGTACGAATACAAATACTTCTCAACCTTTAAGCTCGCCTTACAAAAACTACAATCACATCCCATCCCCACTCGAGAAAATACACTAGCATTTCAATTATGTAAATAGGATAAAAAATATTTCATTTACTTCTATCAGATTGTTATACTACGTTCTTCAATTCGATTATATAACTTCGTGTGTTTAAACAATTGTTAACAAATAATACTTTTTTTTGTATATATACATATTGCTATCTTCATCCATTTATACCCAATGAATACCTTTAATTCTCGATGTCTATAAGTATAATCAAAGTATTTGATTTTATTTCTTTTGTATTCTTCTATTCATTTCTATATCTTCATTGAAAACCTGTATATATATAGACTTTGAAGATTCGAGAATTCATTCTAAATAGCATTATTTGATCTATACAATGAAGTGATTCCCATCTTTATTCATTGTTTTCCTTTCTCGTTGTTAACGTCTTTGTTAACGGAAACGTAACTATCGTCTTCTTAAAGCTAATATTGACTATATATTTGTTGGAATATCATATATGCTAAGTAAGGAGCATTTGGTATAGCAAATATTATTCAAGAATATTAAATGTAAACTATCTTTGTTGATATAGTTTTCATCTCAGATTAACTATATGTAAATTCATATGCAGAAACAACAATTTTATATACTACTTACTACGAGTACAAAGAGAATTATAGATTTGAACGTGTCATATTGTCAACATAATCGAGCTTGAAAGTAGAGATATGCGAGAAATAATGAAAAGAGTAAATGATTTGAAGTAATCGATAAAAATGCATGACGGAGTATAACGAAATACTTTACGAAATGGAATGATGTAAACCTGTAATAAATCATTAGGGGCGGGAAGAAAGTCGAAGAATTCAAAGCGATGGAGAATAGAGATAAAGATATCTCACTTGAATCTGCAAATATCTATTATTTCTTTGCTAGATTCGATAGCACTGTTATGCATATTCTAGACGTATCCGGCCTTTAAAGCTCAGATTATATTCTATATACTCAAATTCAGCTTGTGAAAGCGATGATCTTTATGTGTTTAAATCGTTCAATGATCTATATACAACTAAAGTCCAGCGGTATGATGCCCTCAAAACACGACTTCACATACTCCTCTGCCATCCTGGCCATATCGTATAATTTAGTACCGTCCTATCATAGCGTAATCCATTAGTACTAATAATGTGAGAAAGATATGTAATGATGATTACTACAAGAAAATGAACGAAATTAAGAAATATCGAAGAATACCTCGACGGTGCTGACGTCGTCCAAGCGCACCACCTATATTCTGAGGTGGAACCTGACTCGCGCCTCCAACCGGACTCGGAACGTGACGTACTTCTGGCAATGGGATACGCCGTAGAGACATAGCTGTTTGGTTTCGCAGTTGTCCGAAAGGGACAGAGACGCCTGATAGACACGGCCGCTTTGGATGGAGTATCGGTTCATGACGGGTAACAAAACAAATATTACTTTCAACTTCCCGTGATTTGGGTGTTGTATTCACGAAGCTGGTACATTGGAAGCTTCCATTTTGCAATCGAGGTGGGATGTAGGGTGGAGTTGAGAACGGTATAGCACCTGGTCTTTGAATCTCGTTTAAGTCCGGGGATCCAGGGGACCCTGGGACTGTGTGACTGCTCATTTTTTGTTGGATATAATTATGTGTAATACGGTCGTCGAGCTTATGATAGAAAGTTTTAGTTGAGATCGAGCTTGAACTTGCGTGAGGAATGGAAACAGAAATGGAAATATAAGACGAAACCAGAGTTTTATATGCAAAAAGACACGAAACAGGATAGGCGAGAGTTTGGAGCCAATTTTTAGGAGAATAGTTATTCATGGAATCCACAGTTCCTCTACTAGAATCACACATGGAGAACTATATCATACAGTGAGGTGGAGTTCAATATGATTTACGAATTTCTGAATCAAGAGCCGATCTGCAATACTCCAAAACGTCATCTGAATAACTGACATTAATATTACAGCTGACTGTTCTGTAAAGCGATATAGACAAACAATATGCAAACAATACGCAAGTAGTATCAAGTGATTCACATATACAGATATCTGGCCACACTCTTTTCTGATGCAATATATAAGTTCGCAAATAAAATAACGCAGCACAATTGCAACGAAACAGGAAAACAACAAATATACAAGTAGAACTCAAGAAAGAAATCAGACTGACCCGCCCAAACGAATTCAACCAATCAAATTCGACCAAATACCTCATCCCGAACAAACAAATCTAGATCAAGATGCCAACAGCAAAGTGGAGAATAGACGACTCGGGAAACGTCAAGGGCTTTGTTAGGAGAAAGGGTGATAGGAACCCGGCGAACTGGGGATACCATGTCGACAAGAAGATTTTGGGTCATCCCAAGATTGGCATAATCAGAACTGATGTGACCAAGACCAAGCCTGAGGATCAAGAGAATGAGCAGAAGGAGAAGAAAAAATTCAAAGGTATCGATTGTCCCAAAGGGTGTGTAGTTTCGTAAAGGACGGGAGGAATGCAGAACGAGGGAGAGAAGAGGTATGATGATGTAGTAAAATGGGATTGCGATTGGGTCGTTGTGTTTGGGAATGACGACGGAGGGAAAATGGTAAGAGCATTATACCTTATAAGAGGCAGTGTGCTATAATACGGAGAGACGGGAGGGATGAAGCCGAAACGTTGTATCTTTGAGGGGTGGCTCAAAATTGAATATCAATACGCGATTTAGGCCCCTATTTAGAGCGAGATATACCTTAATGTCAACCGAAATTCAGAAATAAAGACATATATTTCTTACACCGATCTTTATAAAAACCGTTACTGCAAGCTTTCAATCATGTTCAAATTGTAAAGAGAATAATAAGTCGTATTGGTGATGGTGTGGATCACATCGCTCACCACTGGGTGTCATAATTCCGTGAGCACAATTTAAATGAACACCAATATAAATACAAAAAAAAACATATAGAATTATTCGCCAAATGTAAGAGTGTAATTGAATCGAATAGTGTACATATATAATCAAATTTGTAGTGATAGTTTCAATTTTTATATTAATATATAGTGTGTTTTGAGGTTATTCGCTTAAATTGTGCTCACGGAATTATGACACCCACTGGTGGCTGTTTAATTGCAAAGGCTCTTTCACCCTTGCTGCTCATAATGACCTTGGCGCATTTCAAGGGTAATCAACCAAACACTTGAATAACCCTGATCTGATTTTTTTTGGCATCAGTGAATACTCAGTAGTCTCCTGACCATTAACCTTCATGATATGACAGTCTCTCACTTCGTATTTTGGAACTAAAAGATTCATACCCCAGCTATCTCTAACGTCCGAAACATCGTGAATCATTTTGAGAATAAATTTCTGTGTTTGATCTTGGAGGTTATATATGTCACGCTTGTGCTGTCATCTTCATCTGTCCTAAGTCAACAGTGATGTATAATTATTAGTTCAAACACCCTTATGAACGTGTTATCAAAACCAACTCAATATGTGTGTCGCCGGTGTATGCACGCTGGGCACTTGCTCTCTCGAGTATGGCATGGTGCCGACTCTGTTCGGAAATATGTTCCACCTTGGCATATTTGCTGCTCTCCTGATCATTCATATAATCCAGCTTTGAATTTGGAAAGCATGGCGCTTTTCGTGGTGGATTATCAGCGGACTAGCGCTTGAATTCATTGGATATTTGGGTAGAATCCAGATGCATTATGATTCTTTTGCTTCGAATCCATTTTTGATGTATGTTTTCCAGAGTTCTCCAGGAGCACTGGTACAATTATACTGATATGCCTAAGCAGATATCTGATATGCGTAACAATCGCACCAGCCTTCTTCACAGCATCAATATACATGACTTATTCCGGCATAACCCTTCGCTACCGTCCGCAATTGCTTGGATAACCTGAGGAGACCGAGGCAGTTTGGAACCTTCAATCGCAAGGCAAGGCATGGGCCATAGCAGAATCGACAATGTGAAGACGGCGAGGACCAGAATGAGAGAGAATGCTGCAAATGAAGAATGAGAGTTGGTGGGAGCAAGAAGAAGTGATTATTCAGCATCAACCTTTCCTCTAATAGCTTAGTACACCAGCATGGTCCTAGCGGCCGCACTGTCCATCATTGCGAGAGCATTATTGAAGATTTTTATGCCGAATCCAAGGTACCAAGCAAATATGAAATGATCATCGCAAAGAGTCGATGATTCCGTGTCGAGCTTTTACTTCGCCTGGGAACATCTTCAGATTCGGCAACCGTGTAAAGGGCAAAACTTGCAGTGGCCAGTTGTACCGGTGTCGAGAAAGGACCACCCCACACGTGACTATGGATGGTCAAAGTCATGTAGGTCGTATCTAGAGATTGCTTGCTTGCTTGATGGCTCTAATACTTATGCAGGGCCATCATAACCATGACACACATGCGATGCCCCCTCAGGCAATCTGCGATGCTTATAAGAAGTATCAGAGAATGAGTGATGCGGCAGTAAATGATGATCTCGAGATCGTGGACTTTAATCGTGGCTTGACTCCCGCGCAGCAAGAGAAGTTGAGTCTGGTGGGCACCGTCCCGTCGGAATTGATTGCTGAAGCCCAGGAGGATTTCGTGAATGCCGGGGCTGAATACGATCCCGGTAATCCAGAAGCGTGTGCCATTTACGAGCATAGCGGATTTCCGGGTACGTTCGGATCATTTGTTGAAGCATTCTACTATCATCTAACCCCTTCATAGGATTGAGGCTATTTCCTGCACTTCTCCCACCAGAATGCCAGGCTTTGTTTGTCTCTAGACTCCTCCATCGCGAGCTGTCAAATCCCCTGCATAAAACGAACTTTCACGATGATTATGATATACCCTACCCCACTCCTAATTCCTCCTTCTTCACTTATCCCCATCAATCCAAAAACCAAGTCTTTACTCCTAAAGATCCAAACTCCAAGCACAAGCCACTCAACGCCGCCCAAGCTCTTCAGAAGAAATTCCGGTGGCTAACTCTTGGCTCACAATATAATTGGAATACCCGAGCGTACCCCTCCTCTTCTCCAACTCCCTTCCCAACCGATGTTTCTCGCCTTGTCACTACGCTATTTCAAAATGCTTTTACACCAGAATCAGGAGTTGTCTTATTGTACTCGACGAAAGACTTCATGCCGGTACATCGAGATGTTTCCGAGGAATGCGAGAGAGGCCTGGCGAGCTTCACGCTCGGATGCGATGGCTTGTTTGTTATCAGCAGGGACGTTAGAAAAGGAGAGGAACATATTGAGAATAGGGAGCAAGATCTGATATGTATACGAGTCAGAAGTGGTGACGTGATCCAAATGGGCGGGGAGACGAGATGGGCTTGGCATGCTATGCCTAAGATCATGGGAGGCACCTGTCCACCTTGCTTGTCCGAATGGCCCGTAGGATCTGCAGAAGAAGGGAAAGAACCAAAAGAATATGAAAGATGGAGGGGTTATATGAGGGGTAAGAGGTTGAACATTAGCTGCAGGCAAGTGTGGAATTAACTTTGCAAACTCTCACCTTACTATCAAGGGTATTTAATCGGCTGTACCAACAAGGCCGGGGTGTTGTTGCCCCTGATGATTGTGCTACCTCAATTGGGTCAGATCGGTCTGGCATGGCAGATAATGGTCATGTGTATCATTGAGGACCGACTAACATCAGCCTCCCGCGGCCGCTACGGCTAGTATCTTCGCATCTACCATTTTCATCTACGGTTTTACGAGTGTAAGCTTTTACAACCAACCGTGACTAAACTAGCGCACAATGTATACGGCAGTATGCGGTTGCGTTTCATCAGGCTATGGAACTATTGTACGTTCCATTTTTTGTATCACAAAGCCAATAGTCTTCTTCAATTTCAAGTTCGATAATCTCTACTTCAGTTATAAGGATTTCACATCAGCTATGAGCGTCTGGATCCTTACTCTGAGCATCAGGACTTTGACCAGAAACTGCTTTATGCATTGGGTGCTGGGAGACAAAAAGACTGGAGCAAGTTTCTGGCTATAGAACTCCCAGCGAAGCAATTCCAAGGAGTGCGACAAGATAAAGACAACCAGCTACCATTCCAGCCCTTTCATGGTCAAACTCCTTCGCTATTTCCCTGGTCTAATCAAGTTATCAGAATACCTGGCGAATACACCGAAGACGACGAAAACGAAAACCTCAATTTTTTTCCCCGCCAATCAATGTCCTACCGGCAGGATTTCTTGTGAATACCGGTTACCTGGAAAGCTTCGAGGAATTTGAGAGTTATGACTACAATACAGCATCTATGGAAACAATCCGGGGGTCCCCTCTCAAAGTACCCAACCTGAACTATTAGTTCACGAAGATTATCGTTGGACCATCATGCAAGCAAGACCTGGAAGAACCACGCCAGCGGTATTCCAGACGTCATCATCGCGCATTGCAGAAGCAGTAGATCACTAAATACCTGCAGCGCCGAGATTGAAAAGAATGGAGGAAACGGGTTACAGTCTTACAGAGCACGGGATGAGAATCTTGCTCCACTCGTCTGGGAAATCTTTTCGTCGCCTCTTAGGATCTTCGATAAGATACCGGTGATTGCATTTTTCCTGTATCAAGGGGCGACGTTGGATATCACCATAGAATATGTAACTTTATCGATAAACATATGAATAATTCCATGGCCTATGTAACTTTTGTTCAATGTCCAGGTGTAAAGTAAAAACTAAAGATGACCCGAGTAATCACTTCATAGTCTCGTGATTCAAGAGGAGAAGAAAGGTATGAAAATAGAGTACACGCATCAGCATATACTATTACCCATATACCGAATCCTATTAGGATATACAACCCTATTCCAACACCAACACCAACAACAATGAAAAGATGAATAAAAAATTTCGAATAAAACGAAAATCATTCTGCTCAAATAATAAAATAAATAATGAAATATAAAATCGTATCAATATAAAGAATATATATATCAATAAAACTATTATATTATGAAAGAACGTATATCGCACGTCGCACATCACACATCACACATCACATATCGCACATACAAACACAAAAAACTACAATCCAATAACACCACCAATCCCCATAACAATCAAAATAGATTACAAAGCTCCTTTGAGCATTTCAAAAAAAGATAAAATATTCCTTCCCTTTTGCATACATACGAGTACAGAATAACAATACGAATATTGATGAGATGAAAGTTTGCCGTAACAATAATGGGATTTTATTTTAATACTCGTATTACTCTAATACTCTAATACTGTTCGAAATTCAATTGGGAGAAAAAAAAAAAGACAAAAAGTGATGCGAGGCTTTGTATACGACCGCTGTATGTGCCATGCAAAGGTATTCAGCGTGTTTGGATGACTATTGTTTATCTGATAAAGGTGTTCAAAACGTTTGTTATATCAAGTCCTCTACTCTATACTTGGTATATATGATATTCCAACAAAAGGGACCTTAAACATTCGAGTGCCCAGCGACACCCCATTCGAATAGATTAGCTATGTTTCGTATGGGTGCCATTTTCTCTCAGGGCTGGTACAGCGAATGGAAAACGTATGGGGATATACTATCTATCTACGAGTAAGGCCTATCTCTTCTTGCTACCTTTACCACCTCTACCTCCACCACTTTTTCCTTTGTCTCCTTTTGCCCCGGACGGCCCTGCCGATCCACCAGCCATCATTACTCTGACTTTCCCAACCGGTACTACATTTGTGGTCTCTTCAGGCTTCCACCCCTTGATTAGGTCCAATTCCCTTGGCCATATTCTTTCTGTATCTGTGCTTGTTTCGTCCACTGCACCCTTTGAACTCGTGGCCGAAAGCCATTTGCCAAGAATTTCTCTAACGGCCTTGCCTTTCTTCTGAGCACCTGGCTGAATCTTTGCTTTGTACTTATATTTTCCCATTGCAGCCCATGGTGCACAAACAGGGACTGCCTCTAGGATCTCATCTCCTGGCAACGGCAGGCCCACAAATGCATCCAAAGATATCGTTTTTTCGGCTTCATTGTCATCAAGAGCATCGATACCATCCTCAAGCATCAATCTACGTATCTCTTCGTGCTCTGCCGTTTCCTTCTGCGTCCTTTGATGTTGTGCTCGTCGACGTTCTTTCTGGAAAGCGAGTTCAGCTTCCCGAGCCGATTTAGCTTTAGCTTCAGCCTCGGCCTTTTCCTGCCCGGCAGCAGCTCCAATTAATGCTTGAGCAGCTATGCGATCTTCCTCGTCTTGATCCTTGTATTTTTGTGCAATTTTCTTTGCTTTTCCTTTCTTGCCTCGCTTAGCTGGAGCAGGACCTTTTTTGGGTGGGGTTTGAACAGATGCTTCTTTGGTACCAGTGGCGGTAGTTTGCGACTCTTCGACAACTTCGTCATCAGATTCCTCTGCTTGTAGTTCAGAGTTTGATGGCTGAGGATCTTTATCTTTGATATCCAGACTTTCAAGCTGCGCTTGTGGGATTACCCCACGACCGTGTTCCGCTTCACCTTGTAGAGGGTTGGGTTTCAAATCGGCGCTGTCTTCGTCCGAATCATCCTCGTCTTCATTCTCGGCCTCGCGAGCCTCTCGTATAGGATTCGGCTCCTCGTCATCGGTTTGATTTGGCTCATCCTCAGAACCTTCATCGTCGAGGCCAGAGCCACCTGCAGGTTTAGCATCTGTGGTCGAGTCACCTGATGGCTCACCATCTTGGAGCCTATGTTTGACATGTCTAGCTTTACTCTCATCGCTGATCTGGAATAGAACACCAAAACCAAGGAGGAGTTGAGCAGGAGGCAAAAAGTTCTTCTTCCCTTGGGTCATGAAGCTACCAGTAGGAAGAAATTCACCATCAGGGGCTGATTTTGACACCTGGTCTGCAGTTACCCACCAAGCAGACATACCAGCTTTAGAATCCCAAGCACTTGATGTAGCAACTACCAAGGTCCCTGCTTGGCTAAGGGTTTGCGGAGGAATTGGAGCATCCGGTGTCTTTGGATTATTCCTGACTATGACGGATGCTGCACCTCGTATATCTGCATGCAAATATATGTCTCCTTTTCTTAGATATTTCTTGTATAAGATCTCACTCTGTTGAGCATCTTTGCCTGCAAGGACCATATATCCATCGCTAGATATGAACCAAATGAATTTTTCGAACCACATCTGTTTCCGCACAGGCCGTAAAATAGCCTTTTCTTGCTTCAGTCCTTTCTTTAGATCTTGGGCTATCTTGGCTTCGTGGCTCTTCAACGCCTTCGAAGATGATTGCAAAGTCTTATCCTCCTTTGCTGCTGCTGAGCGCTTCTGATCAAAGTAATTGCGCGCATTCGCCCAAGGTGATAACGAGAGATCAATATCTATCGAGAGTCGGGTGTCTGCAATCTTCTCCTTCCTTTTATTGCTCTTGGCAGTCTTCTCCTCATCTTCGCTTTCGGAGACATCGCTGTCAGTCTCATATGTCGAGTCTTCGTCTTCGTTAAATACCTCCTCATCCAACAAGATCGTTACTGTATTCTCATCAAGCTTCAGGGGCAGCTTAATCATTGAAGCTACCGGATTATTGCGCTTTTGTTCCAACTCAATCAGACGACCAATTTCGAACCAGTCCATACCTTGGGCGATAAGGCCGTTAACAGCATCTTTTACCTCTTGGACCCGTTCAACATTGGCTTGCAAAGCACCCGCTTTGCGTTCATTAAGTGCCTGTATTTCTTGCAATCCACCTAGACGTTTGGCTTGTTCATTTCGTGCAGCCTGGATCTTCTTTTTGGCATTTAATTCTCTCTCTTCGAGTCGCGATTCTAGCTTCTGTCCTTCAATTGAGGAGAAGAACTCATCCACGGTTTTGTTGAACCCTTCAAATTCTAAAAAGACTAATGTTGGATCATCCTGAAATTGTTGCGGCTTGAAAGGATGAAAATCATCATAGATTAAACCCTTTCGATCCTCGGCCTGATGTTCATCCAATTTAGTTTGAGAATCTTTTTTCTTCGCTATGATGTAGCCTTTTGAAATCTCGGAGCTGGTTATCTCTTGAACAACTCGTTGGGCTTCTCGAAGTAATTTCATCAAATGATCCACGAGCTCTTCGCTCTGCAGAACTTCAGCCGGCTTCAGAGATGAATTGAAATTCGTGATCCGCATTGCATGATCCACCAGCATCGGAGGAAATTCTGTGATGGATACAGCTAAGGTTTTCCGTAAAGCATCCCCTGCCTTCTTCTTCTTGTTGCCAGATTCATCCTCGCCCCGGTCTACACCTTTTTGCAGAGCTTCTTGCAGGCGCTCTTTCGTCAAATCTGGCACCCCTCCATAGTTCTGTCGATTGTCCAAAGAATATTTGAGTCCCACACGTAGTTCTTCTTGAGTCTCCCCCGCATCGACCACTCGGAGTAGAGTTAGGATATTCAGCTCCTTGTCGGTGAGAATGATATTTCCGCCGGCATAAAACTCCAGGTATAGCTTGTATTGCCCATCGCTGAATTGAAACTCGATTATACGATCTGTTCCAACTTGAGAAACCTGGGTGACCCGTCTTGTCTTTAAGTATTTCCTTAATCGCTGTACAAATACGCTAGGGGCAGCTGCAGTCGCTCGAGAGAAATCGGTGAGATGGCATCGAAATCCTGAATCTATAAGAATTTGTTGCTTATTGTCTGGCTTTGCGAACTTCACCAAGAAGATCTTCGATGAAAGGTCATAAATATTAGAGACGCGCAAGGTAACCAAGGCATTTGAAAGTTCATGGGCGATGACCTGAAGAAGTGTTAGAGGATACTACCAAAGCACACCAAATCAAGTAGAGTTCCGCCCGGTATACCTTCACATCAATGGATGAAAACCTTTGCTTCATCTCGTCGTAGTGGTTGAGTTGAGAGGTGTTTGCTCATTGACTATCATGCATGGTGGGGGAGAGAGCTCCTGTGCTTTTGCGCTCAAGTCACCCAAGGCCACCGTAAAGAAGCTTGTTGCGTCAACGTTATGGAATGCAGTTATACAGTAACCGTGCACAAATACTAGCCAACATGCAAAATCACACCAAAAACAGCTGTTTTACTACATTTTCATTCGTTAATATTTATCGTTTAANATTATTTTAATCAATTGAAATTAAATATATAAATAATTTATATATTAATAAATGATATTATCAAATTTTTATATTTATTAAAAAATTCTAATAATGATATTTATATCATTGAAATTTTGAAATTTAAAAGTTCTTGATT
>NGKF01000003.1:2469236-2486391 GCA_002162555.1 Monilinia aucupariae
CCATCCTCGCCAGCCTCACCCTCATCACCGCACGCCCCCGTCTCCGCGCCGCACCCCTCCAACCACGCGTCGAGGAATGTAGCTGTGCGGACGCACAGGGCGCATATGCCGTCTGTCTATTGGAGCGTTGCGGTCATGGTTGCTCCGACGTTGACGTTGCTCCCTGTGTCGCGAGCGTTAGTAAGTCAAGCCAGTGCATACGAGGAGATCACCTACGTGGTTGGGGAGTGGGAACTTGAGGAGTCTGGTAGAGTGCTAATTGGGGTTATACAGAGGCGGAATGCATTACGGATTGGACCACGTGCCCGTTGCCACCTGCGTAGATGCTGTAGGTGGTGTGGTTTTGGGGGAGGAGTGTGTTTGGATGGATAGCATGGACGGGATGGACGGGATGGATGATATTTATAATGAGATAATGTTCATGATAATATGATATTCATGATGAAGTGAAAGTTAGGGTTAGGATAATCTTCGCTAGAATGAGCTCTGCTCTACGATTCGGGTAAAACCCAAAATGATATACATACTTTACTCGAGTAATTGTACTCTATACGAGTATATTCTTGATAAACACAAAACGTGACGTGCAAAAATACATCATCAATCCCTCTAACGAGACGAGAATAATTCAAACAGTGGTAGGTATAGTATTATTGTAGTGGTAGAGTGTGTATATTGTCTAATATGCTAGAAGTGGCATATGTGTTCTACTGAGTATATGAGGTGGAAACACCTAACTAGGTATAGCGCTACACGTGATTACAACAGCCCCCCTATGATCGAATTCGACCATCAAAATCATATAAAGGAAAAAGCTTTTTAAAAAGCATTTTTGAAAGCTTTTTGAAGTATCTTTTAACGCTAGTGATTCTGTATCTCTTAAACCTTTATATAAGCTCAAAATGCATTTTGATTGATCCATTCCAAACCCAAAAATCTGTATAATTGAATACTTTGTAAAAACAACCACTTTTTTCACTATTTTCGATTTCCTAATGTTGTATATATATCCTAAAGCCTTATTAACTTTTGCAACAACGATTTATTATTGTTACAATGTTTATATTTCTTTTTAGAAGTTCAATATTTTACGATTATATTGTATTGCGATACAAAAGCTTTCTTAATGTTTTTCGAAATCAAAACCAAGCTTTTTGTTATAAATCAAAAATCCAGAGTAGATCAATTGTTTTGTTAAAATATTAGCTTTCTATTCAAAACTAGGAATCTATATTATTTATAATCTTTTGTTTTCGATTATATTCTTTTGTATAAAATATCATTGTATATCAATATATTTGGTTTTGTTATGGAATTTGTTCTTTTGCATTTAATCAATGCCGCTTTTATTGTTGCAATATAAAGTAAGTATAAATGGTTTTGAAAAGGTTTATTCTTTTAGATCGATAATTAACTTTTCGAACTATATAATCTTTTTTATACTTTTATTTGTAGCTATAATTTCAATTTCTATTATACAAAATGCTATAGATTTTTGCTTATTTAAAAATTATATTATTGCGCTTTTATATCGAATAACAATTACTTTTTATATCAATTTTCAATTCGCTTTTAAACTTTATATAGCATCTATAAAAATATTGTAGAAATATAGCAAATGTTGTAATCGATTCGAGTAAATTATATCAATATCGATCGTATTATCAAGGAATTCCAAGAAATGATTTGTAAGGATTAAATATTCTTTTTTAGAAATATATATCATTTTTGCAAATTAATCAATTAGAAATATGAAATCGCTTTTTGTTCCGTTTATCAAATAAATTCTTAATTCAATAATTTGTAAATATAAAGCTTTATCGCTTTCGCTAAATAGCTTTACTATTGTAACTAGTTTTAGTATAGTATTAATAAAAAGAGAAAGATTCCGAAATATCGAATTGTAGATTTTAAACCGTTCTAAAAGCTTTTTGATGTACACTCTCTAGTATATTTTGAAAGATTTTTGAGCTTTGTTCCGCTCGATTTGGATTCTTAAAAAGATTTATATCGATTCAAAATCTTTATATTTTCATTTTCGATTTATAATCTTTTTGATTATATTGATCGCGGATTATAATCCCAATATTAGCAAATCGTCTATATAAAGTAAAATATATACTTTTTTTTCAATAAACAAATTGGGATTTGTTAATAAAGCTTATAAACCTATATTTTTAAAGAACAATTTAATTGTTTACTATTATACTTTCAAAGCTTGTTTTAGTTTATAAAGTGATTTCTTGAGTTTAAAGTAACTATTAATAAAATTCAAAGCAAATACTTTTTTAAAGAATTATAGAATCTCTATTAAGATTTTAGCATTGATTAGTTCTTTATTTAGAAATATTATATCAATATCCATATTGTCGATTTCTAAGTCTTTTTTTACTACTTTAGCAAAAAGGGCTTACAACGTAAAGTATCTTGCAACTTTTGCGAATATTTTTATAAAATCGATTCTATACTTTTGCAAGAATCCTTTAACTATTAATTTGGTTTTTTTTTTTTTAGTTTGCTATTTTGATCAAACTTGTTTTATAGAATCTATTTAAACTTCAAAAGTCTTTTTCTTTTCGAAAAGGATTTATTAATTATTTTAAAGGTATTATTGTTTTTCAAGTTAATCAATTTTGTTTTGATTGCTTTCATCTATACTTTAAAATTCGAATCTAAAGTATTCTTCAAATCGATAGCTTTAATATTAGCATTTGTATACGGATATACTATATTAAATTTTTGTTATACCTTCTTTTCGTTCTTTACAACTTTTTTAATTCCAGTTCGTATTTGTAAGCTACAAATTGTAGCTATTGTAAAAAAAGCTTTTTTTAAACAAGAATTCTATATAAAATCATCTTTATTTAAATTCATAATGTTACGCTTCCGCTGCTCGGTTGGTATAGCAGACGTTCCGGTGTATATGTACGACGTTACGGTTTATATGCTCGATTAGCGAGTATGTGCCGTGTATGTATTTTGCTTATACGGTTTATATATATATAATAATCTCTTTTTTGTAGTATAATCAAGTAATAATAAATTCTAAGAACTCTATTGATCTTGTTCTAAATAGCTTTTTAATAATATAAGCGTTATATTATTTACTATTCAAATATCAAATTATTTTAGTTATTTGATGGTTGTTTAAAAGAATATCTTTTTCGATAATACTTTTTTAAAAACGTTTTCAAGCAATAAAATCGTTTATTTATAGAAAGAAAATCAATACTAAACCTAATCTAATAGCGATATACTTTTTATTATTTTCGAAAATTCTTTTGTTTTTCTTTTTTTTTCGATATACTCTGTTTTTTTTCCAGCAAGTTTAATATTAACGCCGCTATATCTTTTAGTTAAGATATTGCGTTAACAAGCTTTACGTTTGTACTATTAGTTCCCTATTCTATCTTTAGTTTTGCCTTTAATATAACTATTTAAAGTTAAGGTTAAAGAAAAAGTAAAAAAACAAAACAAAAAGCAATGCTTTCTTTATGATTTGCCTTTATTCCAGAAAATACTCTTCGCGATTTTACTTTACACATCCTCGATTTTCAGGATCGCGAAAGCGAATACATTATACAAAAGGTTCTTTTTGCTTAAACCATAGAAATTGAACAATTACGCAATAAAATCGCATATAGCATTGCTTTTGTTACTTTTTCTTTTAATTTTTTCTTCTTCAAAACAATTCTTTTTTCCATTGAAATTGATCGATACTTTATTGCAAAAAAACAATGTTAATCTTGTAGAAATTGTAAAAGAACTTCGAGAAGATTATAGATCAATAACTTTAATAATTTTGCTTTTAGCTTTTCGCTTTCCGAATCTGGTAATAATTGTTGCACTAAAAATAATCGATCCCTTATTCGCAAATATAGCTTTCTAAATCTTTTACGTTTCCTTTACTCCATTTATTTGTATTACTTTAAAATAACTAATTTTATTAAAAAGCTAAGCAATAGTGTAGAACTCTAAACAAGTTTGTGGAATATGTTTATTCTTAAACACTTCGATCTGTATACCAATACTTTTGATTTAAAAATGACCCGATATGTTTACATTATGGATTAAACAAAGTTGAAAGCCCAAAAGCACTTTTATACGTTGTATACGCAAGTTCTTCGTTTTATTGATGCGGAACTAGTACACCAATTAGCCGCAATTTACAACAATCCTACAAAGATTGAATATGCCTATACCTAATACAACCATTGAAAAATGTTTAACAATCCTTCTATTCAATATAACCATTTTTTGGAATAATATAAAATCTTTAGATTTTTGACAACTCAAGCCAAAATCATCAACAATATTTAATTGTTCAAAAATCTCGAAAACAAGATTTCCGATTACTTAACTCAAATTATAGTTTTTTACAAAAACAATTATCTTATTACAGAAAAACTAATCAATAAACTAATTAAGATTGATGAAAACAAAATCTCTATACAAAAAAAAAACAAATATTATATTCTTCGAAAGCTTGCTTTTGTTAAAAGGTTATCCATTACAATATTAGCTTATTCTCTTCAAACAAATCGAAACACTAATTATCTTGGCATTAATGTAGTTCAATATGCTTAGTTTAAACTATCCTATTCGCTATATAACACCTCAACGGGATATATTGAAATTTTCAAAAGTCTAACCCTCAAAATCTTTATCTGGAATATTGCTTTCTTTTTTGTTTCTAAAGTTTGTTTTTAAACATTGTAAACAAGTTTTTATAAGATGAAGGCGAATGTTCTTATTAATTTTGCTATCGTTGTTAATAGCGAATCCTTTGAAGATTTCTATAACGCTAAAGATCATTTCGATCCTTAAATATACATTAAAGATGTTGAATTAACGCATTAAACGGAAAACATTCGTTTAAAAGCAGGCGTTTAAACAAAGACTTTTTCTTAAATGTTATCAAAGATATGCGATTCTTTAATTTAATCAAACTAATGAGAGATTAAGCTATGATTTTATTTTATATTCTTTCCAAAAACGGATATTTCTTTAAATCAAATACTTTTTTTAATTTTGAAGTAAACGAATACATTTTCGTTGATACTATACTCTTTACTTTTTTATTTTCATTGTTTAAACCACGTTATCATTCATTTAAAACTTCTATTGGCGTTAAAGGTTATAACAATGCGTAGGGTTACATTATCATTTATTACACTTTTCTTAATCTTTTGATTAATAATTAAAAACAATTATTCGTTTTATTTTTTATTACAGATTTAGGTTTTTACAATATTATACTAAGTAAATCATGGTTTTCAAAGTTGCGAACAAAGTTTAATTGTTTTAATCGATGCTTTAAGTAACCTTTAAAATAATTATTTATATACTTTTTGAGTTAAAACCTATTGCTTTTAAAAAATGATTTGAAATAGAAGAAAATCAATCAATTCATATAATAAAATGTTGATCGAAGAGATAATAAACTTGATATTTATTAGCAACAATGAAACGTTTAGTTTGAGTTTATTATTATATTTATAATACAATCCTTCGATTTTATATTTGCGAAGAAACTCGATCCTTCTTTCCCTTTTCCTTTTTAACAAATACTCAAAAAAGCTCCTTAACAATTGCTTAAGAAAGCTTGTATTATAAAACTATAGAAACTTTATAAATCGCTGCTTTATTTTCTGTTCAATATTATCGATATTTACGCTTTTACACTTGTACAATTCGAACTTTTGTATAAGAGATACAAATATAACGAGCTTTTTGTTATTACTTTCAATAATATCGAAATTGTTATGCAAAAACATCAATAAAAACAAAATCAAAAGGATTAGTTTTTAGCCACTATAAATGTTTATTAGTATACTGGATTTCAATTACGTTTAAATAACGTTTTTGCTATTGTTGATAAAGAACCTTTAATTCCTCTAATATATAAAGCTTTTCAAAAGGCTTTTTCCAAGGCTAATTCGAATATACTATTATTTTATTGTTTATACGATTATAAAATTATATTAAAAGATAAAAAAGAAAAAGCTTTGAGATATAGTTCATTTTACAAAATGTTACTAGAACAACTAGAAGTTGTTAAAGAATATTTAATTAACAATTTGGCTAAAAGATTTATAAAGCTTAATTAAGCTTTTTATACAATATTTGTTTTGTTTGTTCGAAAAGCTAATAATGCATTTCGATTTTGTATCGATTTTTGCTTATTGAACTTTTTTACCCGCAAAGATCGATATCCTTTTCCTTTAATTAACGAAATGTTTGTACGCTTCGCCGATGCAAAGATCTATACAAAGCTTAATATTTGTTAAGCTTTTTATCGAATTAAGATGGATTTTGCTTTTAAGGAATATACTACATTTTATACGCGTTATGGTTTTTATAAATACAAAGTTATACTATTTGACCTTACAAATAGCTTAGCAATTTATCAAAAGTATATAAACGATATACTTTTCAATTATTTAGATATGTTTTATATTGCTTACCTTAACGATATTCTAATCTACTTTAAAAACAAAAAAGATTACCAAACTTAAATTAAACTAATCCTGATTCGATTCGAGGCTATTAGTCTTCAAGTCAACTTCAAAAAATGCAAATTCAATATTAAATGTACTAAATATCTCGGATTTATTATTTCCATCGAAAATGTTAAAGTTGATTCAAAGAAAGTAAAAGTAATTGAGAATTGAACATATTTTACAATTATCAAAGAAATTTAATTATTTTTTAGTTTTTGCAATTTTTATTGTTGTTTTATCAAAGATTACAGTATTATAGCTAAACCTTTGATAAAGTTTATCAAAATTAATACTCCGTTCTATTTCAACGATTTGTATTACAATATATTCAATGTTTTGAAATAAAAGTTTACTTTTGTTTTTTTACTTTAATACTACAATTATAACCTTTTTTATATACTTGAAATTAACGTTTTGGATAAAGTAATCGCTAATATATTTTTTTAAAAATATAGTAACGATTGGTTACCTATAGTATACTTCTTTAAAACTATGGTTTTTATTAAATTGAATTATAAGGTTTACAATAAAAAGATATTATTAATAATATATTCCTTTAATTATTGAAAATCAAAATTAATTGGTTTTCTTTATCAAGTTCGAGTTTATATAGATTACAAAGCTTTAGAATACTTTATAATTATTAAAGCTTTAAATACTTAATAAGCTTAATAAATCAAATTACTAGTTAATTATAACTTCGTTATTATATATTGTTTTAACAAAAACAATCCCTTTGCTAATGCTTTTATATATTGTATTAATAAGCTCGATATATAGAATTAAACAAAGAAAAAGAATCGTTTTCAATAATTTATAAAAAACAATCAAATCGATACAAGGATTATATAAAACGATTTAAGAAAAGAGATTAACAATAACGTATTATCTATTATAGATTTGGTTTTTGTTACTTTTCATTTCAATATCGTCAACCGCATTCTTAACGCTAATCGCTCTTTTGATAGTTTATAAGCTTTATAAATCAAAGCATTCAAAAGCTACAAATACTTCGCTTTCCAGAACGGTTTATTATTATACAATAATCGTTTGGTAATACTCGATTCGGAGAACCTCTATACATTCCTTATTCGAAAGGCCTATAATTCAATTT
The DNA here is from genome assembly GCA_002162555.1 of Monilinia aucupariae. NCBI lineage: Eukaryota > Fungi > Ascomycota > Leotiomycetes > Helotiales > Sclerotiniaceae > Monilinia > Monilinia aucupariae. The sequence continues at coordinate 2,476,854 of NGKF01000003.1, forward strand.
TTATAATATATTCTAAAATCAAAAAAATTTATTTTTTGTTATTAAAACAATATTATTAGTCTGGTATACTTACAACAATTGTTTAATATATATACAATTGCTACGCTTACAAATGTAGTTCTATACTATAAGATTGCATTTTCGGTTTGTTACATTTGCTTTCCGTTTTTAAACAAATATAGCAAAATATTATTATAAATTATTGCAATTTCAATAAAGATAAACATGGTTACAATAACGTTCTTATAATTATCGATCGATTGATAAAACAGACTATTTTTATTTCTTGCTATAAAGAAGTTAATTTATACAAACAAGCTAAGCTTTATCTATATTATATCTATCGATATTATAGAGCCTTTAAATCGATTATATCGAATAGAGATCTTTAATTTATTTTAAAGTTTTAATAAGAATTTAATCGATTACTAAACATTGATATTAAGCTTTTTATCGTTTACTACTTTTAAACAAATGGTTAAACAAAGATCTACAATTAGTATTTGTAACAACGTTTACGTTTATTCGTTAATTATTATCAAAACAATTGATTAGAATTCCTGCTTATAATGGATTATATTTAATTCATTTTTCTATACGAATCTTTCGAAAGCTTATTACTCTTTAAAGTTTTCTACAATTACTCTTCATATAATAGTTGAGATTGGGATATCAAAAATAACCTTTCAATAAAAAATATAAATGTTTAGAACACTTGCAAATTCGTTAAATACAATTAAACAATTATTGCCTACACTAAAGAAAGTATTTTTCGAGTTTAAAAGAAAATGATCCGATTCATCAATTCGTATTGTTGTATTGTAAACTTTGATATTGGAGATTACGTATAGTTAAATATAAAGAATTACTTTATTTAACAATTTTTCAAAAAGTTTAATTACTTTATTTAAAGTTGATTCAAAATTATAAGTTGAATAAATAACTTTTTCCGTTTTGAATTTTTTGTTATTATAAAAATACATTCAATATTTCCATTCGACAAGTTTTAAAAGGTTTACAATAATTTTCTCCTTGGTTAGGTTTAAAAGCTTTCGTTGTTTATTAATATTATTGATGATTTTGAATAGGAAATAAAGAAAGTTTTTGTTATCAAAAAGATCTACAATTTTTTACGATATTACATCTTTTGGTTTAACGTTAACGCCGATTTTATCTAATACTTTGCCTTTGATTTGAAAACTGCCCTTTACAAATTATATGATTTCTATCAAGCGAACCTTACACTACTTAATCCTTTTGCTTTATTGCTCGAATGGATTAAGCTTTACAAAAATAGAGAAAACGATTACAATTACACTAATAATAACAAACTTATATTTGTCGTTAATCGAATATGTTTCTTTCAAACCATTTTGTAGTTATAATTATTCGAAGAAGCTTTTGTATTACATCAAATTATTATTGCTATTATTAATATTAATTAAAGTAACGCGATCCTTAATGTGGTATAAAAAAAAAAGGAATTTCTAAAATAAATACAAAATGGTTAATCCTTATTATTTTATTTAACCAAAGGATAAACAAAGCTATCAAAAAAAAAAAAGAAATACCATTCATTTGAAACGAAATATTGTTTAAAATATCTCAACTTCTAGTTATAGTTTCAAAACCATCTCTTTTAACGCTTGCCCACGCTTTTTCTTCCGTTCAAGCTTTTCGCATACCCGATATCTCTTCAATTCTTTTTCGTAGATCCTTTCTATATACTCCCTTTTCTTTTTCGCTAGAATTCTTTTCAATATCTTTTTCAAGAATTTATACCTAAGCTTTGCTTGTAAAGTCATTTACTTTTTTATCAACAACATTGCAAAAAACGATTAAGAAAAGAGATAACTTGTTTTCGCTTTTTATTTGTAAATCGATAACGCTTTACAATATTTTAGAAAATCGCTTAATAATTAACTTTCTGGAACTTTTTTATACTTTTGCCTTTAATTAAAATAAAGAAAATAAAGCTTTCCTTTCTATCCCGGCACAATATAACACCTCCCCTTTGAGTTCTTTGCAAAGCAATTCTGTATATATAGTATATATACGCCTTTGAAGTCCTTGAAACAATTGTTAATAACAAACAACGGCTTTGTTAGCGATTTCAATAACGATTTAATAAACCTTTTATACAATTTACAATGTATTGTTTCAAACATATCGTTGTTATTATCTTTCGATTGATTTGAAGTTTTCGCAATAGGCTTTTTGCTGTTGCTATTGATTTAAACTAGCATTGTAAACACTCAATCTTGTTATTATTGTTATTGTTGTTTCGTTATTGATATCCGGTCCTATTGTTATTGTTGTTGTTGTTTCAATATAGCTTTTTATTGTAAAAAACCCTTATCGATAAGATTTTGCATTAACGATTCAAATGCTCGAATACATATTGTTATTGTACCAAATTAATATTATTATTTGTTGCTCAAAAAGAAAAGAATACTAACCCGCAAAATTAATTGGAAAACTTTGCTCGTTGAAATCATCATTGCTTTCTATTTAATCTTTTTTATCATTTTTATAATCTTGCTTTAAAAAAAAGAAAAAAGAAAAAGGAACTTCGATTATAATAAACGCTTTTAACTTCGATTGTTTCGTTGTTAGCGTTGCTTGTGTATTCGTTGCATTTTTACATTGCCTTTACCTTTTGGTAAAGCTTCTACTCGATAACTCTTTCGCTATACTTGGCGTAGAATTGTTCGATTTATTAGTATAGGAAGATATACTTAAGAAAGCAATGAATTTGATAAGGAAATTGAAATAATTTGGATATGGATTTAGGTTTATAATGGAAAGAAGTTTTTGTTATATACTCTTTTTTAATACAAATATCACTTTGCTATTTCGAAATGCCGAATAAGTACTCTTCTCGTTGCGAAATGCTTATATACATATTGTCGCTTAAAAATAAGCAAAAACAATCATATACTTTGCAACAATAATTGCAAAACTTATAACAAACGCATTTTGCATTATCTAATTAATTGGCAAATACTATACAAAATGCTTCATAAAGTATAATACAGAATTAATAACGGATAATTGTTTGAGGACAAGTTTTACTGAAAAGAGGAGTAATGTTACATTTTCGTTGCCCAGTTGACATAGCAAACATTCCGGTGCATATATACAACGTTACAATTCACGTACTCAATTAGCAAGCACATGCTATACACATATCCTGTCTATGCAGTTCATATATATATAACAGTTTTTTCCTTATAGTATAGTCAAGTAGTAGTAAATTCTAAGAACTCTATTGACCCTGTTCTAAACAGCTCTTTAACGGCATAAGCGTTACAATAAAAAGATTTGACTTTTTATCTTTATAGTTTAAGCTTATAAAGACTCTTGATTGTTTTAATTTAATATTTAAACTTATAAAAGCTTTTGATTGTTTTATATCAACGTTTAAATTTATAAGAACTTTTGTTTGTTTTATATTAATATAAATCCTTTTTTGATTTTGTTGATCTTTTGTAGATTGATTTCCTATTTGATTTGCTTTCTCTCTCGATTTTATCGAAGTTTTTTTATGATTTAATATATTTGAATTGTTTTTTAATGGGAATCTATATTTATCAAAATCAATATCTGCCGTTTTTATTATTTTTAGGGTAAAAAGATTAAAAAGCTTATAAATTTAGCTTTTTTTTATATCAATAAAGAGATGTTCTCTTTTTAGCACTTTTAACTTAAACTTTTTCATAGTTTGACTTGGTTATTAAAGATTGTATATAAATACTATACATTCAAATACTTTTAGTTTTTGTAAATCTAATTAATGATTATTGTAGGCTTTAAAAAGCGTTATAGCTTTCGAAAACGTTTTAGCTTCTTTAAAAAGCAATGCTTTTGTAGAAGATCGATTCTTTAAATAAATAGCGTATAGTATAGTAATTTCTTATTGAATCGAAAGCATTCTTAACTTTGCTAAAAGACTTTTTAATACAGCATTTATATTCTGTATTTTCTTTTTAACAATATTGTTTATAGCATGCTTTTTTGAAGAAAAGAATTCAAATTGTATACCTTTTTTCGAAATCTCCATTTGAAAGATAGTTCCAAACTCGCTTTTGTTGTTGTCGATATGTATTATAACAATCTTGTCATTAGATTTTGTTTCGATTAGTTTAAACAAATCCAAAAGTATTAGTACAACTATAATCACGGATTTATCAAAAGTATATTTAATCCATATAAACCTTATAGCATTATCTACAATTATTATAAAGTATTTGTTGCTTGAAAAGAATATCTTTTGAATTCTAAAGAGATTATAATAAAAACGATATAAAATCGTAAGCGTTTTAATAATTATATATTTGTTGAAATGCTTTTTTATTCTTTTTATTAAGCAAAGTAAATATATTAATCTTTTTATCGATTTTCGTTTTTTTAATAATTTTAAGTTTATATATGCTTTTGAAAACTTTCAAAATTGATTATGATTAAAGTAATCAAACCAATAATATATTAAATTAGATATAAATTTGTAAAGATCAATATTATCTATAATAATAAACTTTTTAAGTATAAAGTTAACAAATTGTAATACAAAATCTTATATAATATAACAACCAAATGCTTTTTTTGCTACAAATTTCAATTGGCCAAATTTCCAACAAAACGTTAATTCTTTTTCGAAAATTATTTTGCATTTATTTTTGATAAGAAAATTGATAGAAATCAATTATATTGTCCCAAATTTCTTTATATATTATACATTGAAAAGTGTAAATCTGCTAATTTGTATATTTCTGTATATTATATTTAAAGCAAATGATCTATTTACAATTTAAACTTTTCGTAGTATAGGTTATTTTGTAACGTTATTCAAAGTTTTAAACTAATTAATAAAGTAATAAGAAGCTTTTAAATCAAACATTTATTTTAAATCGTTATCATTTGTTTGAAAAAAGATATTAGAATAATGAAAAGAAATATAATTGCTATTTAATACTATATTTGCTTTTGTTTTTTTAGAATCAAAATCTTTGTTATTTGCAAAAGCTTTATAGATATGTTTTTCATCTTTTTTGAATACGCGATATTCTTTTTTAAGATATTTATATTTTTTATAATTGTAGTATTGAATCTTTCCAATTCGAAATGATTCATTTCGATTATATAATCCTTTTGATTTTCTTTTACAATCATTTTTATAACTACCTTTTCCATCGCAATTGTTTCGTTTTCTTTTATTTAAGGATTCCGCAATAAATGTAATAGTTTTAGCTAATTTTTCAATTATTTGAAAAAGCATTATAGTCTTTTCCAATGTTTTTTTAAGTATATTAATATAAATGAAAGTTGTTGTTTATGCATTATATATTGATATGTATATTAAAAATGTATTCTTTATCATTTTATTTGTTATTAGCTTTTTTGCGCTAGCAAATACTTGTTGATATAATCTTAATTTTGTAAGAAAGATTCGAATAGTTTCGTTTTTGTAATCAAACTCTTTCTTCAAAAACGATTTTATTATATTTGATATATAAATAACATTAAGAGTTCGATTGTAAACCAATAACTTCTTCTAAACATTAACAAGATCTATATTTGTAACGAAGGTCGTAGGCTATTGAGATCAACACTTAGAATTATAAACTACGGAACGAAGAGACTACGAAGTAAAAGAGAGTTATATACACGAATCGCCTCGCGTAGCGTACCAAGCCAAGCGCCACCCGGCTAACCCCGGAACGAAGTAACGTTAAAGCGTGATATTACCCCCTTCTTTTGTAAAGCTCGCTTTGAATTTGTAAAGAACAACTTAAATTGTAAATTGAAATCAAGGTATAACGCTAGCTTTACTAGCAAACTGAATCTCAACCAAATGCCAAGCTTTTGTAGACTCAGCCGCTTCCTCTATACGTTTGTAGAAATAACGATCATCAACTATTTTCTTTGCCAATTCTTCTATTTGACAATCCACTTCCTTTTCATCCAATGAATCCGATTAGTTATTAGCAATACCAACCAATATAGAGGGATCTATCGCGTTAACATACAGAGCAAAGTTATAAGCTCTTACCCAATAGTAAAGACTACTATATCTAACACACCTATTTTGTTTTCGAAGCGATATACGCTTTTGAGAAAAGAACTCCGATACGCGTATACAAAGAATTAAATCTGCCAAACATAGCATACTAAAATCTGAAACAAAGCCAAGTAGATCAATATTATCGAAAACATTGATTACGTTTATATACAAAACATCCATTGACTCGTGACTTATATAATGCCGGGGTAATATATAAAATACTAAAAAAGCGAGATGCCCGGAATTGCCGGAAAAAGAAGCTAAAAAGCTAGCTCGTATAGCTAATTGCTGGATAATTTAAATAAACTCAATATAAATGCAGGGAAAAGAAAATTGTTGAGATAATCGATTACGCATAGTAGTATTGAGGCCATTACGGAAGATAGAAATCTTATTCAAATCGAGCTACGTTTGATCGCAAGCTTTGTATAAAATCCTTTCGAATTTTGCAATGTAGATATATAATGAATCGATGCTTTGTTTAAAGAAAAACAACTTATCCTTCGCCTTTTATACTTTGTTCGAATTATTGTAAACACAAAAAAATTGATCAAGAATTGTAGTGTAGTCGAAAAAAGTATTGAAATCGTAGAAAAGCTAAAATAGCACTATAACTTAAATAAGAGATTCGAGATTAAAATAAACATAATAAAATTAGATTATTGAATCGCTTATAAACGCATCATCGATTTATAGTTTTGCCTTAATCGAAAAAAGCCAAGTATCATATTTGTAAATACTACCACCAAACTTTTCAAAGTCGGGAAAAAAGGGTTTTGGACAAATAGTATTTCAAATAAATACCAAGAATCAAAGAAAAATAATCTTGTTGTATTGCTGTATAAGTTAATCGCATTGTCGAACAAATTCAGCTTATAGATCCGCAATAACGAAAAAGAGAGTTTCTATATCAATCAAAAAAATAAAGAAAAAAAGTATATAAAAAACAAATAATATCGATTCAAACGCAAAAGAATTACAAAGACAAAAGCAAAAGCATATCGCGTATACAAAAACAAAAGCTTAAGCAAAAACAAGCGAAATATACGTATATGTAAGTGTATGCAAATAAGTATTCAATTTCGTATCTTGAAGAGTTTATAATAATGTAACGAAAATCGTAGGCTATTGAGATCAACACTTAGAATTATAAACTACGGAACGAAGAAACTACGAAGTAAGAGAGAGTTATATATACGAATCGCCTCGCGTAGCGTGCCAAGCCAGGCGCCACCCGGCTAGCCCCGGAACGGAGTAACGTTAGAGCGTAACAATATTAACAAAGCCCTTTTTTATTATATTGCGATAAAAAATTGTAAGTTCTAAAGTTATAATAGTTATAGCAATACTTTTTCTCTTTATAAAAAAAACTAATATCTCTTTAAATTTTGCTTTTAAAATAATTATCTTTTGCGATATTATATTTATAATCCTTTAACAATTTTTCGTAACAAATCCATTCGTTACAAGTTTCTTTGAAAATTCGAAAATAGATTGTTTTTCTTTGTTAAATACGATATTATAGCAATTCGTGTTTGCAAACGTTATTAAGCAAAAATTGTAATAATCTATATAATTGTTTTTTGTGAAAACAATAATAGAATTCTATTTAGTTATAATTACGCTTGATATAATGACGTTGAGGAGATATTAATAAAAATGAGGTTTTTGATGAAAATTTCGATGATGAAAATGATGAAAATGATGAAAATATGATTTTTCCGGCGAAAATAAATGAAAAAGCGATCGTTTTCTTCGGAAAAGACGTATATTATCGTTTCAATCGATAAGATGATAATCAAGTTGCTTCAGTGAATGTGCAACACAAGGTCATAACCTATTGTAATGATAGAGTGTGTATATTGTCTAATATACTAGAAGTGGTATATGTGTTCTATTAAGTATATGAGGTGGAGACACTTAACTAGGTATAGCGCTACACGTGATTACAACAAGTATATAACAATAATCGAATAAAGAAATCATTACCCTAAAAATCACCCAGTATATGTGATAAGTTCACGCAAGCAAGCGTTTAAAGTGTGAACTACCATTCAGAGATAAGTTAGAGTACTCGAGTAGTTATCCCTTAATTACTACTCGACGTCATCTACTCATAAGCGACCAAGTTTACCATATCAGAAGCCCTTAAAGGAAATTCTATTAAGAACAAAGAAGAGAAACTTTTAAGCTAATTGTTATTATCTATTCGATTCTATTTTATAGCCAAAGTAAAGATGCAAATACTAATACTCTAGTATTAATGCTTCAATAATATAATAGAATAAACCAAACTCGTTTATATCGATTTATATCACCACAACATCCCATTCTCATCCTCGTCCTCGTTCTCATCTAACCAATCAACCAATCAATCAATCACCTTTTAAACCCCTTCTCTTTTTTCTTCTCTTCTTCAAAAAGTCAAATCAAATCAAATCAAATCAAATCAAATCAAATTAAATCAAATTAAATCAAATTAAATCAAATTAAATCAAATTAAATCAAATTAAATCAAATTAAATCAAATTAAATCAAATTAAATCAAATTAAATCAAATTAAATCAAATTAAAAAATAAAATAAAATAAAATAAAATAAAATAAAATAAAATAAAATAAAATAAAATAAAATAAAATTAAATTAAATAAAATAAAATTAAATAAATCTAATTTAATTCAATTCAATTCAATTCAATTCAATAATTAATCTAAACATCTTACTTTTTATATAACAAATTTTTTTCAAAAATATAAAATGATAATACATCATATTAAGATTTATATTTACTACCACTACTACCACTACCACCACTACCACCCCTATAAAAATCCATCAAAACTATCATTCCTCGCATCAAAAATAAACCAAAAAATATAAATTAAAATTAATAATTACATCATTCCCTTTTCAACCACCTATACTTTAGTATAACATCTACTCTATTTCATTATCAATCTTTGCTAAAGAGTAGTTTTTGTAATGATTAATCTATACCCGTTATTACTCGTAGAACGAGAGACTTTTGATATAGATATCCTCTACTCTACTTGTAGAGAGTAAAGTGATCGGTCTTTACTTGTAATCTTGTATTTATTTAATCAAGCTCTTTTTAAAATTTGATAGAGAATGAATATGCAGAAATACTCTATCTCTTTCTCTTTCTTACCCTTTCTCCTTCCTCTTCTTTACTCCTTTCTCTCTTTTTCTCTTTTCCTCTCTCCTTTTCCCTTTTTTTCTTCCCTTTTTTACCTTCCTTTTTTTTTTCCTCATAAAATACTCCCAACTCTCAACTCTTCCATTCTCTCTTTTATCCCTCTTTCCTCTCTCACTCCTTCTTGTTTTCCCTCCCCCTCTCCTTTCCCTTATAAAATACTTCCAACCCTTCTCTCCCCCTCTACTCCTCTTTTACTCCCTTTCTATTTCTTTTCTACTCCCCCTCTACTCCCCCTCTACTCCCCTTCTACTCCTTCCC
>NGKF01000003.1:2486490-2501362 GCA_002162555.1 Monilinia aucupariae
CCCCCCTACCTCAACTCAACTCCCAACTCAACTCCCAACTCTCTCTCTACCCACCCACTCAACCACTCACCCAACTAAACATCCCATCATCCAATCATTAAAGAAAGAGAAAAAGAGAAGAGAAGGAAAAGGAAAAACCATTTACCCAAGTACTCGATCAAAACTTCTTTATTCAAACATAACCCCCTCCCCCTCACCTCACCTCACCTCCCTCTCGAACCTCATCCCCTTCCACCCCTCACCTTATCTCATACCCTCCTCCTACCCCTCTCACTTACCCTTAAACCATCCTAAACCATCCTAAACCATCCCAAATCATATAAAAAAGATAAATCATGCACAAAAAACAAAACATAAAACATAAAAAAATAAAAGGGATATATCATATAACTATCAACCTATCAACCTATCAACATAACCATCTAAATCATCTCACCACTCACCACGAATACCTATGCAATATAATGTAATGTAATATAATCATACTATCCACCTGTCCATCCATCCATCCATCATCTATCCATCAATCAAGAACTTCAAAAGAACTTCAAAAGAACCTCAAAAGAAAAATATCCCATCATCCCATCCACCCCATCCCGTCCCATCTCACCGGCTCACCCCATATCATCCCATCTCACTCTACTCCATCCCACCCCATATCATCCCATCTCACCGGCTCACCCCATCCACTCCATTCCACCTCGTCCCATCCATCCCACTCCATCCATATCATCCAATCCATAACCATTAAAAAAAAAAGAAAGAAAGGGAAAAGAAAGAAAGAAAATATCCGAATATAATAATACAAAAATTCCATCTTTCCCCCACACGCCCATACGCATACAAAACATATTTCCTACCAATTCTTTCCCCTTTCCCCTTTCCTCTTTCCCCCCCCTCTCCCTCATCCATATGTCACCTTTACTCTCTCTAGATCCGACCCGATCCGACTAAATCCAATCCAATCCAAATCCAAATCGCCTTTCCCTTCCTTCCCTTCCCTTCCCTTTCTTTCCTTCCCTTCCCTTCCCTTCCCTTCCTTCCTTTCCTTCCCTTCCCTTTAATTCCCAAAGAACCGAAAAAACCTAATCGCTAAAGTTTAAAGAAAGAAAAAAAACCACAAATGATATCATATCCCCACGTAGAAAGTTTATCAAATCATCATCTTCCATGGTGCATCATTGAATCATTCATTCCTTTATCATTCCTCTCATCTATCTCAAAACCTCAACTCTCTCCCTCTCCCTCTCTCCTGCACCAAGTCCACCACTCATCAAAATATCATCTCCAAAGGTGGCTCGCTTGTTCGATCCAGGAGGTGCTTGTTCTAGCATTCTTGGTCTATCTTCTTCATATGATTCAGAAGTGTCAGATTCGCTGTGATGGTGACGACTTCGACCATGTTCTTCTCTCTTCCGATTGCGTCTCTCGCGAGCCTCACGTCTGGCGCGACGATGCGCACGATCTTCTTCCTCTTCTCTGAGAGCTGCAAAAGATCATTAGCTAACCATGCGATTGGAAAATCTCATCGTGACATACCTCGAATCTGCTGAGTAGCCGTAGCGTAAGCTTGAATCTCTTCGCGACTCAACACTCGAAGAACAATGACGAAATCATCTCTAGCTTCGAATCGTTCCTTGCCAACCTCCAAGGCTGCTGGATTCACCAACTTTCTCGCAATCTTGGTCCAACGTGCATCTGGAGGTACACCATCTTTCTTGGCATCTTTCAATGGAGCGACACCCTCACGAATGGGAGCAGGATCTTCCGGAAATTTCTCTCGTGGTTGACGTAGGATACCTTTGATGGCGGGTTTCTCGGCTTTCTCTTCGACTTTTTCCCTTGGCGGTGAAACGACTCGAAGTTGTTTATTTTCCGCTGCTGTAGGTGCCAATGGATCACGTCTACCTCGCTCCTCTCGATTGAGTTCCGCTCTCAATTCAGCTACCTCGCTCATATCTTTGGTGAAAGACTTTCTACCAAGTGCTTTGCTGGATGGTGCAAGTGTGGGTTCTTGAGCAGATTGTTTTGGCACTTGTGCGAGTACCGGCTCTTTATCAGCAGCAGGACCTTGGTCGGCAAGTGCAGCCTTCAATGCTTTGAGGTCCATGGTATCTCTGGGATTGAAAGGTGCAGCTGCGGCTCCAGATATACGTCTGGGTCTGCGATGGCGGTTGGTTGCCTCATCAGAAGTGTCCGAGTGATTGTCGTTGGTATGACCGGTTGTCGCCACATCACTACGAGGAGGATCATTTTGAGTGCTTGATCGTTCCTTGGGATTTCGGCCACTCAGATCAACAAAGTCGTTGTCCGGAGAACGTCTATCCTTGCCATCTCTAACACTATCACGTGAAGCGGGTGGGGTTTCTTCTCGACTTCTTTCTCTTCGAGCTTGGTGCAAGTCATCTTCTTCGTGAGGGCGAGGAGGTAGCGGTGGCGTGACCTCTCTATCTCGAAGTCTTTCCTTTGCCTCCCTACCAACTGGTTCACTGGATTCTCTCTCGTTGTGATGTCTTCTCTCTCTCCTCTCCTTACGATCTGGTCTATCGGATTCGGAGGAATCCCTGGAGTCATTAAACCGGCGTTCATTCGAGCTATCCACCATGTCCTTGTCACCTCGCTCGCGTCGTCTGCGTGGATCATCGCCATAATCTTTACGTCTTCTTTCCTCATCCCTGTCATCCCGATCATCACTTTTCATGGTGTTTGCCATGGCTCCCAGACCCAGTGCGGCAGAAGCAATGCTAAGTCCTGTTGCAATCTTCTCCTGAGTGCTAGACTTCCTCTCGCGACGGTCATCCTCGCGTTCATTTCTTGGAGATCTATCGTGTCTATCGGATCTATCGGATCTCTCGACCCTCTCTGCTCTCTCAGCCCTCTCGGGTCTTTCGGCCCTGCCGGTTGACATCTCTGTTCTCTCGGCTCTGCTAGCTGGTCTTTCGATCCTGCTAGCTGACATATCGGCTCTCTCGGCTCTCTCGGCTCTGCTAGCTGGTCTCTCCAGTCTTTCCGTCCTCTCAGGGCGCAATCCAAATCCACGCTGTTCCACAGTTTCATCATATCTCTCATGTCTGTGCTGTGGTCTTCGCTCTCGCACTTCTTCTTCTCGTGAGCTATAATACTCATCCCTGGCGGGATGTCTGCTATCTCTCTCCTGATACATAGAAACGGGTCTTCTAGTTGAAGTTCGCCTTTGAGGCCCATCGCTCTCGTATCCCGCTGGTGGGTCCATGCGTGCTGGACGTTGAATCGGTTCCATGGGGGTAACATGCGGGACGGGCATGCGACCAGCTGGTTGCGTGTCCCGTGATTGGATTCTATCAAAGCCACGAGTAGATGGTGGGGGGCCACGCTCTCGAGTTTCATAGGATCTTGGGGTTGGAGCCGCTTCATTGAATCCTGCAGAGCTAGGTCTGGTCAATCTCGGATCAAAACTATCCTTGCGGGTATGGCGTGGACCACTATTGTTTAAATCATATTGAACCAAATCTTTTGGATTGGTGTATCCATATCCATCGTCGCCATAGTCATCCGCAACGGTATCCGGGTGTCGTACCAAATTGGCTGTGTAAACGGGTCCACGTGGTTTGGTGGTAGTTGTGGTGGTGGTCGCGTATGATGGAATTGACGCGGGAGGGTTATATGTGGATGCTGGTGGGGTATAGGTAGAGGCTGGNNNGGTATATGAAGTGATTGGGGTCGGTATGAACGCTGACGTGGGTGTTGGAATGTAAGCTGGCGCAGTTGTGGCAGCGTATAGCGGAGCGGTCGCTGGATTAGGATACAATGAAATATCTCTGCTGCTAGGAATACCAATGCGGAGGTGACTTGGATCTCGGTGTCCCTGCGTCTCCCTTGACAACCTGCTCATGTCTGCATTATCCATGGACGTGCTATATCTGCTGTGGTGTTGAGAGCTCTTATCATTTCGAGACGAAGCTGGGATGGTATAATACTCTTCCTGGCTCGAGCGATATGGGTTCTTGGTGGATGGACTCGCAGGCCTCACGGCTGAAGCATGAACCACCGCGGGGTGCTTTGGGATGGCCGTGAAGATGGTGTGAGCACTTGGTCGAGAATCCACCGTATTGCTGCGAGTGCGGCTAGCAGTACGATGATCCGGCTTGACTTTGTATGTCGTGGTCGTGATTGGGACATTCAAGGAATTGAAACTGGTTCCGCTGCTCCGAGGGTTATTTTCGTGTCGAGACAAAGGCACGACATGATGGTGGTGGGTGTGTGATGCTGCAGAATGATTATTGTATGATAGATCGACCGGGAGACTTGTTCGCGCAGGATTATAAGTTGGTGACCTTGGTCGTGTGTGTCTGCTGTATCGGTCACTCATATTTGACGATGTATTCCTTGACTTGGAGTAGGAATGGGAGGGATATGTGGGTGGTTGAGGTTTGAATTACTGTACTTTATCTGAAAAGTGTCGAGTGATCAAGAGAGAAAAGTGGGAGGGAGGAATTATGACTCGAGCTTTTGCCGTGTCAGCTTTTTTTTCTTTTCTTCTCTGTTTTTTAGGACTCGTTGGTCTAGCGAAGATCCAAGGAAGAGTTAATTGTAACCTTCAGCCCAATCTCCTGGGAAAGAAATGAATGGCAGAAAGAAAAGGAAAGGAAAGGAAAGAACAGACATTCAGTTTGAAATAAAAGATCAATATCAAGATCAATACCAGCATCCAATAACATCCAACATCAAAGGTTCAAAGTGCAAAGGCTGCAGGTATGGAGGCTGACAGCGCGACCAATAAATAAGCTTAGAATGAAGTGAGCGGATAGATGCAGAAGGGATCTCGGACTGCAGCAACGGTGATGTTCTGCAGTGCGGAACTTGCGACGATGAGTGGTTGAGAGGTTGGGAGGTTGGGAGGTCGAGAGGGAAAAGGTCGAGTGTCGAGTTAGAGTTGGTCGAGTAGAAGTTGGGTTGATGAGATTGGAGGTTGGAGATTGGGTATAATTGGGTAATGGGGGTCGTAAGATTGGCCTTGTCCGTCGGGACCCGGTAGACTCGAGACTCGAGAGGGGTGGGAAGATAATGTGGCGCTTTTTGTTGGTTTGTTGCCTGCTGGTTGAGTTGAGTTGAGTTGAGTTGAGTTTGCTTTGAGGCGTTCACCAGGTTGAAGGGTTGAAGGGAAGGGAAGGGTTGAAGTGAAGGGAGGAAGGGTTGAAGGGAGGAAGGGAGGAAGGGAGGAAGGGTTTGGTGGTTGAAGGGTTGAAGGGTCCAAGGCAGGAAAGATTTAAGATTTTTTTGACCCCGCCAACAAACCTATATATGACGTTGATGATGTTGTACAAACCAAAGCAAACAGAACAGATGCGAGTGCATCAAGAAGAAGTAGAGGAGGTGAAGTGAAGTTTTGAGAATGAATGAAGCAGAAGAAGAAGAAGAAGAACAACGACGATGAGCTGACCAACTAGAAGTACTCACAAAGACAAGGAAGGAATGGAATGGAATGATACTCGAGTAGCAGATGCTCGTATAAGATGATCAATATAGAGTACTAAATCGCTTCTATCCCACGAGTACATCTCAATAATCCCCTCGTCTTACAAAGTACGAGTATGCGGATATATACTCGAGTATGCAAGAGATTTACGAGTATCTTGATTATATGATGGGATTATCATCAAAACGAACAAACATCTACTCGATCACACCGCAGAGATATCCTCGTATCCCAGGATCGGAAGAAAGATAAATCACGTGATGAACCGGCCCAACACCCGCGAACGGCTACGCTACTCTCGTCCTCGTACAGGAAACCGATATATACACTTAAATGCTTAGCTTGCTTCACTTTGTAACTTCTAGGGGATACCTTTCGACTCGAGTACTTATACATTCATTAGGTTCTCTTTTGTATATTATTATTTTACTTATTTTCAAATTACGAATTACGAATTACGAATTTTCTACATGTTCATCTACTCGAGTACAAATACTTGTACTCGACTAATAGATATAAAAAATGAGGAAAAAGGTTTGATGTATTAATATTCATTTTGATTTTGAAATTTATACCAACTATTTATACTCGTATATTTATTTTTTCCTCGAGACTATAAAATAAAAATGATTTTTTAAATGGTAAAAGTTCAAATGAATGATTTCTAGAAATTGAATCTCTCTCTCTTTCTCTCTCTCTCTTAATTATTCTCCCTCTTCTCTCCTCAAAATCCCTTCTTTTAAATCTTAAATCCTAAATCCATTTATAAACAAAATCCCAACTTTACTTTAATCCAATCCAATCCAATCCCAATCCAATCCCATTTTATCCCAAACCAATTAACAACCCAATCCCTCCATACCATAAACCCCTCCCTTCATACCATAACCTCTCCCCATCAAAAAAACCCCCAAACAACAAAAACAAAATAAATTCACCCCAACCCCTTTCTCAACCGAGTATCCCGACATCACCATTCACCAATCATCAACCCATAGAATCCATAGAATCCATACAATCCATACAATCTCAAATGATATCTCCCCCAAAAACCACAAACGAGATGGCATATCAAACCCTCAAGCAGCACCTGGAACAACTCAACACATACCCCAATACCAATTTCCCACCTCTCCCTCCTCAGATCCAGAAAGGGAAATCATACTGAAGCCTTCTCTTTGAGCCGAGAACTCCCAATCATCCCGATCTAGATCCACAACAGAGAATATTTCGCGCTCATAATGACACTCAATGGCCCCGTGGGATGCAAGAAATTCTTCAATGGGGCGATCGTTCTCGATGCTATCATCGATGGCGGAGAGAAGCTCAAACTTCATGTTCGTCTTTGGGATTTGTATTGGGCGGTATTTACTGAACGAAATCTTGCCAAATGGCTCATAGGTAGAATAATTCACATCTGCTCCCCCGTCAACCAAAATTAAGATGCCAACTCTCCACCTCATGTACGCAGCTTTCTGGAGAAAACCTTCCGGCTTAGGTCTGGAAATATTGGAGTGTGACTTGATACAGCCCGATTGTTGATAAATAGAATCGTTACGAATATAAGAGAAATCAGGATTCATCCCAACATTGACAAGTGATTTCAGAGCCGCCTCATCTTTTCTCCTAAATACTTCACGCATGACGTGTTGCAGCATTTTCGTTTCGCCTAGACCCGGCCCTTCCTCACTCTCGAAAAGAAAGCGAAGCTTTGCCTCTTTATCACATCTTGCAAAAGCCGCCAGAAGTGAGATATCAAGACAAAGGTCTAAATTAGGATCGAAACGTTTTATATGACTGAGAAGTATTTGAAACCTTTCGATAGGGCCCATGCTTATCGCAACTGACAGAATGTTTCTGGAAAAGATAGAAGGGCGGAATTTTGGCTCGCAAAGGCCAACCCGGCAGTAATCCAAGCTTGTCTCTGACAACTAGCGCCAATGCATCATCATCAGAACATAAAAGGGCATAAGAGAAAGGCTCCCACCATGGACGGCCGTAAACTTCCATTGGCAACGAATCGCATTTCTCCATCATCGTTTTCAGAAAATCGAGAGGGCTTTCAGGCCAACAGGAAATTCTGTTTGCCAACTGTAAAATCCCCATAAGAAGATCCAGTCGACAATTGCTAGCTTTTTCTACTGCAAGCTCCAAGGCAATCTGTATCCCGCTGCGCTGTGTGCTTCCATCTCTCTGCGCGGCAATAAAATGGCACACATTTGCCACATTCTCAAAATAAGTAGCAATGGAAATCGGCGGGTACTTTCCCAATTTCAGAGATTTATCCACAGTTTCGTTGTATCTATCGACGAGAAGCTTTTGCACATGCTCCAGACCCAGAAAACTTGCACAATACATCGCTGTGCCAGGCTCATCCTTATTCTCGCTTTTGAACGCTTGACAATTATTCCACACGCCCGGGCCTTCAAACCAGGCTTCTCTCCACTCCCACGAATCCAGAAAAGGGATGATATTCCGCGCTATTTGTATTCCATGTTGGTCCGAACAGTTTGCATGAAAGTACCAGTAGTTTGAAGAATACTCCCATAGACACTCACGTCCTCTTTGTGCGGCGGAAAAACTAATGTAGTTCACACAGCATTCAAGGGCGAATTCGTGTAAACAGGGCTCACTAAAGCCGGTCATGTATGTAGTATTCAGGTAACTCGATGTAAGATACTCGTTAATTGAAAATTGAGCTAACTGTATCCATCTTTCGTTGCGGCCTGATTCTGAAAAGCTCTTGTGAGCCTTGTGCTCAATGATGCCAGTATTAAGAGTAATCAAACTTCCTAAAATGACAACGAGTTCTTCTGGATCCCTAAAGCGGTTATCGATATCGAATGAAGACTTCGAATCGAGTCCGGCCGCCACAGCTTCAGCTAATTCCTCAACAGTCAATTTCACGGGGCAGATTGTTAGCCACTTCAGTGCAGCAATGACTATGTCCCTATGACCTTCGTGAATATTTGTAAGCACTTTTTCGTAAGTGGCTTCTAGAGTTCGAGGCAAGCCCTTGAGAGTTTTCCGTATCATGGCTGGAGTAGAGCATCTCTTCAGAGCATCTAGCTGACAGGATGCCCACAGGAACCTAGAATAAAGTAAGCTTTGGAAAAGAAAACTTCTGTTGGGCGACACTCACATTCCGTTAGCACGATCTGCCAATGCAATCTCTATCTCCCTTTTGATTTCAGGCGACCATTTTCTCAATTTTGTGTCATCTTTTAGCTGCGTCATGATGTATCGGCATATGTCCCAATTGATATTCTCATTTTTAATGAAAACTGTCGACAGTGTAGGGATCACTTTTATAAGTTCCTCGACATCGGCTTCCTTTCGACTAGTAATTAATATGTGCAAATGTTGGCAGCCCCACGAGAACAGTTCTTGTAATGTCTTGCAGACCACTTTTCGGCTTTCCTCTTCCAGACCTCTGGGACATTCGCCCACAGCATCGAAAACAGGGTAAAAAGTTCCACCCGCCATCAATATAGTTTTTAGAATGGCTTTCAACATTTGTAGACATGGGGCTGTGGCACTGGCCCTTTCGTAGATATCTAATATATCATCGAGATCGGTGTCATTCTTATCGATTAGCTGTGCGATGATGGAGCGCAACACGTTACTGGCATTTTATTTCTCAATATCGTTAAAAGAGAAGTAATAGTACGCAATGAAACAATGAGCATCGTGGGCACAATATCTGGCCAATTCATGGATAACGGTTGAGCTGTATGCATATCAGTATGTTGGCGTGACTTTCAGTGATAATAGAGAGGCACTCCACACCATGAAATTGTTTTGCCGCAGCCTGACAATCCTTGAATCCAAAGGAAGGAGTTGTTGCTCACTCTCCAACTACGATATTCGGTGCATTGAAGAAACCATGATCCGGTACCAGGTTCAAAGTGTTTTCGTGCTGAGTCATGGTTTGTTCTCGGGTCCGCTGTCGATAACTAATCTTTCGATTTCTTCTTTCTGTTTTTATTCTATCAGCAAAGTTTATGCGTTAAAGATAGCTTGTTAACCTTGGTTCGCCGCTTCTTGTCCACCTTTGAGGTTTAACAAAACAGATCCTTGTTGAGTAACAGTATCTCTAATATCCCGCATATCATTTCCAACGCTTCGAGTATGCTCCTCAATGTTCCTAGTATCCCATTTAATACTCTGGCTGTAAGACATGATGCCACGAGTGTCATATTTGATGTCTCGAGTATCTCCTTTGATAACCTGAAAATCTTGTTTAATGTTGCGAGTGTCACCCTTCAGGTCTCGAATATGCTCTTTGATTCCCCTTGTATTTTCTTTGATATCCCAGGTATCGCATAGAGCCTCTTTGGCATACTTCTCGGCTGCTGCAATGATTTGCCTGTGGCATGCTTTAGCATAGCTTTGGATTGGTAAGAACTTCAGATATATACAGTTGACTAGACTGGATCGCAATATCAAACTGCTCCCTAATATCATCAAGTCTCGATAAACACTTATTTATCTTTCTATCCCATGAACTGCCCCTAACCCATCAGTTAAACAAATTCTTCTCCTTCAGTCGTTCATGGACCTCATCAATCACCGCCTGGCATTCCTTGAAGGGCTGTTGGGTCTGTTCAATGAGATGGAACCGCCCTTCACTCTCATCCGGCGCTGCTATACTCCTCAACCCCTCGTGTGATGCAAGGAATCCTCTCAACATGCGTTCTAGATCAGCACGATTATGTTCAGACAATCCAATTTCCTTATATAAAGCTTGAGCAAGCTGAATACAGGTCATAATACTAGCTGGAGACCGAGGACGCTGACAGGGTCCATCGCTGTCATTTGGCTCTTCAGCCTTGTCAATGACTCGGCTCGGATTGTCCTAACTTCAACAAACAAATTCAGGAGTCGCAAAAATGCCAGAGATTTCTACGGCAAGCGTTGAAAAATGATCCCCTTGATAAGAAATGCTGATAGAAGAATCAAAAATGGATATTTCAGGCACTTCCTCAAACAATTTTCTTTCTTAGGAATGCTGTTACTGATGAGATGTGGGAGAATCCGCCTGTTTGCAAACCGTATCAACAAAATCAATGGGAATACAACCATATAAAGCATGTCGTGCAACTACCAAAGTCATCGCACCTCGAACAGGATACACAGAGCATTCAAAGTATAGGAACCATATCACACCCATCTCAAGGCTATGTTTACCACCCCAAGGGACAGAACTAGAAGTAAGTACCAACTACCCCAAATCACTTGGCTTGGAATGTTGAATTGACAAGAATAAAGATTCTCGACCGTAGATATTATCAGGAAACTAAGCCCAAAGGAAAACATCGCAGTGGCATGCAGAACATAATATGTGATTTCAAGTATGCCATTGCGAACACACCAGATAGTTATATAAAGGCTAAATTATCCAGGCTCAAGATTAGAGACCCCAAGGATGGTGTGAATGCCAGCGTACAAAGACCTGTCCTCAAAACGCTTTCTTGGAACTCTCCTATTTGGTCAACTCGGTCGAAGAGTATTTTGGTATAAGTTCTCGGGAACGTATAGTAGAGCTTCCAAGATGAAGGGGACGAAACCTATGATAACTCTACCTTTGAGAAAATTTAGTGGCAAATACAAACATTCACGATCTCTGTTCTCCCCAACGAGGAAACGGTCATGTACTCAAAGATATCTAGCCACGTAATGTTGCAGTAATTCCTGACAGAAATAGCAAACAGTGGTGAAAATGATGGCAAAGAACTAAAAATCTAGCGCATTTTGCTCTCTATGAAGAAGTAAAGTTACGTTGACTTTGCTTCCTCCTTCAGATCTACTGGCCATGTCCATTGTAGTGTGGCTCGTGAGCCTTCCTCTCTGCGGTTAGGAGAGAAGATCTTGATTCTTGATTCTTGAAATGGTCGACACAAATCTGCTGTCGTAGTTTCCGCGTAACACCTGATACTTTGCTGGCTGCAATGATGGCTGTCATATTAGTCAAAGAGAAACGCGCGGACAGTTGTAGGCCAAAAGATCATGATAGCAAAGTAAAGATTGATACATCTGACATCTAGTGATGTCAACATGCCTCGGTGCCAGACTAAAAATGAAAGCTCTCTCGGAGCCATGCGAGTCTATGAGTTGTTTTACAGCAATAATGCAACTGAAGTCCATTGAAGGAATGGTCTTCTCCACCACGCCACGCCGAACCAGGTACGACGACGTGTTCTATGGATCTCGGGTTTGGCCCCGAAACATTGCGGCTCAGCATCGTGGCACGTTTACCGAGCGCTGGGTACATTTTGTGGCAGTGCCATTCTTGCCTCGAAAACTGACGGATCCACCAATCTTAACACGGTGAGCAAAAAGGGCGATGGCTGTGGATAGCACAATGAATGCCTAACAGACGAGGCGATGACTTGTGGATAGCATAACGAAAGCCTAACAAACGAGGCCATGATTCGACAACAGCCCTAGCGTTCCATCAGTATTGCAGATTTGAATTCCGAACCAATCCTCGAAAAGGGCGGGGGTCGGGGATTGCCACGCAGCCGATGCCTCAGAGGCTCAGAGTGGTGGATCACGATGGATGAAAGAAGAAGAACGAGACAAAAAAGGAAATACTGAGGAAGGAAAAGTAAGCGCTTCAATTATTCGTCCCGACTGATGCTGCAATGCAAGACCCGCACCGGCTAGAGCACCGGCCCTTGGCAGGAAGAGAAGATGGTTAGCCTTTCTGTTATGGAGACATTTCCTGCCACCTTCTGAAGGTGCGGTACGTGTCAATTCATGCAGATTGTCGAGTACCAGGAAGACCGCGGTTGATTGACAAGAGAAAAAGATGGCTGGAAAAGGTTGAGATGCGCTACGCTCGGTCAACTTCCATGATGGAGCATGGAGCATGGAGCATGGAGAGCATGGAGCTTCCATCGGGTTAAATTCTGCTGAAACCCAAATGGAAAGAAAATTCCACACAGAAGAAAAAGAAAGAAGAAAATCCGAAGTTGTGATTCAGTGAAGGGGTGTGCCAAGACGGTGCGGAGTGAGGTTGCTCTGGCGCTAGTGAGCGAGGCTAGTCTCGGATGGGGGGGCAGTCGGAAGGCGGTCAGAAAATGAAATGATGGGTACGGGCGGGATCAGAGGTACCTGAGCTACGAGGAGGGAGTGGACGTGGACGTGGACCAGGGAGTTTCACCATGACAGCTTGCAAGCTGCAACCAATCAGGCGGCAGGACGACCGTGATGGCAACGGGAGAAGCACCCTTGAACCCTTGATATTATTATTGGAGTGCGAGCGGGAGAGGCGAAGAGGAGGAGTACGGACCGAGGTATATCAACTCGATAACAGATTCCGTTTTTCCCCTTCTCAAGCCGCATCCATGATTGTGGGATGTATTGTACGAGGACTGTCAGATGTGTATCCAATGGGTCTGGCAAGTGTTATGAACTTATGATTCTACATGAAGTCAATTGATGCATTTATGAACGCGCTCCATGCTGCATTGAGATCCGATTCGAGCTTTGGTATATGTTACTTTCTCACCGGTGTCACTGTGTGCGCAAGAAAGCAGGTTCGGGTAAAGCGATACGTTGAGCTGACCCTTCATCTGCTGGATCGTCCAATGAATTCTGTACACGATACGAGCCAAGGCAAGGATCTCCCATTCGTGAGGAGCTGAAGCTTGAAGTAAAATTGTTATTGTTGATATTACGAGTACAAGTTACAAGTCTGACTGTCGGACAGAGCTTTAGGTTCTCTTTGGGAGCTACACCTATCCACATTAGCCATGGTGGGAGGAATACGATCAGATGTGAAGGTTACCTAGAACCTAATTTCCCTTTGAGATGTTGTTGTTGTTGTTATTGTTGTTGCTGTTGCTGTTGCGGTTGCCATTGCTGTTGGTTTCATCTACAGCCTGCCGTCTACTGTCCTACCGTATCGAGACATGCCCAAGAGTCAAGATCACTCATTCAACCGGAAGATCCGTTAATGTCGGAAACTTACATCGAAGGGAGATGGCTGGGGGGCCAGGGTCCAGGGTGGGCTGAGAACTAGAACATCTGAACACGAAGATCCACCACATACTCTGTAGGTACTTCCTAACTCCACTCCGACTTGCTTCATGGGGGATAGAGCGTCGGCGGGAGGCTGTTGATGGGAGGACAAGACAAAGTCAAGACGAGACCAATTACAGTAGAAGAGGGATCATTGACGCCACCAAGCGACAAGTACATAAATGAATGTGATGATACCGGATCGATGGCCAGCTCAATGGTCCGATGTTTATATGTTTTGAGTCTCTGGGGTAACTTTACCGTAAGAAGAAGGTAACTGACTGCTGTGCTGTACCACTTGGGTCAGAAAGAGAGAATATTGAAGCTTTGAAAGTATCTATCTACGAGCAGGTACAGCCATCTGCAAATCACTTCACGTTTTGTATGACACATATCATTTGCTTATTTTCGTCTCATCACTTATACCTTACATCCATTATCCTACCTTACCTTACCTTGCCTTGCCTTACTTGACCTTACACAAAAGTCACTCTTATCACGCATCACGCATCCATCCATCCATCATCCATCCATCCATCTCATTCAAGCCAGAATCACAACAAACAACGCTCTCATCTGTGAATGTAACTCATTCAACCCCATTCAATAATTGACACAGTTAATTACTTCATTCGGTTAGTCCCCAATAATATCATACAGGTTTCGCATGTAAACAAACAAAACAAAATATAGAAATAAATAAATAAACAAATAGAATGACAAAATGATAAAATGAAGTATCTTGTCCCGTTGACCCAACACCAATTGAACATCCAACCACCTTGATTTTTTTCTCTCAATTTCTTTCAAACCTTCTCCCCCATCACCTTCTCCCACCACCCCACATCGACACAAATACAACCTCAAAAATCGCATCCCCAATCAACTTTGTACACAGAAGCAATTCTCTATACTCATTACTCGTTCTTCACACCTATCACCACCTTTTGCTATTCTACGCCGCTGTTCATCTTGAAAAGACCTTGCAAATCATTCTTGGAAAATAAATCCGAAAGTCGAGTCAAGAAACGTTACTCCCAAAACGTTTTCTTCCCTCTTCCTTCTACCCCAAGAAGTAGAGATCCTTCTTGCGATATCCTTTCGGCACGCTGAAAGGTATTCGAGAAGTGTTCTCGCATTGAAAGGTCGTCAACCTGGACTTTGACGCACGAGTACCGATCCCCTTCAGCATCTTCCCGTCGTCGTATAGGAGCGACGCCGCCGTCCAACACATTCAAACCACCGAGACTCACGTCGAGGGTGAGATCACCTTACCGCATCACCACGACCGCGTCGGACGGGAAGGTCAAGAAGAGGACGCGGAATCTCTTTACTCTGAACACACTCAACGTCCCCATCAAGTCCAACATCAATCGCTCCCCCCACCCC
>NGKF01000003.1:2501462-2513555 GCA_002162555.1 Monilinia aucupariae
CCCCCCCTCCCCAACGACAAGAGTATTTAGAAGAAGAGATTCACATTACCCGCGAGGAAGACCGACGCTCAGAGTTCCGCCCGAGCCGGCACGAAGAAGAAGAAGTTTATATTCGTGAGGAACGAAGGTGAGTAACTTTTGCATTTAATTTTCCCATCCTTTCCCGATTTTGATATGAAAATCCACTCTCTACCGCATCACCAACACAGCACAAATCATAACCCTTTAGGGTTTACACCAAAACATCCACAAAAAGCTTCACCTCCATCTTCACCTCTCTTTGACTTTTCCCACCAATATCAATCTATTCCCCTTTTTTCTCCTTCCCCTTTCCCTTCCTCTTGCTGTGTTTGGATCGTGATACAGCATCAGAGATCTGGCCATGTCGGAAGCGCCAGGACCCAATCATCCATTAATTGGGTCCCTTCTGAGACAAATTTGCCAGCTTTCTTGCTTTTCTCAGGACGCACAGTCCAACGATCTTCGCTTTAGTCCCAGCCCCCCCCTTACCCCAAAAATAACATGGGATATATTTTTCCTTTTTAGTGTTGACACGGTAACGCACACCGTTTAGTTTTCTTCATTAACTGACCTTTTTGTTTTTCTTACCTCCTTTAGACCCGAACACAAACACAAACACCACTCTGCTTCCTTCGACCTCGACACCCCACACCACCACCGTCACTTCGAAGCTTCTTTTGAGAGAGACAGTGATCGTCATCATAAGCACACTGAAGTAGCCGTCGAACTCCCTCGTCGTGAGCATCATCACCATCATCACCGTCGTCCATCTTCTGAAGTAGATTTCCAACTTGAACGTGTCCGTCAACCTCGTCGTTACGAACACTCTGAAGTTGAATCCGAATTCTCCGTTCCTCTCAAGACTCCTTCTGAAACCCAGATCGATTTCGTCGAACGCCAATACCGTTCCCGAACTCAACCAAGCTACAAGGAAGACCCTGTTATCGTCGACCCTCCACAATCTCGTGTTGCTGAGCCAAGATACATCGAGGAGACCCGCATAACCGAGACTACCATCGTCCCACCACCTGCTCGACCTACTCACTCCCACAAACCAAAGTCAACCTTCCACGAAAAGAAGTTCGAGGAAGTACGCGTCAAGCAACCTCGCACACCAGCCAAATCGACCTTCACCGAAGAAGTACGTGACAAAGAACTTGTCAAGTACTCGCCACCCGCACCCAAGTCAACCACTTCAGCTTTCAAACCAGTAAAACTCGATATGGGTTACTACGACGATGAAGGTAAGCTTCTTTGTTTGTTTTTCTCTCTAACCCCCCACCATGTTCCCTAAGCATCATAATCAGGGAATTACCACTCCTTGCGTGGAGAGGATTACCATGGAAGCGGGAAAAACTTGTACCAGGACCCAATTGACTCTCTCGATTTAGCCGGCGCCCCAGCCGTTGCTGCTCCAAAGCAACCCCCCAACACTGTTACCATCCCTTGCCACCACATCCGTATGGGTGATCTCTTGATGCTCCAAGGCCGTCCCTGCCAGGTTATCCGTATTACCACCTCCGCTGCTACTGGCCAACACCGTTACTTGGGAGTCGACCTCTTCACCAGACAATTGAACGAGGAGTCCTCCTTCATTGCCAACCCCAGCCCAAGCGTCGTCGTTCAAACCATGTTGGGACCAGTCTTCAAGCAATACCGTGTTCTTGATCTCCAGGACCACACCGGTAAGCATCCTCATACACAACCTACATATCTGCCTCGTACTAACCTTCCACTAGTTGTTGCCATGACCGAGACCGGAGATGTCAAGCAGGCCGTTCCCGTTTTGGACCAATCCAACCTCTGGACCCGTCTCAAGGAGGCCTTTGAGGGTGGCCGTGGTAGCATCCGCATCATGGTCGTTGCCGATGGTGGTCGTGAGATCGCTGTTGACATGAAGACCGTCCATGGATCCCGTCTATAGAAACCTCCTGTAACTGTCATACCATGGCGTACTAATGGCGACCTTTCCAAGGCGGAGTCTTCCTTTTCTTTATTTTTTCACGATTTCTTTGTGCATTTTCGGAGGAAAATTTGAATGATGACGGGGGGTAGATATGGATTCAAATTGATTAATGAGGGATGAATTTGGACGATCGGGTCGTATCTGATCTTTCAGATTTTCTTTTAGTTCCACTAAGCATTCAAGCTGTTCCTCGGCGCCGTTAATGATGAACGTTACCCTTGGTGGCTTTCTCATGATGGTCTCGATGGTTCTTGATGCTGAGGTCTTTTCTTTTTTTTGTAATTGTGTAAATAGGATCAGACCCAGAACGAAAATACGCTGCTTGTCTTTTATCTCTATACTTGCCTTTTCGTGATTGAATTCCATCTGAGATTGGTGAACCTCAAGAATGCTAGCTGTTCGGTTTCACCCTGCTTGAGAATGTAACCCCATCTCACCGAGGGATGAAGAAAAACAGAACACGCAGCATGAGATCGGAGACATCTGGGATCCTCTGCTTAACTTGAAACTCAACATACTTTCCATACCTTCCCGAGTTTCCTTCTTATCTGGAACAGTACATGTGACATGAGGCCATTTCCCCACCATTCACGAGGCATCCCCAGATAAGCTTTGTAGATAGCCGATAGCCGATAGCAGATAACTTATGGATAGCTTCGAATCCTCTCCTCTCATCATCTCCTTTGACTGACTGTATCATCCATCTGTTGATCTATCATCCATCATCCATCATTCATCATCCATCCAAGTTCATATCGTCAATCGTTTCCATCGTTTCCATCAAATCTATCAAATTCATCCCCCATCCCTTACCTCTCCATCAAACCATAAATCATGGGTGCATCTCAATCAACTCCACACTTCCCGAGTGAGGCTGAGGCCAAACGCATTCTTCTTGAGAAGATTCAAAATATGAACCTTGACACTACGGAGGATGATTATATCCACGTGGATGAGAAAGGCGTGGCGCTTTCAAATACATCCAGAGCTCAGTGGACTCCGTTGAGTGCTTCCAGGGTTGAGAAGTGGGAGGAGGAACTCTTGAGTGATCCTAAGAACCGGTATGTCATAGCTTCTCTAGCTTCAGGTTGTCTTGAAGCCCCTCATACTCTACACGATTCGGTGTACTGATCTAGAACGATATACAGACTAGCTCTCAGTGCTCTCAGCTCCACAGACCCTCGGACGCTCTTGACATCTCGAGCCATCCTCAATCAAGACCAACAGATCTTCTCCGTCAAAATTCCCTTTGAAGGGGCACCCATTACAAACCAAAGACAATCAGGAAGATGCTGGTTATTTGCTTCCACAAATGTCTTTCGAGTTGCGTTGATGAAGAGACACAACCTCAAAGAGTTTGAGCTGTCACAGGCTTATTTGTTCTTTTGGGATAAATTGGAGAAGTCCAATTATTTCTTGGAACAAATTCTTGATACTGCTGGTGAGGATTTAGATAGCAGATTGGTCCAGACATTACTTTCCTCCCCGGTTAGTGATGGGGGTCAATGGGATATGTATGTCCTCCTTTATGATATTATTCTTTTGACGCCAGGATCCCAACTAACTGCTTTAAAGGGTTTACAACCTCGTCCACAAATATGGTCTCGTTCCACAAGTTCTATATCCAGATAGCTTCAATGCTCAAACCTCTTCGGTCATCAATAGTATCATCACAACCAAACTTCGCGAAGATGCTCTCAAGTTACGAGCTGCAGCTTCTACAAAGTCCCCCTCTAGCTTGAACAAATTAAAGGAGAATATGGTTCGCCAAATTCATGGCATCCTTACTCTCGCTCTTGGTCCACCACCTGCCTCTGATACTACCTTTACTTGGCAATATCTGGATAAGGATGGTAAAGCTCAGGAATTGAAGGCTACACCTATTGAATTCGCCAGAGAATTGAATACTCCAAAATCAATGAGAATCACCAATTCTACCGTCCATGATATGTTCTCTCTGGTCAATGATCCAAGAAATGAATACAACACTCTCCTCACCGTCAATCGTCTCGGCAATATTGTTGGCGGTCGCCCCATCACATATATAAATGTCCCCATGTCCACCATCAAGACTGCCTGTATTTCCATGCTAAAAGCCGGCCTTCCAATCTTCTTTGGTTCCGATGTAGGAAAATACAGCAACAGTCAAAAAGGAATCATGGACCTCAACCTCATCGACTACGAACTTGGCTTCAACGTCAAACTTGGCATGTCGAAAGCTCAACGTCTAATGACTGGTGAAAGTGCCATGACTCATGCCATGGTTCTCACAGCCGTTCATCTCGATGAGCAAGGCAAGAGTGTCAGATGGAGAGTTCAGAATAGTTGGGGTGAAGGCGCTGGAACAGATGGTTGGTTTGTGATGAGTGATGCTTGGATGGATCAATTTGTTTATCAAGCGGTTGTGGAACCAAGATTTGTGAGCAAGGAGATTAGAGATATTTTGAAGACGGAACCAAAGGTTTTGAATCTTTGGGATCCAATGGGTGCTTTGGCTTAGGTTTTTTGTGGTGTGATCGGTTGAGATTTTAAATGGATGCGTGGTTCTGAGGATGGATGTTGGAAGTGGAAATTGTAAGGTGGAAATCGATTGAGCAGTCATGACCGTGAGGGAATAAACTGTTGTAAAGGAATTGAATCCCTTGTAAGTATTAATGATTTATGTTATATATCAAAGTAATCGTTTATTCTTATTCATCATACTAGTATATTCCATTGTTTTACCTTTTCTTTTCGTTTCTCTTCGTTCCCCCTTTTAAATCGGCCATTTGGTTCGTTTAGAGTATATGAATAAGAAATCCAAGGTTAAAGTGATAGGTAGAATGAAAAGAATATAATATGAAAGGTGGAAGTTAGAGGTGAGAATGAGAGATGGGAGTAAAAAGAAGGAGTGTGTATATATCTGAAGGAATAAGGAATAAATAATAAGTAATGAGGAATTATAAACTTATCCTATACTTTGACTCGCTTGCTTAATATTCCTACTTCATCACACATACCAGAAACACTTTGACCGACATGGCTTGAAGGAGTCCAGGATACTCATCCCATCCACGTCACACTACAATGACAACTCCTCAAACTCACACAGTGTTCTTTTTGTAACCCTGAAGATCATATCTATATCCTATCCTCAACGGGACTCGCAACTTTGCCGTGGCTAAAATTCAACTTGCTCGGTTCGGTTGTGGCGGATTTTTGGGGGATGACTTTCATTCTCACGTTGACCCAAGTTGACATATCGACACCCATCGGATACCTCTGGGTTACAAGTGTGTTCCTTGCCATTCTGGAAAGCTGTTACTGGCATGCAGATATGATGGCCTTTACGAAGTGTTGTGCCGTCGCTGAGAGTATGACCCTCCAACATAATGCGGCGATGAGAGAGTAGAGTAGGTGGATTTAACCGTTGAGATTCTTTCATGAAGGAATCTAGGAGACGAAGTTGGGACACAATATCTCCTTACATTACATCCAAAGACCGTCTTCTTGAATCACTTGTTTTGTCTCGATCTTCCAAGTATTCGGCCTGTGTCACAAGGTCGTATAAATCATGGACAGCGTTCATTTGTGATGTGTGAATAGATGCTAGGGACATGATAACCTCCAAATGAGCCAAGTCGGCGGGGTCCTTCCCATGCTTTTCCCAATCTCCATCATCCATGATAAACTGTTCTGATGATCGGGTAGTGGTTACTTTATATCTTTCTAACCTAACCTAAACGTGGTAAGGATGACTTTGAATAGACGCCTGTTATTTCTATAACCTGTCAAAGAAGCGACAGGAGCAGTATCTCTAACCGAAATCAATGCACATGCAGCTCCTAGTTTGAGATCTCTACTGGTTTTGCGCGACCCTTTTCAATTTCGATTTACATGTTGGGCTGTGTACAGGTACTTGTTGTTCAAGATCGCATGTGGGTAGTACTTGTATAGCATAACATACTGAACGAACTCAGCTATTGGAAAGTTTCAATTGCTGCAACAGCTGTATGGATCGTGGCAAAACGAAGTTTTCGTTTTAGCACTGTTTGCTAAGCACCGAGAAAATTTATAGAGATGTATGATATCCCTTTGCCACAAGCATCTGAGAGATATGAGCCGATTAGGGACATTGGCTGTTATTAGGTTCCCTCAGAAAATAGAGGTATGGCATATCTGTCGTTGATGTTGCGATTTTCAGCTCGTTCTATGACCGGCTCGACTTTCAACTGCTGCGGAAGGACCGATATGATCGTCTCCTGATGCTGAAAAGTTATATCATTTTCACAGAAGAAGGTTCAAAATGTTACTCTCGGAAGCGGGGTTGTGTGTAGAGTGGCAGATTCGAGTAATATGACGAAGGGTGCGCCTTTGCAAATCTTTCTTTACGCCATTCAAGGTGCAATTGCGGAAGAGTATGTGTGATCGAGGTATCTGGAGGCATTCCAGCTTCTTTACGGAAACGATTGCCTGAAGAATTTTAGCACGGTCCAAACGAGGGACATACATGTATCTCCTCTATGTATAAATACCTCCATATACCTCAGTAAAAGATACCTTCAATCATCACCTACTTACTTCTTAGTCCTAACACATACAACACACCTACCCACGAATCTTCCATCCTGACTCATCTGTTCCAAATTGACAAAATGGTTGCCATGAAAAACATCATCTTCTTTATCTCCGCAGTTTCTGCCATCGCTATTCCGAAGCGCACTTCGGCCACCATTCTTGCTGACATTACCACCATCGGCAACAATGTCAATGCTCTCACAACGGTTCTTAACAAGTACACCGGTGACATCCTGGGATCAATTGCAGTCAGCAACGCGGTTATAGAGCTGGATACTTGTGAGTTTCAAGCCGAACCACCATGACGACAACACACTAACTTTCCACCTTAGCTATCAAGGTCGCGGGTACCAGCGCCAGCGTCACATCTCCCCTTTCCTCCGCCGACTCCAACGCCATATATGCAGCAATTTTTAATTTGGTTTCCCCTATCCAGGAATCACTCGGTGCCGTCGTAGCCAAGAAAGACGCATTCGCCGCGGCCGGGCTCACGTCTACGGTCAAGGGAAATCTAGCAGATCTGAAGAAAGACACCGATGCTTTGAATGGGAATATCTATAAAATTGTTTCGCCTGATGTCAAGTCAGAGCTAAGTGTGGTCCAGAGTAATATTGACTCTGCCTTCACTACTGCAGGGAATGCGTTTTAAGGAAGTCCACAGCGCTGGCCCGAGGATCGTATTCAGTCGTATCCAGCTGTATTCAGAACGTGAAGTTATTGGTTGGATGGGGGAATTAACTGGGTCCAGGTCAGAGTTTGGGCCAGTGGGTGGGTTGATTATGGCCGCAAAGCTAGGATTGGAGAATAGCATCGATTGTTAATGGAAGAGCACTTTGAACCAACTGACTGATGCTTTGTGGTAAGAATGAGGTTATTCTCGTTCTCGTGAAGACCTAACACCTATCCCTCCATAACCCCTGAAACCTCCCCAAGATCCCCTTTCAATGCGACATTTGACCTCACACCTGTTTCTCCATAACCTCTGCAAGCTCCCCAAGATCCCCTTTCAATGTGACATTGGACACTATCGCAAGGTTATCTATCGAATCTAAAACCAAACCAAACCAAACCGTCCATCCGTCCATCCGTCCCTCGCTCCCTCCCTTCCTCCCTCCATTCATCCATTCATCGTATTTAAGGGGTTCAACTCGGTCTATTGTTCTTGGTTTTGCCGGATTACATAAGCCAAGCCTGATGACATCGGATCTTGAGACTCGGGACTTGAGACTTGATGTCCCTCGTCCCTCAACTTGACTTGGACTGGATTTCAGAAGATCAAAACTACTATGCAATAAGCTGTATCACCAGCAGATACCATGAACCATGTTCAATTTCTCAAGCTTTGTACAAAAGGCTCAATCATTCATTGACCCAACTCAAGCTCTCAATATATCTGCTTCTGATCGCAACCCTGCCAAATCTACGCTCTTCCGCACTCAATTCAGATTACCAGATTCTCAAACCCCTCTACAAGAAATCGCCGCCGAACTTACCATAAGCACACCGAACCAATATGCACCGAATGCTACACAAGGAGAGAAGGATAGAGATAGGGACAGAGGTTTTCATTATGCCGGGAAGTTACATTTGAGTGAAGCATACCTGTGCTTCTCAACACAACCTACGAGCTTCCTCCAAACTGCAAGTACGGGTATATCTTCTGGGTTCAATGGGCAAACACATGGAGCGGGACCTGGCGGAAATGGCTTCACGTTGCCTTTATGTGCCATAAGACGAGTAGAGCGACTTCACAGTCAATCATATCAGGTATGGAACCCCTCATTCCGTCCAATGTACTTTCTGACTTCGATCAAAGTTTGCCTTGGCTATCACAACGTGGAATGGAATTATCAGTACACCTACCAAAGATGGCTCGAAGCAACCTTTATATCAACAGAAGATTACAATAAACCTCGCCGCAACGCGACAAGCCTGCGAGAGGTTTTGCGATGGCTTGAAGAAAGGGTTGAAGTCGGGAGTGGGTGAGGTTGCGAAAATGAAACGTGTTGTGGCGGAATGTTATTCGGAATATCTACTACAAGGCGACAGCAAAACGGGAGAAGTTCCCGATGCAGGGCTTGGAATGCTCTTCAGGTATCCTGGTGATCTTCGAAAACTACGAGACAAAAGCAAAATGAGACTTTGGGGGGAGTATCTTCGAGAGAATGGGCGCAACGTTACCTTGATACGTCAGCCTACGTTCCATAAGCTGATTCGAGTTGGTCTACCGAATAGACTGCGAGGAGAAATCTGGGAGCAAACATCCGGATCGTTGTTTTTGCGCTTGGAGAACCCGACGCTATATACAGATACCCTAGCGAAGTTTGAAGGCCGAGATTCTCTTGCGATTGATGAAATTGAGAAGGATCTCAACCGGAGTCTACCGGAATACCCGGGATTTCAGAATGTGGAAGGAATTGACCGGTTGAGGCGAGTCCTTACCGCATATAGTTGGACCAACGAAGAAGTCGGATATTGCCAGGCTATGAATATAGTTGTCGCTGCACTTCTGATATATATGTCGGAAGCTCAGGCTTACTTTTTATTATCGGCGCTTTGCGACAGGTTGCTTCCCGGATACTACTCGCAAACCATGTACGGCACTCTGCTAGACCAGCGCGTATTTGAGTCTTTGGTAGAGAAGACCATGCCAATATTATGGGACCATCTTGTCAAATCGGACGTTCAACTTTCAGTCGTTTCTCTTCCTTGGTTTTTATCACTGTACATTAACTCCATGCCTCTCGTGTTTGCATTCCGTGTTTTAGATGTTTTCTTCTTAGAAGGTCCAAAGGTCCTCTTTCAGGTTGGGCTCGCTATTTTGCGCATAAATGGAGAAGATCTTTTAGACGCCGCTGATGACGGAGCTTTTATTTCTGTTTTAAAGGGTTATTTTTCCAAACTCGATGAATCTGCACATCCGAAATCAGAGAACGCCAAATTACGAGCAGTCACTCGATTCCAGGAGTTGATGGTTGTCGCTTTCAAGGAATTCTCGGGTATCACGCAAAACACTATTGCGGAGCAACGTATGAATCATAAAGATGCTGTCTTGAACAGCATTGAAAGTTTTGCCAAACGAACTTCTATACGAAACTTAGGCCCAGAGAGTAAGAAGTTGAGTGTTGACGAGCTGGGTGCTCTGTATGATAGGTTTTATGGGGTGCTATATGAAAGGCAGCAAAGAAGTCAAATGATACAAGAAGAAAAGGAAAGGAGGGCGAAAGCCAACAGAGCGAGCGTCATTGCAGGCTTGGGAGAGAATCAGAACATTGAGAAGGGCAGGGTGGGGCTCGGTCCAAGTCCTACACTCATGGATTATGATTGCTTTAGAGAATTCCTTGCTGGAATGACTAAATGGGCTGTTACGGATTCACCGTCACCGCAAGAAAAGGAACTGGAGAAGGAGAAGCATTCCTACTTTGGCAATTCTATGCGGCGTAGAGATGTCTCCCTTTCTCCTTGGGGCTTTGGGAATCCTGAACCGGCCGATCACGAATTCATGCAACGGTTATTCCGAAGGTGGGACGTGGAGATGAATTCCGCATTGACTCTACAAAATGTCGTGACAGGGTTGGCTCACATCAAGGGCAAAGGTGATATCATGGGAAGCATCACATACTTTTTTGAACTGTATGATGATGATGGAGATGGAAAGGTGGATAGGGAGGGTATCTTGCGGATATCGGAAGCTTTACTGTTTCTTTCGCGAAGAGGTCTAGAAGGATCTCTAACACCTTCGCCATCTATAATTGGGCTGAGCGAATATGAGGCAGGTAACCCTGCTCAGTTTAGTAGTCCACATACAACGACACAAGAAAGATTTTTGAGTAGTGTGAGCGCTTTCATCAGACGCTGTTTTGAGTATGCTGACCCGGATCATCCACAAAATGCCGAGGAAGAAGATGGTGAGATTCAGGCGGAAAATGAAGGGAAGGAAGAAGACACCTCATCTGATGCAAATGGCCTTGTTGATCCCAATTCTTTCGCTGTTGGTGATTCAGAGGACTCGGACGAAGCAGAGGAGGATCTCTTAGACCTCGGCACAGATTCCAAGAAAGACAAAAAGGAAGAAGATCTCTTGGACATCGGTACCAATTTCAAGACAACTAAAAAGGAAATCGGTCTTCCAATCATCCCTCCACCATCCAATAAACCCCCAAACCTCCCAGCAAGCTCTCGCAGCGTCTCCAAAGCACAATCAGAACGTGCCAATGCCGCGCTTGACCCCTCTAAACCTCTCCACATAACTCTCCCTACCTTCCGTATGGTCGTCTTGGCCGACGAACTCCTAGAACAATTCTTCGAATCTTCATTCCCAGCCTCCTTCCGCATCTCCGATAAAATGGTCTCAAATTCAGCCGCGACCAATTCCTCCTCTTCCCTCACCACCTTCACCAGCATCGGATTTGGTAAATCAGCCGCAGCTGCTGCGGTGAATGTTGTCAGCGGCCCTAGCTCTGCGGGTGTGGTGCCACCTGGAAAGGGGCTGAGGGGTGTACTGGATAATATTGTCACGGATGGAATGAGAGTGGCGGCGGAAGTCCGGAGGAGGATGGAGGAGGCGCAAAAGGAAATGGAGAGGAATGCGGTTCATCGACCTGGGGTCCCGGATGAAGATGACGAGGAGGATGATGATGGACTGCGAGTCTCGGGTTCTTACGGTGGCGATGCGGAGAGGAGGAGTGTGAGGAGTGAGGATCGGGATTTGCTCGAGGGGGCTGATGCAGAGGCGGGTAGTATTCGGAGTGGTATTGAGAGGGTTGAAGGGATTACTAGCCTCCAGGGAAAGAATGGTGGTTTGATGCCCGGTATCTATGAAGATTCACGGGAAAGAAGTTCTAGTTCGGCAAGTGAGAAGGTGGTGGAGTTTGAAAGGTGAGGTGAGGTGAGGTGGGCATTTTGAAGGTGTGGGGTCGAGGGGATTTTTTTGGTTTCTTCCGATGCCCATGTGCATTTCTCTTCTTTGTTCTATTATGGCTGAGGGAATTTGGGTTGGAAATGTTGTAAAGGGAAGGGAAGGGAAGGGAAGGGTAGGGAAGGGTAGGGAAGGGTAGGGAAGGGATGGCGTAGATCGTATTAGCAGAGGAGCAGAAAGAAAGAAAGAATGAAAGAAAGAATGAAAGAAGTGAGAAGAATCAAGATGATGATATGCATTTTCTTTTTCCCACCCCCATACATTTTTGAGGCGTGTGTGCGTATATGCGTGTGTGTTTGTTTTCGTCTTTTTCTTTTCTTTTTGATGGTGATGATGTTTGTTATTGTTGTTGTTGTTGTTGTTGTTGTTGTTGTTGTTGTTGTTGTTGTTGTGCTGGTGATGTGCTGGTGATGGTTCTGGTTCTGGTCCTTGTGCTTAGGTTTAGGGGCAATCAAATGGAATTTGGCGATTTTCAGCGCTTCTTGAATGATGGTTGTGGCTATGGCTATGGCGTTTTTTTGTGGTTTTTGTGGTGTGGTTGTGTGGTTGTGTGGTTTTGGTTGTGTGGTTGTGTGGTTGTGGTGTTGTGGTGTTCTGTGTGCATCTTTTGGGGGATGGAGGGGGGCAAGGG
>NGKF01000003.1:2514739-2558440 GCA_002162555.1 Monilinia aucupariae
GAGGAGGAGGTGGAGGAAAAGAAGAAGAAGAAGAAGAAGAAGAAGAAGAAGTTTAGATTTAGATTAATTATACTGTATATCATATTCTATATCATATTCTAATGAAATTCTATTTTTGAAACGAGAGAATGAGAATCGTATTATGGATTTAGGTTTCAGATTTTTACTTGTACTCTACTCTCTAGGTCGAAGAGGAAAGATTGAAGCTTTGTATATATATTGGATTTGGAGTATGGATTTGTATGTTCGAGTAGTTTAGACGTATCTGTTCTTGTAGTATGAGTACTCGAGCAGATGCAGTGTTGTGCTGTGTGGTGCTCGTCACGTGATTTACATACATCCTGATGGTTATGGAGTAGGAGGTGGAGGTGTATGGCTATGGTTATAGGAAGGCTAATGGAGGAAATATGAGTGCATCGAGCATCCATGGTTGATTGGTTCCATCGATGTCCCTTGGAATGGGGAAGAGATACGAGGGTCAAAAGAACGAACCATCTGGCGAACGGGATCTCAATGCAATGGTTACGTCATGATGCGTTGTGTACCTGAAAACTTTAAAATGAGGAGTTGTCCATGTGTAGAAGCTCTAGAAGAGTCTTAAAGTGTGGCTTGAGGTTGGGTTGGAGATGGAAGAGGAGGAGGAGGAGGAGGAGGAGGAAGAGTAAGAGTAATTGTAATTAGATGGAATTAGGGTTTTATATATTTTATAATAAGAAGAAGAAGAATAATAATACTCTCCTGTAATCGAAAGAATTTAGAATTTATAAGGGTTCTTTTCGTGATGGGTAAAGAGGACAGTGATGGTGATGATGATGATGAATGATCTCATAAATGAACATCTTTGATGTCTCTCTAAATAAACTAGGTTGAAAAGGGGGAAGTTGGAGAATTAAGGTTATTTATATGATTCAATTGCAATATTGGACTCCACATGGGATTATTGAGATGGGACGAATTGGGATGAATGGAGATGAATGGAGATGAATGGAGATGGGATCGAGGTATATGATAATGGTCTGAACGCATCTGGGTTATTCCCAATCCAACCATTTATATCATTTATATCATTTATATCATTTATATCATTTATATCATTTATATCATTTATATCATTCGCATTTACATAAACTATAATCCTCACTTATCCTCACTCATTCCCCTTCCCTTCCCTTCTCTTCCCCTCTTCATCCATCAATCCTCCCTCTTGATCTTCATCTATATCACCATCTCACACATCCTCCATACTACATCCTCCATCCTCCATCCTTCGTACATAACTTCAATCAATCATTCTCCCTTCAAAAAAACCAACAGCTTATCCATCGTTTGCTGCATGTACTCGAGTGAGCACGACAGGCATCATCAGCCACCAAATATAATCCAGCCAAACACCGTTCGACATTCACGATAAACCCCAAAACATCCCAGCCCAGTTGATTCCAGATTCCAGATTCCAAGTTCCAGATTCCAGATTCCAAATTCCAAATTCCAGATTTTCTCGCCTACAACCAGTCATCATCTTCTTGGTTGGCAGTGAATCGTGGGGCATCATACATATCATTGTACTTATATTGTTACAAGGAAGGAGAGAGGAAGGGTACCGAAAAACATCATTTCTCTTTTTTCTACATCGATCCGATCGTCTCAATGCAATAAATAACATCTTCATTAAGCCCATAGTTGGCAACGAGATTCAAGATGTTTGGGACGAGAAGGAGAAGAGCGACTTCGAATCCGGTATGTGACAGTCCACATTCCAACCTTGGTGGCACGAAATCTCAAGCTTTTTCATCTTGCGCGACAGCTGTGTGGCATCGCATTGGTTCGGAGGTCTTTCGGGGGTGACATGCAGCCACAATCGTAATGAATGCTAACACGGGAATTGAACAGCCATCAAACGCGAATGTCAGCGCATCTGCCGCAACCGCCGCGGCACAGGCGTTTCTATCCTCTCGAGCGTCGAATGCTTCGCTGTCGTCAGCTGCAGCCGCGGCCGCATTACGTTCGAGACCGACGACACCGACATCCGTGGCAGACGTTCAAACCAAGAGAACAATTCGGAGAAACGGTTCAACCTCTTCGGCTGGAAGTTCGGCTGGTGGCTCCGTGCGTGGCCCGCCAGGATATGCTCTGGTGCGAAGAGGAAGCTCCGGTTCGATGACCGAACGAACTTTTCGGGACTCGTCACCAGCCAGGTCCTCGCCAGTTCCGAGTGCGTACGATGCGCCGCCCGTCCCGGCGATTCCCAAGAAGATCAATACGGGGGGGAGACCTTCACGACGATCTGCCAGCATGGATGCGCCCGGGCTGAGAATCGCATCACCGCCTCCAACCAAACCGGGGGGGCGAGGCTCAAGCCTTGGGCCGTCAGCGACACAATCACGGGGGATGGGTTCAAAGAATCTAGGCTTGTCCAGTAGATCGGAGATGAATGGGGAGAGTAGAGGGTCCGTCAATTTTTCTTACCCTACGAGTACAAGGCCAATGTCTCCTGAAGGACCAAGACGGCTAACATGTCACCCAAACTCAAGTGTCAACCCAAGAATTGTTTCGCCCAATAATCAAGATTTAGTTTACGACCCTAATTCGAGGCGGTTCTTACCGTTGGCCGATATACTCGCTATCGAGCAGAGACTTGATGGAATTGCTAACGCACCAGTGAAGAAAAAGAAGCGAACCCCAACGACGCAGGGCACACATCTAGCGGCGGGAACGGTGGGAGGGAGAATAAGAGGGACGGCAGTGGATGTAATGGAGAATCTATCGAAAACCCCACCTGAACAACAATATATATCACAACCTATTCCAAACTCCACTCCACAACCTCCATCACAGCCTATCAATATACCCGCTGAAAGTTCTCGGGGAGATCCTGAAGTTATATCGGTTCCAGAATCACGGACTCTGCAAGAATCCCCTGTAGCAACTCCTCCACCCAAGAAGAAGAAGAAACGGGTCATTATCTCCGATTCTGATAGCGATCAGGCGTCGATTTTGCCAGATTCTTCTGCTGATGAGAGTGATGTGCCATTTCAGCCACTGGCGTATAAAACTCGAGCGGGTGCATTGTTGGCGAAAAAGCCATCGGTCGTTCGTGAAGATAGAGAGAGGGAGGAAGAAGAAGATGATTCTCCGTTGCGTCCCGGGCAAGCTGGGCTCTCAGTGAACCACAGTGAGCCTGCACGAACGATTTCTCCATCCCCTATACCTCGGCCATCGGCTGGCAGGGGTCACGGTCGAGCACAGTCATTGGCAACTTCCGCGGAAGAACGTCAACATGCAAGATCTGCCAGCGCTTCAATGGCATTTCTGCCCGCCCCTTCGATGAACGGAGAATCGCCTCCTCGTGGTGGTCGCGTGCAATCCGTGAGTCCTGCGAGGGCTCCACATTTTAGGACAAACCCCGAAACCTTGATGATCAGACATCAGCCACCTCCACGATCGGTATCGCCGCGAAAATCCGCTCTGAAGCATTCTTCTATGTCTTCAAGCGAAATAATAGAGGCACCCCCGTCGGATGGTGGCTCTCTACGACCCAGTGAAATGTCCAATGATGAGGAGCCACCAAGGAAGAAAGCAAACAGGGTTAGTTTTGATGATGGAAGGAATGTGGTAATGGGCCAATCAGCAACAACTGCTCCTGATTCTCCAGTTATTCCTAGCCCGCAGAAACGGCGTAGTTGGTTTGGCATTGGTCGTGGGAAGAAGAAAGGGGTACCCACTGCTGATGAAGATGATGAAATAATGAAGCCAAGGCCGGCCCTGCCATCATTCGGGAGCGTGAGAGAGAGAAAGATCAACCGAGAGACGGAGGAACGACCACTAGTCAAACCACTGGAGCCCGTAGGCGCCGTCGCATCTATCATCTCTCCCGCATCACCAATGCTCACGTCTCAAATGGGAGGTGCGCTGGAATATCCTATGGGACAGTCAAATGACCATGTTGCAGGTGCGATACTTGCTAGAGATGCGGGTTCCAAAAATGCTGCAAACATCTCGAAATCTCGCGAACCACTACCCTCGGATGTAACACCTGTGGAGGGAACAGGAGAGTTCTCAGATGCTGGCAGCGCGTACAGCGTGGATAATAATAATATTGGCATCGCCAGAAGTGATAGTGGCAAGGTTGGACCAGAAGACGGGCATGTTGACACGTACCGGGATTTGACAAGTCCGACGAGAGATCAGTTTGAAAGTCACCCTGGGAAGGAAGATATACCAGAAATCTGCGTTCAAATTCCCACTCCAAACCCTGAAGGCACGAAGTCAAGAGAATGGTTGGGTATGCCTGGTGGGTTTCAAAATTCGGGGAGTTCTAGTAGTTCGGATCTTGGAGATCAAGCGAAAGATGAGATTCTACGCCCTGCTCCTGAGAATGGTGTAACTGGCCCAGCTGCCACTACCCAGGTACAGGATGAAATGATGGATCACCCGGACTTTTCGGAGATTGAGGACGCCACACAGCAAAGCTCGGAATCTTATCCCCTGCCAATTCTTGAAGAGATGGAGGAATCTGAAGGCGATAGCATATATAGTGATGCTGCTGAAGAGTTCGAGGACCTGGATGACGGGGGTTTCATGTCATTGGATGCTGTGGTGGAAAGTCCTGTATTGCAGCCTGCCGTTTTAACATCTGATGCGCAAACTCAGGATAGTCCAACGTCCAGATCTATGAAAGAAAGGGCCTATATGTCAAGCCAGTTGCAAAGGAAATCAAGCGAACCAGAACCTGAGGAAGGATGGGAGAAGGCTCAACAATACTGGAAAAACTTGTCTGTGGACAGAAAGAAGCAATTGGAGCTAGAGGCACAAAAGGATGTAGATGCCGAGGCAGAATCAGAAGCAGGAGAAGAAGTGAAGCCAGCCCCGAAAGCAAAGAAGACGAAAAAGAAACCGGCAACGATAGAGTCACCTACTTCTACCATGGTAGCCATGCAAGATTCTTCATCTTCACAAATTCGAAATGAGCCCAATACCGAGAGGAGCTACATGGTTCAGCCGGGGTCAAAAGCAGGTCACACAATGACTAGTATGCGATCATCTATGCGTGCAGAGCCTCCTCATGCAGAGTCAGATGTTCACATGAGGAAATCTATGAGAGGGCCGACTCGAAATGATACCGCCCAATCGAATGGAACACTTCAAAAGAAGCAGAGACCTGTATCTTTTCCTGCTCGTGAGGTGCGGGCGAATCCTCAAGCTGTGAATCAACAACTACGACTTATCCAAGGTGCTGCTGCTGCTGCTGCCTCACCTTCTGTTTCTCAAAGGAATAGTGCAATGGTGGCTTCAGCTCCAGCGCCTCTTCGACGCAAATCATCAGGTGATAGCGATACTAGTTTCAAACGTGCTAGACCCTCAACAGATGGAATAAGTATGAGGCGGTCTATGCGTCGTGGTAGTGAAGCTTCAGCCAATGGCCGCCAACAATCTCCCATAGGCTCCAGCCGATTTAGTCTTCGGTCAGCATCACCAGGTAGACTTCCTGCTGTTACCATGCGTGGGACAATGCGAAATTCAATGAGGGGCCCTGATGACCCTACTGCTCGAGCGAAATCTCCCATTAGGATACCTGGATTTGGTAGAAGCTCTTCAGCTAGACCAGCTCAGAAGCAAAAGTCAATGCTATCTCGTGGTAGCAGATTTGCTGATTCCAGTGATGAGGATGAACCTCGTCCTGGGTTTAGAAGCCGCTTTGTGGATTCTAGTGATGAAGATGAGCCTATCCCTATGCCTATAGTTGCTCGAACAATATCATCGCGTGGCACACCCGTTCGATGTATACCTCAACCTGCAGGCTATCAGGATGGGGATTCGTCTGATCTTCCAGACAGTGATGATGATCGACCACCTACCGCTAAGAGTCTCAAGAAGTCTCCAAGGAATGTTAGCCGGCCCACTTCTCGAAACAAAGGTTTAGCATCTGGGAATCTTCAACGTTCTGGTTCAGGTCGGGGTGTGCTCAAAGTTGTTAATGGTCAAGGGGCAATCTCGACCACTCCAATCCGACCAGAGCATGCTAGACGTGGAAGCATCTTGTCTATCTTCCGCAAAAAGCCCGATTCTAATAGTAAGGTTCGGAAATACAATGGGGAAAGTCCTGCACGAAAAGATACCCTTTTGGAACGTAGCCAGTCTGACCTCGAAGCCATCAAACGACCAGAGGCATTTGGTCAATCCTCGTCACCCAAGTTACAGAAAAAGAATCCTTACGCTACCTTACAAAATAGTGGCTCTTGGCCTCTCTCTAATGAGGTAGATGATATCGGGATCAAGATTTCTGTCGATGAGGCTAGACCTACCTCTGCAGATGCCGGTCATGGTAATGGT
Source organism: Monilinia aucupariae (assembly GCA_002162555.1). NCBI lineage: Eukaryota > Fungi > Ascomycota > Leotiomycetes > Helotiales > Sclerotiniaceae > Monilinia > Monilinia aucupariae. Next base: position 2,521,070 of record NGKF01000003.1, read on the forward strand.
CATGGTCATGGTCATGGGATGGTCGGTGATGAAGGCAAAGATGGGGATTCGGATGTTCAATCTGATGTTGGAAGTAGGAGGTTCACGGCTACAGGGCTCACGGCTACTGGGCTCACGGCTACAGGGTTGAGTGATGTTGATGTAATGGGTAAAGGTAGTCCGAGGAAGAAGAAGAAGTTTCAAGCGTTGAGGAAGATGTTTAGGTTGGATGATTAGCTGGTTGGCTTTTTTAATGTGGATGTGTTTTTTCTTTCTTTTTCTTTTGTCGTCGTTTGTTGGTTTTTGTTTGTTTTTGGGGGTTGGGTTGGACTTGGAAGGGTTTGGAAGGGCTTGGAGGACGGTAGATACCAATGGGATGGATGGATGGATGGGTAGGAGGATGGGAATACATGGGAATACATGGGATGAATGGATGGAAAGGAAAGGAAGGGAAGGGAAGGGAAGCAAAAGGAAAGGAAAGGAAAGAAAAGAAAAGGAAAGCAAAGGCACTCTAATTAAATGTATAAAAAATACACGGTCTATTTTACATTCTCATTCTAGAAAACGAAGTCATATTCGAGGAAAGAATGTTTTATTTGATTTGGTTTAACTTTGATGTATTTTGAAGTTTTTTGCCTTTGTTGGGTTGCTGTAGGGAAAGGGTGCACCGGTGCTGTAGGGTTAGGTGTGGACTTGTGTGGACTTGTGCTATTGTTATCATGATAACACTGTACGTGCTATGTTGTTGAAACCAGTAGTTGAAACGAGATGGGAGAGTTATTAGTAGCTCTGAGTTTATACGAGCATATTCTTCGATCTTATGTAGAGCTATAGAAATCTAGGTGGTTAGAGACTTGTGGTGGAAATGTGTGGTGTGCAATGTATGGAGTAGAGTGTAGAGTGTAGAGTGTACGACTATTATTGATGTGGATATCAGATAATATGATTACTTGAGCATGGTTAGTATGATTAGTATGAGTTGAAGGAGAGGGAGAGGGAGAGGGAGTTATGTATGGATTAGATGGATTAGATGGATGTATGATATGAAGTGTATTGCTACTCGTATTATAATTAGAGTAGAGCAGAGCAGAGTAGATGATTGAATCTACTCGAGTAAAACATGTAATTAACATATCATCCGCCTTAGTCATCTGATATCAACCTAAGCGAGAGACCGGTATCGTTCGGTCAAATAAAATACCGAACAGCGACGAGGATATCGACTCTAGTATCTACTCTCGTACTTGATATAGTCGCATGAGGTTTCACCCTCATACGGGATGATAATATGATATATATAACAAGGTTCGGATCCGATATATATAATACGAGGATGTCCCTATGCTACTCGAGCACATTACATATCATAAATACAGTATGCTCGTGGTAAAAGATGATCTTTTATACTCGAGTGCTAGTAGAGCTAATCGAATAGCATGTTTCAATGGGAAGCGACTCCTCTTTCTACTCTAGCTACTCGAGTAGTGGATAGAGTCCTTGTAGGTGATGAGCAGTAGAAGAAGTTGGCGATACTTCTTATATATATATATTATTGAAAAATACGGATTACTCGAGAAAAAGGAGGTGTTTCCGAGTGCCAAGCCAAACATCTTTATTTATAGGGCAGGCAATAATCATATGTAATAACAATGATAATAATGATAATAATAATAATAATAATTATAATAATTATACTCTATTGTACGCTAAATCCAAAGCCACTAGCATGAGCACTTATGACTTGTGACTTACGACATCATCCGTCTATTCATCAAACTCCACTCTACGACTTCAACTCTACATCTACAACTCGACATCTATCTCTACATCTCTACAACCACAATCACAATCTCCTACAACCATCATCAAATCCCCAAACCTCTTCAACGCAGTATACCACGATAATTATCAGCATAAATCTACTTTGCATCTAGGAAATTACTTCTCTTTCATCCCATATCTATCTACCAGACTCGTTCCTCATATTATCGAAACGCCGTCGTGTCAACCACCACAATGACTCCCTCATTCATCAATCTCCCTTCTGAGCTTCGTATTAAAATATGGTCCAATCTACTCCCCGGACCTCGTACCCTTCCCATACGCTACTCCCGAACCAAGAAATGTTATTTTGCTCCTATTGCCCCTTCTGTTCTTCTATCCATCTCATCCGAAACCCGCACTCTTTTTCTCGAACACTACGTCCTCCTCTACCTCAACCCGGCCTATAACTCTACCATCTACGTTAACTTCTCCCTCGATACACTATGCTTTGATCATGAAGATTGTTCGCCATCGGGAGATTTGGCTCTGGATTTTAAGAGCTGTGCGCAGAGTGGATTGATTCAACGGGTGGATATCGATGCACAGTTTTGGGAAATTCTACGATTGTTTCGATTCGATGTCCTCTCCGAGATCAAGTATCTCACGGGTCTGCGGAGCTTCACACTGTTTTTGAAGAGGTACGATGAGGATCGCCAGGGTTTGGGTGAGGGGTGCGAGAGGAGTCGGCAGAAGGAGTTCTTGGGTGGGAGGATGTTGATGTTGTTTGAGGGCCAGACGACGGATCGGGAAATCTCCCAATGTCAGTGGTATGTGCAGACGGTGAAGTGGGAGTTGGAACATGGGATGGAGCAGTGGAGACACGGGAAACCGAGTGTGCAGATGTGGATCGTATGAGAGTGAAGGAGCTTGATGAGATGAATTCTCAAGATGAACGATTCATCCCAAGGAGCTTTCGCACGATCGAGACTCTGGTCTGAGGTTCGCGAGGGCTGTGCGACATTCGTCAAAGATTTGACGAACATGCTTCACATGGTTATCTCATTTCCCGATTCCGAACGGCGCTGGGATGATAAAACGACGTCGGAAAGAGCATCGTACTCCGACTCGTCGAGTGAAACCGATAGACCCTCTGGAATGTGGCGTCGTCGGATATTCAAGAACATTCACATATTGTGGCACAAGGTATGAAAAAGAAACCTTTCACTTCAGTTGGTTCTCTGGTTCCGTTGGACTCACAAACATCATCATCCAGACAGACCGCACGTAATCTCTTGAGATTCCACATGGATGTAAAACACATTCTCATATTTTGCTTGGCCGGGGGAGAGATGGAGGGGAGGGACGGAGGGGAGGGACCTCTCTTGGATAGATGCATCTATATATTGAAACATGATACACGCGAATCATCTTCATGGTCTTGGTCTTGGTCTTGGGGTATAAATCATGATCATAACCATACTCCCAAATCGTTTCTCACCAGATTCAACCAATCCAATACCCATTCCTCCCTCAACCAAGAAATGACTACTCAACTCAAGAAGTGCACGCATATCAGATGGAAAGTTTCATTGACCATTTGTGTACATGGATAAAATTATGCACCCACCAGCCTTAAGTTTAAGATCGACCCATATGAATCTCATTTTATTTTGATTTTTGTTTTGTTTTATTTTCTTCTTGTTTTTCTTCTTACTTTTATCCTTTTTCGTCCATACTTTTTGGGGGGGGGGGTTCAACCAAATTCCAAAGAGTTTGAAATTCAGCGTAGGTGATAAATTGAGTGGTTGATTTTCTTTTATCTTGAGTATATTTTTGCTTTGTGGTTTTTTGTCGTGTTTCTGTTTCGGTTTCTGTTTTCGTTTTCGTTTTCGTTTCATGAGATGATGTTGGTGGGATTTGGAAGGGATTTTGAAGGGGAGGTGTTTACTTGAGGCAGGGAGGAGGGTGCGCGTGCGGATGGAAATGAAAATGGAAATGAAGATGGAGGCGGAGGTGGAGGTGGAGATACAAATGGAGATGGAAGTGGAGATGGAGATACAAATAAACAATGTCCCGTAGCTTCACTGGAATCACCTTTATACATACGAGGCCGTGGTGTTGAAGGGCTTGCGATCCTTTTAAAGACACGAAACTACATGTTGCGTTGGTGTTGGTGCTGGTGTTGGTGCTGGTGCTGGTGCAACATTGCTAAAGCGTGGACCTTTCGATTCGATATCAGCAGGTGGCTATGCTACTACTCAAGATCGGTGGATCGAGTAATAGGTTTCATCCTAAGCGGTTGCCTGAGGAGCTCGATTCGAGAGGCTCTGGCGTGGGTGGAGTAGAGGGTGGGTTTGGCGCTGATGCTGATGCTGATGCTGATGTTGATGTTGATGTTGATGTTGATGTTGATGTTGATGTTGATGTTGATGTTGATGTTGATGCTGATGCTGATGCTGATGCTGATGTCGTTTCTGGTCATGAAGATGCTCTTGTCGTGGGCAGAGAGCTCGGGGCGGGTGGAAGATAGGTAGGGGTAGGATTCTGTGTGCTTGCTTGGGGGGTACGGTCTTAGCATTTGGCATTTGGTTTTTGGCATTGGGGTTCTTGGGCCTTGCAGATTGCTCATTGTGGAATTATGGATGGCGTGCCTGCGATGATGGGCGCGTCGGTGATGAAGAGGTGGATTTGATGCTCGCTCGTTTTGGAGGGGAATCTTGTCGTCTTTTTATGATATCTGGGTTTTGGTGGATGCACGGCCTGTTGCGTACTCCTTGTTAGGTACTTCGTGATAGGTACTTTGCGATAGGTGACGGGGTTGTTCGGTTTGATGGGTCGTGAGTACTTCTTCTTGCGAACTTCTTGCGAAGAGAAATAAAGTGCAGAACGGTATCGATTGATTTTTACCCCCCGTGGCAAAATGTCTCCCTATCGTTTAAAGCGCATTATTATATATCGTGTATTGTGTATTGTCAAATGGGTCGAAGGGGGAAGGGGGGGTTCGCTAAAGTGGTTGATTCTCTACTTGTTCTTTTACTTCATTCCCTTGTCACCTTGTCACCTCGTTGAGAAGTACTCTTACTGTGGGATATCGCAATGCATCACTTTCTTTCTGGTGGTTGGAGGGTTTTTGTATTGAGGAGCTAAAGGATTTTTTTTCTTGTTATGTTTTGTTTTTCTTTTTTCTTTTGTTTTCTAGAATGTTGCAATGTTACAATGTCACTGGAAATCTGGTGGAATCACCAGACTAAATTAATCGAAGATGCGAAGTTCACGGCGACCGCGCCAAGTGTTTGTAGAGAGCGGATTGTAATCGGGAATGATTGTGATCTAGTTGCTTTTCTTGGGCTGCGAAGGGAGGCCTTTGGCAAAATACGAATAGATCGATGTTAAGTGCTGAGTGCTGAGTGCTGAGTGCTGAGGAGCAGATAATCGAAGTTGAGATACTGATGTATGTACGAGTATAGTTGTGTTCGTCGACTCTATCTGATGCAGTCCGCTATTTACTATACTATACTTGTTCGTCTGCATATATCTATCCATGTCCGTACATCTCTTTTGGAATTTCTGTTCTCTTACTCGTACTTATGGGAGTGAAAATTCTCAGGTTGGAATTCATCATTTGAGATATAAGCCTTGCTTATATATAAGGGTTAAACCTAAGCATCTTGATTATTTTTCCTCTCTAGATTTACCTTCAAGCGAATAAAATCTTTATATATGCGAGTAGCTATCTACAGTAGTCTTCTGCAAGAGACTATTGATGTGATTAATATATCTGCCATATAACTTACTTCGTACCCCTAGCTTTTTGATCCGGCTCGTCTATAAACGCTATCGGAATCGAAGGGCGTTTGATACTTTATATTCGAATCTTCAAGTAGGTTGTTATATTTTTCTTCTTTCTTCCTTATTCTTTCTCCTCTCTTTTGACTGCTTCTCCATCCACCAAATCCATCCGATTCTTGATGACTTACTTCTAAGACATTCCCATTTAGGTAGATATTTTAGAAGAATGATTCTATGGAGTCGAGTTAAAAGAAAGCGGATTGATATATTAATAATCGGAAAATAAAATTCATAATAGCAATCGATTTACTTTCGGAGAGTCTCAAAGGAGTAGCTATGAAATCTACAGTCTTACTGCATATTCCTCGAACTGGAGGAATATAAACTGAAGTTCTAATACTCGAGTGTTGATCCGATGAATGTAATTAAGTGATTGAAAGAGAAGTTATTATAGGATACCAAGAACCAAACTAGACGAAAGGTTATTCTACTCGAGTCTTTCGAAAAGTTCTTGATTTCTACTCGAGTGGACCTGGAGAACTTGCGATTACAAATTCGATATGTGATTTCAACACAATATACTTGTAGAACATCAAGTAACATAATCCTAAATATAGTAATAGAATGGAAGGTAAATGGGTTGCAAGAAATATCTGAGCTTTTATATGAAACTGCATTTCAGTATAGATATGCAAGATATACATCAAATCACCTTTCAAAGATTCAAAATTCAAAATCCGCCAACGAACCCCTTCTTATAGGCGGCCGTACTACGAGGAAAGATACCGCTGAGCACTCAGGCACGAAAGTAGAAGCAAAATTTTCTTGCCTACTGGGTAACTATGGAGTCAAGAATTATCAAGGGATTAAAAAGTAATGACATGGAGGAAAGCAAAATCTCAATTTTTTGCTCCATCTTGCATCTGAACGATGGCAAAGATAAAACACCAAGGGCATGTTGGCATGTTTGAAATGCAATCAGGTGAGGCTGGCACGCAGAGACTTATGATGCAAGATACAAAGGATGAAAGGAGAGCGCGAACTTGGTCATCTGGTCAATGGAGAGGCTATGCAAATAATGGGTTTCGATTTTGACTCTATAGCCTTGAGCGGCCAAAATTGCACTATCGATGAAATGAGGCCTCGACTCCTTATTCCCTAGAAAACATATGGTATGTGAAGATGCTTTCGACTTCGATTCGTTGATGGCACGCAGATCTTGTGGTATGATTGTTCGCCATTTATATGGATGATGGAATAGCTAGATGGCGTTTATTGCTTGGTGGCTTTTTGATTTCCGGTACCAAGGATATCACCTTGCTCCTCGGTCCCATTCTTAGCCCGATCGATCCTCTCCTGAGACGTCTTGAACAAACGTGGAATACCGGTCTGCTCAAAAGACGCATCTTCCGAGACCATTTTGGCCACCGCTTTACCCGAAAGCCAGATGACTGGCATGCCGTGACCATTGAATCCAGCAAGCACGAACTGGTTTGGCTTTCCGGGAACCTCGCCCACGTGAGGGTTGGAATCGTAGGAATATCCCATGACGCCGGTCCAGATGTTGTCGACTTTGGCGCCGGAGTCTTCCCAGCCACGATATGTTTCTTGCATGTAGTTTTCGTAGTAGTCTTTTGCTGAATCGATGAGGATGCTGTCGTCAACGTTGTTGTACCATTGATCTTTATGCGGTCTGAACTTTGACGAGGCGCCACCGACGATTATGCTGCCATCTGCTCTGGGGATGAGATATGAAAGGGTGTTGTCTTCTGTTCGGTTGATGTACGTGTTGTTGAGAAGTGGCGCGGTTGTTCCCTTCGGTACAGTGATGCGACAACAGATTCCTTTGCACGGAATGATATTTTGATCGTATTCGGGCAAAAGAGCAGAGATGTATGCATTGTTAGCATATACGATCTTGCTGGCGTGTGTACTTCCTCGACTTGTCTGGACAATGAACCCTCCATCGGGATCACTGGCTACACCTGTAACTGGCGTGTTGGTTTGCAAGTTAAGTTTTCCAGTTGGCAAAAGTGATTCGAGTAGTCCTAGGATAAACTTGTAAGGCCACATACTTCCAGCTGTATATGAAGCACAAGCTTTGGCGCCTTTGACTCCGCAAATCTGGGGGAAACGTCAGTGATGAACAATCCTCATCTAGGAACTTTTACTTACGCCCTCTACTTCTTCTCCAGTATGGAATATGACATCATCCATGTACTCAAAATTGTTCTTGACCATCTGGTCATAAACGGCTTTCGCCTTCTTCGCCACCTCCTCATTGCACCAAACATCCACCGTCCTGCAGAGACTAAAGTCACAATCGATGTTCTCTCTCTCCACAATTTTCTTGATCTCCCTGACGTGAGCAATCTCAAATTCGGCAATCTCAGCTCCTGCCCGAGGTCCAGCTCGCTCAACATAGGTTGGAATATGGCCATATAAGTCGGGCCTCAAATGACCTCCATTTCGACCTGTCGCACCGGAGCACGCGCCGCGTGCCTCTATGATAGTAATTGATTTATTTGAGTCGCCACCTTCCTTGATCAGATGATACGCGGTGCTAACGCCAGCATATCCTGCACCAACAATGACCACATCGCTGTGCTTTGGGAGCTCCTCTGTAGAGCGATGATCATGCAATCTATGTTTTTCCAATTGCCAGAAACACTCTCCCGGGTTAGGAACTGGTAGATATTTCGAGACGGGTAGGTGTTTAGAGACTCCTGCATCTGATGTTGCTGGGGCTGCCGAGATCGAAAGACCATCTAGAGTTGCGGAAACCGTCTTCATGGTGCTGGTGATAACTTGTCCTTATCAACTTTGATTTGGAAGGTTCTTGAGATATATGAATCTTTTGTTCAACAAGGCTGAATATCACTCCTCGTAGCGGTAATACGAAGCAATAGGCTTGGGATGGAAGCTGTGTATCGTTCCGCAAGCGACAATCAAAATATTGATTGACTCAAGGTGAATAATTGTACGTGTTGACACGTTCTGTTGGGAAACAGGAGTTGACCGAATGATCCAGAAAGACTTGAGCGAATGAAAGTAACTGAAAGTTTGCACTCGTAGCAAAGGTCAACAGATTTGTATGATATCCAAGGGATGGATGTCAACGATGATGAAACGTGACATCTCCTCTCTTATCAGATCTGACGTCAAAAGCGACATCGCGCGGCCTTCCAAACCAAAAGCTTATCATCCCACTGTTCATGTCAGTGATTAGAGTTGATGATTGATATCCGATCTAATACTCGAGTATACTCTACAATACAACTTTGAATCTCAATTTCTTCTACAGAATATTAGATTTATTAGTTGTTTTGTTTTTTCAACAATCTTATATTATATAAATAAATTAATTCATAACAATAATCTTAATTAGATTTCGAAAACGTTATTAAATACAAAAGTAGATTCATTATTTATAAATATAAATTTAAAATTCATTTAAAACTATATTAATAAAGTTATAGCAATTTATTGAGGTCAAAAACTAACGGTTTTAAAACTAGTTGGGAATATCGCTGGACTATACTAGTACAAGCGTGACTTTTCGCAGTGGCGCAAATATCAGATTCACCTACCTTCATGTCAACTTCAACCAGTTCAACAGCCATTGATTGTGTGTATGTGAACGTTATACTATCATCCAAATTGGGACTTTTCGGGGATATAACGGATCCTGCATAGATTATTGGAAGAATACGCACGCATAATCGGAATGGGATTGAGCAATTCCAGATGTAAGTGTTACGACGCTCCCCACCAGATCTCCCGGTCAAAAACACTTATTGGAAGTTTATAGCATCGCAACGGCCAACACATTAGCATCTACACCATTTTTGGCTGGTTGCTCGCTTAATCAACCTGGCAAGTTTGAGTTGTGGTTAAAATGAATTACAAAAGATTCTGCTGAGAGGGGAAGGCGGGGAAAATGGGTTCTGCTCGCGAGTCGCGAGCGAGGAGAGAACCTTATCCCATACCCTATCAAGCATCCTCGGGTTTACGGAGTATGCGAAGAAAGAATGCAAGGGTTTCATGCTTATCAGCTTTATGGTTCAGGAATGACCGAAGCGGAGTGAGTGGTTCGCAGATTCAACCAGCGGAGTGTCTTCGCGGAATAGATATCATCATCGTGTGGATCGAGCAGGGGGTAAAATTAGAGGACCTATGAGATGTCGAGGATCTCTAATCAAGTGTTGGTCACTTGGCTACCATTGCTTTGGCATATGCAGTACGGGGTAGTATCCCGCTGCGGGCGTACCCTTTATGTTCTGGCTAATCTATGATCTATGCCACTTCGTTATGGACGAGAGCTATTTGCCGTCATGATAAGAAACTCCTATTTGACCCTTTAGCTACAAATCCATTGCGCACTCTACCAATACAAGATAGAGAATTACTCGGCTTGGAGGGCATAAAACAGCCCATATCTACAAGTATGTGGTATGGACATCTTTTACTTTTGCACAAGAACACTTCATCTTCCATCCACCTTGACTGATCTAGGAACCTTGTCAACATGTCCTCAGATCATAGAATAGACGACTATGAGCTTGGTCATGCTGGCAGCAAGAACGAAAGTAAGGGCCAAGGAGGCGTTGAAGTTCATTCTGGCCAAGATGAGAATGAAAATGAAAATGAAGGAGCGTTTCAGGAGGTTCAAGCTGTGAGGCAAGGTCTGCATCAACGACATATTCAGATGATCGCGCTTGCGGGAACAATAGGCACAGGTCTATTCCTTAGTTCTGGTCGAGCCATTGCAATATCTGGCCCTCTAGGTGCATTTCTTGGTTATTCTCTGGTTGGCCTCGCCGTTTCAAGTGTGGTTTTCGCTGTTGGGGAGATGGGAGCTCTAGTTCCTCTGAACGGAGCACAGATTCGCTATGCACAGCACTTTTTCGACCCTGCCATGTCTTTCGCCAACGGATGGAATCAAGTCTACTCATATATAGTGTCGATACCCGCTGAAATTGTTGCCGCGGCTGTGTTGGTGGAATTCTGGACGACCATCAACAATGCTGTATGGATTACGGTCTTTGGTGCTCTCATGGTTATTACCGCCATCACCTTTGTCAGGGTGTATGGCGAGTTAGAATTTACATTTTCAATGCTGAAAATCATGCTCGTTATTGGAATAAATATAATGGCTCTCGTCATTACCTGTGGAGGAGCTCCAAATCACGAATCAATTGGTTTCCGCTACTGGAAGGACCCTGGAACTTTCGTGCAGTATTTAGGCATTGGTGGCTCCCTTGGTCGCTTTCTCGGATTCTGGGCGACACTCAATAACGCTCTATACGCATACTCCGGAATTGAGAATATCGCTGTAGCTGCTGCCGAGACCAAAAATCCAAGGCAAGCGATTCCTATGGCTGCCAGGCGCATCTTTATCCGAATTCTTTTATTCTACGTTCTGACCATCTTCATGGTCGGCCTCGTGGTACCATCTGACGACCCAAGTCTCCTCCGTTCTACTGGTACGGCGTCACAATCTCCTTTCGTCATCGCTGCAAAAAATGCCGGCATCAAGGTTGTTCCGTCGATCATCAACGCAGTCGTTCTTACCTCTGCCTGGTCTTCCGGAAACTCGAGTATGCTTGGCGGAACGCGAATCCTCTTTGGGATGGCTGTGGATGGACATGCACCGAAGATATTCACCAGGGTCAATCGTGCCGGTGTTCCTTACGTTGCGGCTGCTCTCTACTCTTTGTTCATGTGCTTGGGCTACATGACTTTATCCAGTACCGCGAGCGAAGTCTTCACTTGGCTTCAAGACCTTGTTTCTATCTCAACATTGGTTAATTGGATCTGCATCTTGTTCATCTACCTTAGATTTCTATACGCATGCAAGAAGCAGGGAATTGATCGCCACACTGAGCTTCCGTGGGCAGCACCACTTCAACCGTACACTTCATGGGCGTCTCTGGCTCTTTTTATCACTCTTCTCTTCACTGGAGGATATAAAACTTTCATTCATGGACACTGGGATAATGAGTCCTTTGTCTCGTCATACCTCAATATTCCTCTCATTTTGATTTTGTTCTTTGGCTACAAGTTCCATGTCAAGACCAAGATGGTTTCCTTGGAAGAAATGCCTATTCGAGGCTTCATTGAAATTTATCAACAAAACCCCGAACCCAAAGAGAAACGTAAGAAGGGACTTCGCAGGCTGAACATTCTTTGGTCTTGAAAGGTTTCCTTAGGCGTATTTTTTCATATAGCATCGTTATTCATTACATATTGTTATCATCATAGTATAGAGCGAGCTTGGGGTTATGGGTGTTTGTGGGTTTGAATTTAGATCTAGACTTCTATTACACACAGAGAATATATGGTACGGCGTATACTGCAGTTCTTGAATTACTTGATGTATTCATCAGTAGTTCTAGACCCTCATAATTTGAACTATTTGCAGCTCTGTCGGTTCGAAATGGCGAGGCAATCCTTCGAGTTCCTACCTTGTCAGATGATGAATGTAACGTAACCCATCGTGCTAGAAGATCGGTATCCTAAAGTAGCAAGAAGTATAATCTATGAAGTCCTCTCATTCACGGCCAATAAACAGCCTGATCAAGGCTTCATAGATGGGATATTGGGATATTATACTTTGCAGATAGAAAAGATAATTAGATGATACTACAGATAAGCAGATACATAATTATGAGATACACGTAGGTTTATCCGGAAACGTGCGTATTGATAATGGAAACTTATCCGATCCGACCCCTGAAAGGCCCCACAGAAACGATAGATGCATAGTGATATACCGTATAGGGTTGGAGTATGAAACGAAGGCCTATAAACGACATGAGGTTACTGCAGATAAGACAACATCTTCAAGACTCGAGTAAGTTCATATTGATTTAAAGATCGAGGGTGGAGAAGTGATGGAGCCAAGTTGAATCCATTAGATAAGAATTTCTCATTATCAATTCAAATATGCGATTGATTCCTAGAACATCCAAGCTTTGGACCTGGTACGAGTAGACCAACAGGGCTACTATTCCGAATCATATAATCATATGCCTTCCCGCAAGTAGGCACGTAGCCTTCCTTACCCGTAGGTGGGCAATCAACCCGGTATGCTACGAGTATCTCCTCATCACCTACGAGTATATCGGACTTTGATGACACACGCATTGAAGTCACAAAAGATCCAATTTAGTAGAGATTATATATATCTGAAGTCATAGTAAGAAACGTGATACTATTCACGAGGAATAGCAAATCAAATCAAAACCATACCATCACACCTCACAGCAACGATTGTCAAATCTCCGCAAGAGTAAATCTATCCGACCTGAAGCACACCAATCTTCACACCCAACCAAGACCGAAACGCGCCAAAAGCAAGATAGTCAGGTAATCAATCTACACACCCGATCTAAAAAAAGATGGGCGGCCAAAAACAAATCGTCTTCGACATCGTCGGCACCCTCGTATCTTTCGACGAATATCACCACCGAATCGAGCAAGCCATCGGCGACAAACTCCGCGCCCACAACATAACCCCCAAATTCTTCGGCTACAGCTGGATGACGGCCGCCGAGCTAGAATTCACCTTCCTATCCATCTCCGAGCGCTACAAGCCCTACAACGGCATCCTCGAATCGACCTTCTACCGCACGCTCTGGTTCGCCGGCGTGCCGGATCCGCGCGCGCTCTGCACGGACGAGGAGCGCGACGCGTGCGTCCAGGGGTACGCTGAGCTCCAGGTGCGTGCGGGCGCCCAGGAGTGCTTTGCGATACTGGAGGCCGGCGGCTTCAAAGTGTGGCTCCTGACGACGGCCGACCTGCGGCGCGTGCAGGGCTACTTTTCCAAGGGGGGCCTCGAGATGCCGGCCGAGAACTTCATCTCGTGCGATAGCTCGGGCGTGGCCAAGCCCGCGCTCGCGGCCTATCGAAGTGCGTTGGCTAGGTTTGCCGCCGAGGACGAGGCTTGGTTTGCGGCGGGCCACATGTGGGATGTGTCGGCTGCCAAGAAGGCGGGGTTCAAGGGCGCGTATTGTACGGAGTATGAGCGGGAACCGTGTTTGGATATCTTTGATACGGAGATGGATGTCATGGCTGGGAGTTTGCCGGAGATGGCTGAGAAGATTGTGAAAGCTGCTGCGTCGTCGTGACGCGACGCTTTAACATGTAGAAAGTAATAGCTTGGAATAATTCACCACTATCGTGAACAAATTGTTACGCTAGAGAGCTTGACGCAATAGCAACGATCATATAATGAATGACCACAACAAGCCCCAGCAAAAATCAATCTTGATAGCATGACAAATGCCGAGAATGGCCATAGAAAGAAGAGACAATACCATTCCTCTAGCACCCTTTGACTTGATCACTCCCCTCATATGCATTCCATATTCCAAAACCCACATTCACCAAATCCGGGAGACGAGGCAAAGGTCATCGTTATATTCGTTTGTATTAGGTGATATCAATAAGAGTGGCAAGCTTTTTTGAGCAGCGATACCTATTTACATACGAGTATATCTACCCCCTTTGTCGATCGAATATCTACAATTTCTCTCTCCCCCTTTCCACCTTACGTTCGCCCCCGGGCCTCCCCATTCATCAATAAAGTCCTGGTATCAGCGCACCTTCTATTCGACAACCACTGCAATATGATATAAAGCAAACCAGTGCCACGCTTATCGTTCTCATAAGACCAATTTTCGAGAGAAGCATAGAGTGGGAAAAAAAAGGAAAATCCGGGTATCCATCCATCCATCATCCAACGTGTACTATTTTACCCAACCCAACCCAGCCCCAAGTCCCCCGAACCCTCCCATCCAAATGAAATTAGAAAAAAGAAAAATCCAACCATATTATCAAGAGTAGCCGAATAAAAAAAAGCTAACTTAGTAACGCCGTGTCGTTTGTACGTTTCGTTGCCGTTCCTGGTACGATTTGATATATATAAAAAGGCTTGGATATATATATCTTCGCATGCCAGTCGTATAGTATGTAACCTGTGCCGGATCGGTGCAAACCAATGGATCGGCACTGCATCTGCTCGAATTAAGATATCCTTAAATACCAGCCCTAAGTGGTACTCGCTGCATGATGATAGGCACATCGCTGAAATCAACACCCCAATCCTCGGACACATCAACTCCTTTTCCTCCTCCATTATTCATCGTTCCACTATTTCTTGTTCCTGGACTGCCCCCCAAATCACAACCAGGCTCGAATCCGTATCCCAAGCCTCCTGCGTATCGATCCAGTATTAACATATCTTGCGTCGAATTGCCCATTTCGAGTGTTTGTTGAGGTTCTTCGGAATATGGCGAGTCATATTCAATGGCCGAGTTGCCACCAGAAAACTCGTGTAGATTAGTAGAGGAGCCGTACGTGTGATCATAAGTACCAGCATGAGTTTCCCATTCCTTTTCACTGTACACGCTCGTAGCCCTTGAACTCCTTCCCGAGTTGTTTTGGAAATCGAAACTGAAGTGATGATTAGGAATAGGTCGATGATATGCCGGCCTAGCGCTTTGAGATCTGGCATTGGTTGGTCTTTCGGAAACCCCCATTTGAAGTTGGGAAGGTATGTCTCGCTGTCCTGCCGATTCAACCCAATAGTCTTCCTCCGATGTCAGAGATTCCTGACTTGTCACTTCTCGAATGACGTTGGAAGTATGTGATCTTTGTGGTGGTGGTGGTGGTGCTATGGCTTCTTGCCTTTGGGGGGTCTGTATATCTATTGAAAGTGGCTGGGAGAGAGATTGTTCCACATGTCGCGAACTTGAGGTTGGTAGCATAGATTGTCTCGAAATAGGAACCGGAACAGATTTTCTTTGACTCTGGAAAGCAGGTGGAGGACTGTTAACCCTATTTGTTCTTGTT
Source organism: Monilinia aucupariae (assembly GCA_002162555.1). Classification (NCBI taxonomy): domain Eukaryota; kingdom Fungi; phylum Ascomycota; class Leotiomycetes; order Helotiales; family Sclerotiniaceae; genus Monilinia; species Monilinia aucupariae. The sequence goes on from NGKF01000003.1 coordinate 2,536,460, forward strand.
ATAGACAACCTTTTGACATCCTCCTCAGCCGTTCGTCTCTGTGATGGCAAATCCCGAAGAGTAAAGGTTGAACTCGAGGAAGTCATTCTTGAATTTGGTACAATACCGTCATCATCAACCGGACTACCGCCAACAAGCTTAACGTCAGATTCCTGGAGACTGTTGATCCCGGGCGTTGATACTAGAGCTTCCTCGGGCTGAGATTGAATCAAATCGGTATGTGTCGATCGAGGTTGCGTAGTCATTCTTTCCATCCTAGGCCTAAGTGCAGGTCTTGGTGTAACCCTCGGAGGTGTCTTTTCCATTGCCGTCAGCGCTAAATCATACGGAGATCCCCCAAGACTACTTTTGATGGTCTCCAAGGATGTCACATGATTTTCGAAATCTGTTTGGTCTTCCTGTGGATATGTATTCAAAGAAGGGGTGGTATGATATGGCTGCGATGCATATCGATTTCTTGGTGTAGATGGATTCATTCGTACGTTTGGTGGTTTCCAACCAGTATGGTAATCCTCCTCTGGAATTGATGTAGGGATAGGAGGGATTGCATTGTGTTGCCTTGCGTATGAGGATTCCACCTCAGCCAGATCAAGTGACCTAATTGTGGTAATTGTCTCTTTCGAGCTGATGGTTCGCATTGACTTGTATCCCATCATTTCATCCACCCTTTCGCTATTTTGATATGAGGTTGCATTAGGTAAATGGTTCTCGCTGTGTGATCGAGATTGTGCTGTAAATCCTGGAGCCCCCGGGTAATAAGATTGTGGGCGTTGTCTCTGCATCCCCCATTGTAAGCTTGGATACTCACTTGCAGTGGGATTTTGAAGTTGACGTGGAACTACTGGCATACTCTGTCGATGATACATGGGCCTTGGATGTTGAATTTCAGGTTGATAGGTTGGCGAAGAGCAATTGCTCAACCTTGTCGTTCTTTGAAATTCCGGACTAACCATGGGAATGGCATGAGTAGCAGGGCTGTTTGAATGGTTAATGAGCTGGTTCTCGCTCGGAACATCAGAGTATATCTGTGATGGGCTGCGAGATAGAGATTCTCTGGTTGAAGGTGGGGCTTCTGTCGTCCTTAGGGATATTTTGTGTGGTAAAGCTAACGCAGTTGAGTACCTTCCAGATGTAGAGGAAGAATATCCACTGTCTGTCATTGCCAATTGTTTCGAAGTCATATCCCGTGGGCCTTGAGCCCGTCCCAGAACCTGCTGCTCTGGTGTAGCAGGTGACGGCCCGCAAGCCGAATCAAAAGACCGATTGTCATTACCCGAGGAAAATTCTAGTGTCGGTGTAGATATTTCAGCCTCAGAAAACTCATCATCTGTAGTTGAGCCCTTGCTGGTGGCTTCTAACAATGGAGACCCAACGGGACTTGCAATAAAAGAGAAGGGACTCAATTGAGGAGGAAGGATCAACGAGTGAGCGTTACTAGCAGATAATGAAGAGTGAAGATTAGATGTACTATCTGGGATTTTGATAGTCAAAGGATTTTCGGTAGAGGTTTTTGGGAAAAAGGTTGGCGCCCAAGGACGTTTCATAGCTTCTGCGGGAACAGAAATAGTATGACTCCTGTGAGCGATGGCTTGTATCTTAGAACTTGCTTGTAGAGTGGCAATGTATGGATCATTAGTTGGGAAACTAGCTCTCCTTTCTTCGGCGCTAGGTGTAGGGCTTGCTGAGCCATTCGTGATTCTCAATGAACCAAGTTTAAATGAACCAATATGGCCAAGATCGTTAGGTGTCGAAGTACGTGCCCCAGGAGTGTCTCTATCCATACTTGTTCTTAATGTCAGAGGTGATACCGACCATTTTTCAATGTTGTGATATGAAGCAGGTATCTGATTTTGGAATGATAGCGGATTTGACTTAGTGCTAGGTCTTGTCGCTACCCCATGTTGAAGAAGAGATTTTCGACGAATTGGCGCATATATCGCAGGATCTGATTGAGATCTCTGACAAAATGGATCAGACAACTGCCAATCCATTTCTCCAGAAGTCTGTCCAGTCAAATCCATTGCAATATTCAAGGAACCTGGTCTCGAAGAAAGCGCTTTGGGTACGAGAGAGAGTCGATTACTGTTATTCGATGTGAATACATGTGGAAGTGATCTTCGTGAACGATGGAAGGGTGATCTAATGTCTTAATGAGCACTGTAGACATACAGCATCTAGAGAGAACTTACTTAGGACTTGGAGCAGCCCAAGACTTTTCCTCTGTTGCATCGACGGTAGCAGAATTTACAGAATTACTTCTTGTAAATTTGCCAGTCGTGACTGTCTCAGAACCAGGTGGTACAGTGTCGATAGTACCATCCAGCTGAGAGTTCCCCACGTCCTTCTTTGAATTCCTTGACCTGAATATGCTCATTCTCTTCTTCTTCGTAGGCGTTGGCTCAGGTGTATCTTCTTGAGACTCGGTCTCGAGAACGCTGAGCAGTTTGCCATGAGGAAGAACTGAAGCAGCTGCAGCTATAATCCCTCTTCCAGTAACGGAATTTTGACGACTTGCATTGGGACTGTTGGCAGTCGATGAAGGTAGGCCCGTTGGCTTCGTTTTGGGCTTTGATAGCTTTTTGCTTCGCTGTGGGCGACCCGGTACGGATTGGCCGTTTCCCATGTTTGTTGACAAGAACTGAGAATCGAAGAGGAGGAAGCTGAACCTTCGTTATTATACATCGAAAGATGTATATTATATTGCTTCCATTTCGTTCAGCTTATACTTTACCAAAATCCAGGATTAGTGAAGATCTTAAGACAGCAAGTAAGTAATCGAAGGCGGGTTCGGGAGAATAGAGTTTTAGTGTCGTTAGATTGTTCGAAGAAGGAGGAGAGGGAATGAAGAGGAGGTCGATGCCTCTTGTATATCTCAATTCTCGATACGAAGGAAAGATCAAGGCACGACGATGTTCAATGAGGAGTAGTACAGGGGGTTATTCAAGGATAAATGTTGGCTCAGAAGCCTCGACAAGGTTTCGTCTAATCCATACCATGTAAATAGAAATGGGGTATCTTGAGGACGTCAAGGATATTAGAGGAGTTCTTGTGCGCCCATTGCCAATGAAATCAGGTTGAAAGCAGGATAAAAAGCTGAAAGTTACTCCATTAGGATTAAGTGAATGTAGGAATGATGCGCCAACTAATTCGTGCATGGATTTCGTAATGTCGAAGGATTTCAATGCGCTTGAATGGAAATGCTGTTTCAGATGCAGCAGAGAGAGAAAAAGATGCTACGCAACATAATCAATTTGTATCCTCTACGAGTAGGTCGGTAGGCCTTTCCTGTACCAGCGACCCAGAATCGTTAGGTGACACTTACTGTATGTATGTATACTCGAGTCAAATCGATTATCGTTGGCTTGGTCTACTGGACATGGAAGACAGCCTAAGCAACGGGATGAGGAAATGATATCTGGATTTTGAATTGAGTGGCTGGCGTGGAAGACATTTAGTTCAAGGCGGGAGGAGACGAAGTTTAGAGAGATACGATGCCATAGCTCACGATAATACCTCGACTTTCGATTAATAATCAACAAACAGTGGAAGCATGAAGGAATCATCATTAATGGGACCTTTCTAATATTACCATCTGCGTCGTCGTCGTTCAAAGGAAGCAAGGAGGCAAGGAGGCAAGGAGACATTGTGCCGAGAATCCAGAAAGATACAGTGCCATACGTGCTCTCCTCTATTGTCGAATACCACGTCAAAGGGTACTACTAATCGGCCATTCACAACTCTCCCACTGTTCCCATTCACATTCTCATCATCCCATCATCCCATCATCTTCACCACCACCATTAATCAGACCACGCACGCAAACATCAAGGCCTTGCTTGCTCTTCTGAGCGGCAACTTTGGTCTCCTCGGTCTTCTACGCTTTTAACTAAGCTAATGTACGCTAATGTGCGCTAATATGGAAATATATATCCAATTGGAACCTTCAAATCTCAACGGATGTATGAGATCGGGCTTGAGCTGATGCATTTGCATTAGCGGTCGGCATAAGTTTTGGTGCAAGCTGCTAAAATTGGTGGCATGCATTTTATTAATCCTTCAACCTTCGAGGATTCAATACAATCCAAAAGGTTGGCCCCGCATGTACTCGTAGTGGCGGAGGCTCGACTGTATTCCTTTCATCTACTACTTCATGGTGCATCAAATTTCATCAAAATCATGGAGGCCATACAACTTCATGTCCTTGGTAAACTTCAGCAAAGAAGATACCCTTGTGGCTGAGCACACATTTTGTTTGTTAAATTTGTTGATGTTATCGACTGCCTGTGGAGACATGGTGATCCTTTAGCTTTTTTATACTGTCGCGCGCTTCTGCTTTTTATTCACTGCTCACTTCATGACGAATATGGAGGTTAAAGATTACCTGGTCGATCTATTCCACGCGCATTTATATCCAAGGTTTTGAAGGAGGAGAAGCCGCTCCTTTTGGTATGAGTTAGGAGCTACCTTTGATGTTCACCTTGGTTTATCGCGAGTCTTCTTGAAGGCAAAACTCCATCTACCATGTGGATACGATGATACATACCTTCCATATTCACCCTATAGAATACGACGACACGACAAAATGTCTGACTTAAGTCTCTTATCGCAAGCTGTCCCAAAATCGAAGCGCCATCTAACATATACATGCGATTCTTGGCTTTACCTCTTGAATGGAATGATATAAAAAGAGTCTTATTTTTTAACCAATTCAAATTTGGCGATGTAGTTCAACAGAGTTACTCTTCTCCTCTAAAATGAAGATTAAATACTGGATCGGTCCACACAAATCAAGAGATTAGGATTATCGTTCGTATCAGATTTTGCCATCAAACTTATATTTCTTTTCTGGGGTATCAAGATTGAAGATCAATGTCAGAGAAGGACGATGACGAACGAGGTTGTAGAAAAGAGGAAGAGGAAGGAGTAGGCTAAAGCTTAGAATACCCCTTTAGGCCTCTACACCCCAAAAGAGTGTAAAGTTTTAGGCTTAGCCCTTTACGCCAGAACCTATACCAAGTTCAACGTTTTCCAATAGTGCGACATTTAATATTAGAATGTTGTATAGCTTTTTTAAGAGATTTTATATAGTTATAAAATATCGTTGAAAAAACTCTAAGTTTAAGCTTTAATATTAATATGCAATTTATACTCGAGTAGAAACTATTATGTATGCTTATTTATACGGGATGTGATTATGTCAAGACCGGTCTTATAAAGCCAAGAAAAAGTACATAAAAAAAGAGATCAGCAATTAGTTATTACCTTTCGACAATCAAATGATAATCATGAAATCAAAATACCAGAGCGCCAGCTACGAATAGCACGTAATCGACAGCGTTCTAATGCAGGCCGATAACCAAAATTCATGAAAGTTATCAACTTTACTACCGATCATGCCGTATCAAGATACCCCTTCATCCTGTTTCCAATTTTTAACCTAAGCGAAACCAAACCCCAGCGCTGGGATTGGGAGTGAGGATTGAGGAAATGAGGCTAATTGACACCAACCTTTCAACCCGTTCGCACAGAGCCATATAAAATTGTCAATCCATCTTGAGAGAATAATCCACAAGGTATTTCCATGAAACAACTGTATGCCGCTATCTGGATACTGTGCCCTGGCTTGATTACCCTTTCAAATGTACGGAATCTAAAGCAAGCATCTTTGTAAAGATAAATTATATATTATTGTAAATATTTTTGGCGCTAAAAAAGGTATCGTTATATCCAGGTTTTGCTGTAAATAGATCATCGGAGAATCTTCTTCAATCATTCTTCCTGGAAACTCGAAAAAGCATGAAGTCTTCAAGTTTGACGCAGCAATTCTTATTTGGTGCGGATCTCAATCCTTGTGAACAGGGAAATCATGAATGAGCTCATTGTTGACTTTCCCTGAATAACTTTAATGTCTATCGGAAACAAAGAAAGTCACAATTCGCAAATGGTGAAGCGACATCTTAACCGTGTCACGGCGTTTTGAATCGTGAGACTCAAATAACCCCCGAGACCGACAGTAGCCCAATTCGCGAAGGGCAAAACGAAGAAACCATCCAAAGTTCAGCCATCTTTGCTGTATTATTGTCTTGTGACTTATTTATGTTTTATGCTTCTCTTGATATGCCATGGAAATCAAGTCCAACAACCTGCAGAGTTCAGATTTCAGCTATCGTCCTCCAGAGGAACTTGAACCACCACGATTGCTTCTACACCTGTGCCAGACTTCAGGCTCGCAATCTCCCAAGTTATGGCACCTGAGGAAGTACAAAAACGACATTTCAGCTCACAAGAAGCAAGATCTGGCAGCGGAAAATATTTTGCTCCTTGCATGCATAAGGTTAACCTCTACACAGCATGGACTTTGACACAACACAAAACAAAAGTATTGGTGTAGTTACGAATGAAAGAAAAATGCATTAATAAGTCACAGGATGTACTCGAGTAGGACCTCATATCTGCTTCAAACGTGTGCTTGATTTGGACCACATGGAACAAAATGCATTGACAGCTTGAAAATGCACTTCACGACACTACATGATATACCCAAAATCCTTGTGTCCCCTATCAAGCTATCTATGATCACTATTTGAACCTTTTCACGTTACTATCAAGCGTCATCTAAGGTATTACCAAGCACTAAATCTTCAAGTACGATTTCTCGCAGCTATTTCTCGCCTCAGCATACTAGATGTTTACGATAGCCTCATATTTTCCTTCTATGCATGAAATAGTAACTTCAAAACTCCAAAGTCAATCCGTATGTACCTGGGTGTGTAGCCATAACCGACCCCTGTGGTACACGTGCTTCCAACACGTTGAAGTAGATATAGGTTCACTGGTGGTTCCAGCATTCCAACCAGCGATCACACGAACGCCCTTTTCCGACCAGTATCAACCTATCTGCTCGAAGCTCGGAGACTGCCCGCTGTACAAGGTATCAACCTATCAGACTTACCAGCATGACACTGCAATCTGGACCCCCGTCTAGCCCTACACACTGATTATTTTCGATAAAGATACGCAAAGTGGAGTTTATGTAAGAGAAAAGAAGAGATTGGATGGTAGATATGATGAATACTAACTGGAAGTATTTCTCGATCTGTGACGCAGTTGAGGCCAGCAGCGTATATGAGGGCAAGTTATAACGGTCCCTTTCTGTCTGAGCTTCCTAGAAGCCTTCACTGTCTATATATTGTTGTGTGTTCATGTACAAGTGCGAGTAGATGAACCACCTGGCTATTAATCAAGAAGCAATCTAATCTTGTCGGCGTCTTCAACCATTCAAAGCAATTCATGTCTTATGGTTACATTTTAGTTTGGTATCGCTCACTACAGTATCACTTGCTATTAACCCCTGTAGTGATACGCCTGTCGGGCGACCTCGATCGGCTTCTCCACCAACTGACACTTTTAACTCACGAATCAGAAAGATAATTTATCTATGAAATCGAATCTCGGATTCTCCTCCACCTTCTTGAATGAGTCTTCGACTTCCGTGTCAACCATGGAGCCTCTATACCTCCTATCATAATTCTGAACAACACATCAAGAAGAACATGATCAAAAGCAGCAGCATCAGTCTTCGTTCTACAGGTTCTGAAGGGTTTTGTTCTAGATTCTCAACTGATTGCAGTTGCAAACTAATATACGATCTTCCCATATCGTATCTATATCCATCGATGTCTCTTCCCCAGCATTCTTTGAGATGGAGACGATAACCTTGACAATACCTTCTCCGTCTGCATTTCTTTCCTCCCCAGTACTCAAACCAGCACTAGAACCAGCACCACCACCCAAAAAACGAAAGCAATCTACCTCTAAGCCAGCTAGTCAATCTCTCAAGAAAGAGAATGGCATCAAAAAACCCAAACAATCCAAAAGTCGAAATGGTAAGCTTTGAATATCTTCAATTTTATATGCCTTATCTTCACGATTGACAAGAGCTGCTAACCATGACCTTACCCCGCATAAATTCACATGCTGATTGAAACACCTGGCAACAACACAGGTTGTATAACGTGCAAAGCAAAACGATTGAAATGCGATGAAACGAAGCCTTCATGTCAACAATGTCACAGAAGAAGTGTTACGTGTGGAGGATATAAGAAAGATTTTAAATGGAGACCATTCGAGGAGACTACATTTACACACAAGCCAGCACCTCCACCCCCGAAAAAGAGAAGTAGGATATAAATCCCAAGCTCCCCAAATTGGATCTAACATCTTTAGATTCGATAATTTTAGACAAACCACCGGATCAACCTAAGGTTACAAGTTCGGTAGCTTCCGATGGATTGGCTTCTACCTCTGGCGAAGATGATACGCAGATGCAGGACTCATTTTTTCATGTGGCAGTGCCTTCCCCATCCACTTTCGATATTTCGACTTCGCTTCCGGAGCTTCATTCCGGATTTTCCCCTATTTTTGATATGAGCACACCTAGCTTTAGTCATGATGGTCTCCTAAAACCTCGAATTGAAGCAGATTCGGTTACAGGCAGTCTAAGTAGTATGTTTGAAGACACTGCGTTAGTCACTCCAACAAGATCGAGTTTTTCTGGTCAGTCACCAAGATTAATAGATCTGTTGCAGCCTGGGTCGGAATTGAATGCAAGGCCGTCATCTACTTCGATACCATCGCCTATAATGGGTATGACAATGCCAAGTCCAAACATGGCTCAGTTTCAGATGATGAATGATTCATCTCTGGAAGATGATATTGAGGAAATCATTCGAGAACCTTTATTGCCTGATGCCGAAATGTGGTTATCTATGAGTCCCTTTCGAGCACAATCAAGATCTCCAACTGCATCCCCCATAAGCTTTGGTCCAATGTATCGACAACCAGATGTTCTAGCCGGAAGTCCAGAAATGCTCATGCTTATATTTGATAAGCAAACATGTGGTATTCTGTCTGTGAAAGATGGCCCCACCGAAAATCCATGGAGAACATTAGTTTGGCCGCTGGCGCGAGATTCTCCAGCATTATACCATGCGATCGCATCCATGACGGCATTCCATACCTCCAAGGAGAAGCCTGCCCTTCGTGTCGACGGCATGGAACACATGCGTCGCAGCATTCGATCTCTCGCAACAGGAATCGAAAATATGCGCACCGATACCGCACTCGCCACAACGCTCGTCCTTGCATTTGCCGAGTCTTGGGATCAGCACATCTCAACTGGAATTGAGCATCTCAGGGGTGCCAAGATCTTGGTCAACCAAGCGCTCATCAAACATGAGAAAAGAAGCCTGGTTGGTGATGATCTGGCTAGATTAAGATTTCTCTGCAACACTTGGGTATATATGGATGTCATTGCAAGATTGACATCGATCGATGATGACGACTCTACGGACTTGGAAAATCTTCTTTCGCCTCTTAACAACCTCTCCGCCTCTGCCTTTTCCTCCTCTTCCACCGGCCTCACCACGATGTCTGAAATTGACCCTCTAATGGGCTGTGCCGCAACACTCTTCCCTCTAATCGGTCGCGCTGCAAATCTCTGTCGCAAAGTGCAGAAATCAAAAACAAATTCCATCGCCATAATATCCCAAGCCATGGATCTCAAACAAGCCATCGAACAATGGCAACCCTGCACCTCATTCTCCACACCCGAAGATCCGACGTCGAAAATTCAGCACGCGCTGCAGACCGCCGAGGCCTATCGGTTTGCGACTCTTCTCCATCTGCACCAGGCTGTCCCGGAGATCCCTTCTCTCACGTGTGCCGAGCTCGCCAAGAAGGTCTTGGTTTTCCTGGCGACGGTGCCGCTTAGTAGTCGGCTTGTCATCGTTCAAATCTACCCCCTTCTCGCAGCGGGCTGTGAAGCGAGAGAGGATGAAGATCGAACGTGGGTCGAAGACCGATGGGCTAGTATGGGGAGGCGGATGTGGATTGGAAATATCGATCGTTGTTGGGAGGTCATGCAGGAAGTATGGAGACGAAGAGATGAGCTCGCTCGACGAGAAGAACAAGAGTTGATGAAGAAGTGTGGGGGGAGAATGGATGGCATTCGTGGGACGTATGGCGGATCGAGGGATCATGGCGAGAGATTTGAGGAGGAGATTGGGGAGGGCTTGGGGAACGGGGAGGTTTCTTTTTCAGATTTGCTGAATCTTAATGAGGTGGGAGGGATGGGGCAGAATAGGAGAGCTTCATCGGTTGGAATCCGGCAGAGACATAGTATTTCGGGGCCACCTCAAGGGGGATTTGGAGAACTCAAGGCTCAAAGGCAAGCCGCAGGTCTTATTACCGAGGATATGGATCAGGAGTTGACTGTAAGAGGGAGGTTACACTGGGTGGGTGTCATGAAAGATTGGGAATGGGAAAGTAAGTTCTTTCAACATGATTTCCGTGTTTATTTGTCTATCCTCACTCCGTTCTCTTCCGGGTATCTCTCCTTCTAATCCATATCCATGACCCCATCCCAACTCCACCAAAGACAAAAGAAATTCGTTATCGGTATGATATGATATGTTATGTATGACGCAATGCTAACAAACAACGCTCAACAAAAAGTCCTACTTGGCTAACCCACACCCCTGCAACCAACCCCTCGTCCCCGCATCCTCGGGTCGTCGAAATCCTTGCTGCCACGTATCGCTGGCTCTTCGCACCGCTCGCTCAAGTCTTTCCCGTCGATGCTCCTCTTCCATGGCATTTTGCAGAAATGCTTCGTAGGAATCGGGATCGCGGTGATGGTACGTTGGGTGGGTGCTTCGAGGTGGTGCTTGGTAGGAGGATATCTCATTCAGGAGAGTGGATGTTATGGACCAATTTGTGGCCGAGGAGTTGCGGTGTCGAGGCCGATAACCACTCTGCTGCGAATCGTACTGTGGGGGTGGAGGTGAGTACGGATAGATTGTCGAGCTTGAGGTTGCCTGATGGGTGGTAGGTGTGGGGATTTGATTTTGTTCTCGTTCTCGTTCTCGTTCTGGGCGTGATGATGTGAATGAAGAGGAGAATGAGGATGATACGATTTTCCTTTTGATGTTGGAAATCATCTTGTTGGAATGGAATGGATTGGATCGGATTGAGATGGCAATCTGATGTGATGTGAAATCAAATGATTGATTTTGGTCCTGGGAAATCTCAGGCCCAGCCTCGGTAAAGGCACCTGTGTTCTAGGGTCCTGCGTGACCTGCCTTACGCTCAATAGATACGTGATTAATGATAGGGCGTGAAAAGGGACCCCTTAGCGAGGCGTTTGGGTTGCTATCTAGGCGTTGAGAATGGCGATCGGCGTTCTTCCGTTGGGACTTGAAAGTTTTAACTTGTTTTTGCTAGTTTTGTCGGTTTGTTGTTGTGGATATTAGATTGTTTTATCTTTTTGATTTTGAATATGGACGTCGAAGGAAGGCTTTGGCTTGCTTTGGTCGTGGGTAATATATGTAGAAGATTTATCAATCAACTAAGATATTGACCCTTCTATTTCCCTGGCTGTGGGGTGAAGCCAAGAAAGAACGATGCGTAATGTTATGAGACGTGTAGGACGAAGAATCTTGCTTGGATGGTGTGATAATAAAGAGAGGAAATTTGGATGATATGATGTGGGTATTACAAGGATCGAACTTGAAACGATGTTGTGTGTAGAAATTCTGAAGTTGAGACAGGTTGAGGGTGTACTTCGTCTCGAGGCGATGATGCTCTCCTGAATTTCCAGAATCTCGCGTAACCAAAATTATCAATGCGCGTAATTTGTACAAGTAAATATCAGGATTATGACTGGTGGTGGATGGGCAATGGTAGGAATGTGATGAGGTGAAACCAAAGCGGAAAACGTGACGGGATTAAAAGTAAAGGAAGGTGACGTGTACTCGTAGTTAGAAAATGAGACCAGTATGACACTGATACGGAAGTATCTAACCAGTGACCTCCCAAATAGAATCTATATTTCTTGGGGGAAACAAATCTTGCACCTGGGGTTGGGTAAAGTGTGAAGGTGCGTCACAAAGTGGAATCTTGATCAGATCAGATCAGATCAGATCGCATCGGTCGATGTAAAAGAAAATATGAGATGGATAGAGGATTTTATGCAGTATAGATGGTTGGACAACGGTGTGTTGCAGTATCACTCCTCTATAAGTACATGTACATGTATATAGATGAAGAGACCAAGTTTCTTGATACGAGATCTGGTCCTCCTTGTTCCTCATCTATCATAATATCCTGTCGACTGATGGGACTGTTCTATGAATCAATCAAATTACGTGTTTTAATGAGCCATCTTATGAACTCATAAAGTCATTCAATATAAAACTTGCATTGGTTTATTATGATAATATTGGTATCAATATTGAAATACTCGTATATTATTGATATGAATTTTAGATAGATTAGTTGTTTCAATTAAAAGAATATCTCATTCGGGTAATTAAAGGGGGCCTAGTAGGTTCTAGTAATCAATAAGACTGCCTTCAGTTGAAGAAACATTATGAAGAATCAGGCGGACCCGATCGACACTCTTGTATCTCGTTATTCCCGCGAGGTTCCTGAGCGGAATCGGATATGGGAGGTCCGTTGGTTGGAATGATGAAACGATGAAATGCTACTCGTATTGTATACAAGTAGATAGGTACTAGGTAAGGCAGGTAGGTAGGTAGCATCTGGGGACTCGGAATGGATCCCGTAAGGTTAGTTGAACTTTGGGATGGAGACGAAGATGGATGTCAGTTCGTAGAAGCAATCGTGTAGAACGTGTGAAGTGAACCAATCTGATGGGATACGGGAAATATAGACAGAGCACCATGCTGGATCTGAACGGTGGATACAATGTGTTATTTAGACATGCATATGTTTCTGATAGATATTCTTTGTTAGAACTTATATTATTATTGCTATTATTGACCTACTCCTCTAGATGTTTCTATAAAGTTACGCCTTTTCAATGGTTTTCGTTTGACGATATGACCACCAGTGAACTGTCTATTGTATTACCTGAGTACTCGAATACTCACATCAATAAGGGTAAACGTTTCTTCGCAAGCAACCTTTCAAATTACCGTTAATTCCCTCTTCATTACTCGTATTTGACTGGTATGTCTACTCGAGTATATCCCATCCCATCCCATCATCATACTACTCTGCTATACTCGTACTAGAGTACAACAAGCTAACAACTCACAATTAAATCCGTATAACATCTAATATACTCGACTCCATCTATAAATAAAAAGAAAGAGCTTGCTCTATTATTGATACTACAACAAGTAAACACTCGGATACATCATTCATTCACCCATCTACTTACTACAATATCTAACACTCAACATCATAATCCCCAACTCAAACCAATGACAAATACTCATACTCACTCATACATACCATCCTCTCATCCTCATTATATCCTCAAAAACTTATACATAAAACATCCACCCATCCGCCTCTGATTAAAAAGAAGTAAGTATCCTCTCAGAATCTCACATACAAAAGTAATCTAATCTAATCTTAAATTTTACAATTCGAGACTTTTTCTTCAAGAAATCCAATGGAACAAATCATGATTTGGAAATACTGCATCTTCTTCTTCTTTCTTTACTATATTTTTGTATCTTGTTGTTTGTGAAGATGGTTGGTATTTTTCTTACATTATGTGTTTGTACTCCGATTGTGTTATCATTGTGGTTCCCCTCGTTCCTTCATCGTTATCTTGTGTTGCTTTACTCGTACTATCATATCAAGTGGTATTGAATACGAAAAGCCCGACTCTTCATTACTGAACTCGTACTCCTCCTTCGATCAGCAAAAGGAAAAATTGTTGAAGATTGAACATCTCACCTCTCACTCGCCTCCCTCCCTCTCATCATTTCACATCCTTCCAGCCCAAGGACTCAAATTAACCTCCTTCCTCTTCTTCTCTATTGCCGCCATCTTTTTTCTCTTCCTTTCCTCTGCCTCTTCTGCCTTTTTACACTTTTCCAAATATTCCCTGAAATCTCGTCCTTCTTGATCTTCATCTTCTTCGTGATTCTCCTTAGATATCTCTTTGACTCCTTCACATACCGTCGTCTTCGGATGAGATGTATAGGAAGCGTTGGTAGAATTGGTTGTAGATGGCGAGAGGGGGTTCTTGTGTTCCAATTTCCGCATCTTGAGAGATGCTCGACATCGGTGGTGTTTACCGTCCTCATCTGAATGGGTTCTAGCGTTTGATGGAAGAGAAAGTGATCGGAGCTTTTGGAGAAACATCTTGGGCGAATTTGAGGCTGGTATATTGGTAGGTGGATCCTTCTTCACAAGCTGTCCGGAATATTGCAGGTGGAGCTGAAGCTGGCTGCAGAGTCTCGAATCTAGACCTTTAATTATTCAGAGGTCCGAGGATGATTTGGATGGATGCTTTGGGTATTGTCGCTCTTGGAATTTGATGTGAACATGCAACTATTCACAATGCGATATTTAATTGTGCTAGGCGTAAACATCGGTGTCTTATGAGAAGATGAGTCAGGAATTCCCTAATCCCATATCTTTGCAAACCAAGCCTGCACACATATGAACCATGAAGGGATGTCGCACTGCCTTCAACCCTTTGCACACTGAGGGGAAGAAACGGTTGAGATGGTGAAGCACAGCAAGGTTCTTTGTTCTCTCAAATCGATGTAGGTGTGTGAGCGTGACCAAGGAGCCAACCAATCTAATCCTCGGCTTCTCAATACCAAGTCCTAGACCAGTCCATTCGTTTCCCCATCCATCGTACAAATTGCCTGATTAGGTGCAGATTGCATGTACGAAGTAACGTCTCAGAGGCCCCTCTTGGCGAATGTTTCTGCAGTCCGTCAATATTGATTGATTTCCGCATGAAGGATGGAGCGAAGAAGCGGCTGAAGTGGCGAGTGTGAGCGGGTGAAGATGTTGTTATTTTGAGAAAGATAAGGATTTGAGGAGTGAGTGGCTAGAAGTGGAGGTAGGTTTCATTGTCCTCACGTGAATGATAGAAGAATGGAGATATCAGGAATGTCACGTGAGTGGAATCATGTGATGTAGCTGGAATGAGCCTTAAGCTTACTCGAGTAGATGTATAGGAGTAAACTTCACTTCAAACTTCCCCTTTCGTCTTCTCCCAAAAGAAGTGAACCAGTGAACCAATGAACTTGAAAATTGCATGTAAAATTGTTTCCTCTTGACTGGGTAAAAGCCCCAATCATTCATCATTTCGTATCATATCTAATTAAGATGGCATGATTACCAAGGGAACATCTGCAACTTCCACTTCATGGTGATTAGAAGATTGATCCATCCCCCGAGACAACTTGAAGGAGAAGAAAGAAGATTCTGAACCATCCGAATGAAAGTTTCAGAGGATTTACAGCACCTAAGAACCTTTTCCTCTTCCATCTGCGAAGCCTTCACCAGTTGAAAATCGATTCTGCATGCTCCCTCTTTATCTCACCAGAAAACCATGCGGTTCTTTAAACAAGAAAGGGAACCACCGTTTAGATGTTTGTTCATGCATCGCCCGAAAGAAAAAATTACATATATGTATCTCGAGAGACGCGGTGTAGGTGTGTGTATTTATTGAAATCCTCTCGTGTAACCCCATAAACTCCATATACGGCGCAACATCAAAACCCCCAATCATCGGATCTTTATGCGGGCAACTCCGAGGGTCCGATGGTATCGGCATGCATTTCATACACGGGAGTCTTGGCATGCGTGCCGTGTCCATTCGGTGACATGACACTTGAAGATCGAACTCCACCCTTGCTCTCGTCAAAGTTAGGACTCCCCATCGGACTGTCCGCATAGTCCATTGGATGTCCCTGGCCAGGACCTCCAGTGAGCGTTGATGTCCGGATGGAGTGACGAGCGGAACTGTCGTGATTGGAACCTATGCCATGGGGTGGATCTGGATCATCAGACGAATTGGCAGGATCGTATGCGAGAGCTCGGGTGGCTCTCTTTTTGGATTCGTGGCGGCGGCGTAGAAACCACACGAGGGCCACCAAGATGGCTGCACCACCGAGTGCTCCCAAGATTGCTCCCAAGATGACGGTGGGGGGGCGACTTTTGTCTTGAGAATTCGCGTCGGTGGTGCTGTTGCTTGTTGCGCTTGGATCTCCAAGTAGGAGAGTTTGTGTGCTTGCATTGGTTGATGTTGATATAGGTGCTCGTGTCTTTGTGGATGATTCAATTTCTTCTGTTTCTGTTTCTTCCTCGGTGTTATCATCTTCAGAAACAGTTGTGACCAAAACGGCATCCCAACTCGACCAACTTTGACGAAAGCTACACGTAACAGAAGTATAGATGTAGGTTTCCGACACAAGATACCACATGGCGCAATAAGGAGCCGTAGCATCAGCACTGCTGAATTTCACAAGTCAGCACAATCAATCTCAACATTTCCCACTCCAGCTTGTCGCCTTTCATCTGAGACTTTGCAAGCTAAGAGAAAAGAATATACAACAAGCCCACGTACCAGCGTGTAGTCCCGACATTAGGTACAGAAGTCCTCCCACAGCCATCTCTACAGGCAAACTCATCGACGCAGACCCCGGCCCAACTACAATCCCTTGCGTCCGACAGTCCCACGGTGCAAGGTCCAAACATCAACGCATTCTCATCAACCAAACAAGTTTCGTGCCCGGATAATTGGAGACTGAATCCTGAGATCTGGTAATTCCCACATGATTCATCGGCCATGTTTCGTTGGACGAGTTGGAGGCTAGTCTTTAGTGGTTGAGGAGGAGTAGTTTGCGTAGGTGCTAGCGTACGAGAGTAGTCTGTTGAAGGGGTCTTGATGTCCCTCGAGAGAGAGGTTTCTATTGGGAAGTTGTTTTGAGGCTTCGAGCCACTAAGGGCAATCTTATTTGAGGTCGCATTGTCAACGAAACATATGGAGATGATCCAAACCCAGACCCAAATCTTGCGACACATCTCTTCGATATGAGGTTGTGAGATGCTGGTGTTATTCTACCATCTTTGAAGGTCGAGAAAGAAGAGAAGGTGAATTAAAAACAAGCCAGGGGGCGGGGATGCAAAAAGAAATGGTTTTTTTGTAACCGCAGCAATTGAATGATTCACCGCAGAGAAGTTCTCTCATGTATTTTTATTGAAGCTGACCAATAGATGTGTAGATGGTTATGGTACCAACAAACAGTTGGAATAAAATCGGAAATTGCGGTTCCGATGCGAAAGTTGGGACGAGAACATTCAGGAAATTCATCAAGAATCAAGATGGATGATAACTACTGTGAAGGTGTGCTTTTGGGATACTAGAATGCTTCCATTCAGGGGGATTTCGAAAGAAGTTATCATGAATACCAAATTTCTATCAACCAACCTGCAATACTAAAGCACAAGGTAGGGAAACTTTCAGTATATATTATATGACCCTTCCTGAGCGGCATGAATATCCTGAATGCAATGACATCGCCGACTTGGGTTTCGCCTCTTGTATGTCCAGGTATCTGGGCCAATTGACACCGGTGAATATACTAGCTAGCGTATATCTTCGAATTGGAAAGAGACTTCTGACATTAAGAAACAAAATAAAACCAAAGAATTGCTCGTACAAAGCTACTATCCAAATTACCCAGATCCAAACGGCGTCGAGGAAATACATACACAAATTCAGCAGTGCGTGCAACTCCTCATCCATCTTTAGCGAGATATACTCCCTTCTTCTCCTCATCGTATTTTCTCTTCGTCTTCCATTCAACTCTACCTTGACCTTCATTCATTGATCGGTCAGCACATCAGAAAATCCCACTTTCTAGCCCAACAACAACAACAACAACAGCCAGCCCGTCTCAAAAGGGCAGATCGGCCTCTATTTATCCAGTCAAGGACTAATCTCAAACCAGACATCCAGACATCCAGCCTAAAGCCCAAACCCCCTTACCCGAAAGTTCCACCCAGAACGAAGACACCTCCAAGCCACTTCCCCAAGCCTCCTATCAACCACCCCTAAATATCCTTCCTAATCTTCAAGAATAGCCGCCGATGTATACATATAAAGTCCAAGAGAACTTCTTCATGCAGACATTTTCCTCTCAAGGAAAAAGCTATCAGTGCACCTGAAGGCAAATACGAGTATATAACCTTATGGGGCTCTACTCTAGAGATGTGACGTGATGTGACGTGATGCAGCTACCTTGCGAGAGCACTCATTCGATATTTCAAAACCTCAGGTTCAGTCAGCCTATCGATGGCAGATGGCACACAGTAGATGATGAGAAAAGAGCCGATATATAACATCTTATCTCTACACAACCTCATCCATCATCCAGAGTAACGATACAAGCCACCCTACATCTCTCCATACCTGCCCGTCCAAAACGAACCATATTTTCGCTCCCCGTTGCTCGCTGGCTGCACGTAAGCTTGAAGTGCGTGTGGTGTATGGTGTGTGGTGTGCGGTTCTTGCGAGTTGCAATTCCACGCTAGCAACTCTAATCTTGCCAATTCGCGGGATTGGGATGGCAATGTTGGATCGTGAGGTTGAGGTTGAGGTTGAGTTTGAGTTTGAGTTTGAGGTTGAGTTTGGGTCCGCGTGGGAAATTTGGTCGTTGGCTGGTGCGATGATGGGGGGCTGCGAGGATTCGGCATATTCGCTCGAAGTGTTGGACTCGGATCGGATCATTGGTGTCGTATCTTGAGATGTCGTGAGGGAAGAGACGGCGATGTGTGAGGGTGATTGGTATGAGGACAGATGGCAATGAATGGTGCTTTATTATGAGCAAAGGATGTCTGTATGTACAGGTATACTGATGGTTTTACGAGGCTGATGATGATGATACGAGAATGAGAGGTTTTTATTCTGTCTGATATATATATATGTATATATATATGTATATGTATGATTAAAATTACCAGTAGAGAGCATACGTAACGTAACCTAGACGCCGAACGAAGCGAATTGATACGCATTCGGACGTATTGTATGATTGGGGGCGGTAGGGTTTATGCTTATTTCAACGATGTCCAATACGAGTAGAGAGAGTACAACATAATGCAATATCTCATCATTGGACCTCTGATTTCCGTGCCGTTGAAAATGGAGATGCGTTGATGTAACTTTGCCGCCTACAAGTCACCTTGCAAGTATGTAAGTACAAGGCACATACATATACGAGTAAGGGATATAAGTTTTGATTTAATCTCCATCCCATCCGCAACCAACAGATATAAGCATCGACTATGTACGACCAGGATTTCTTCCTTCTAATGAAGAGAAAAAGATGCTGGTCCGTCCCGATAGTTTGGAACGGAGAAGAATATATCATAAGATAATTATTACGTTTATAGACGCCAGCCTCCAGGAGACTCGAGAGTTGAGACAGACTTGTTATTACTTAATCGAGGTGCTAGTTTCTCCGTTTAGAAGTAGTGAAGATGAGCTAGTTCTTATAGGGGATGAATCTTAAATAAGGAAGATCTTAGAGTATGAGACGTTGAGTAGAAGAGTAGGTTTAATATACTTGAGCATAGTATCTCTCTTTCTATTTCATTTTTCCAATATATATATTGGTTAATATGTATTATATTAACAATTAGATGTTAGATGTTAGATGTTAATTTAAGGATTAACCAACCTTACTGAAAGCTCACATAATTTCATTTTATCTTTCTTGAACAATAACCCTAGGGCCTAGGCCTAGACAGACAGACAATAACATATTGTCCTCAAAGAAATCAACGTCAAATCACACGAAAAACGAAAAACGTGATGAGAGACGTTATAGGTGTCAGTCACATTTTTGGACGAAGGCATAGTTGCCATTATGGAATGAAAACTTTCAAACTTCAGCTCTGCGTTCTTTCTTTCTTTCTCTCAATCCTAGGTGCTGTAATACTCCACCTCGTGGTCGTCCTGGCTACCTATAAGCAAGCAATGAGAACTCTCCCAGTATTTTGCTCTTTGACCTTATTCTGGGATATTAACAGCATCACCAGTATCAAATCAACACTTCCTCGTCACATCCTCATCACCCCTCCCAACTCTCGCCTCCTATATGTTTCAAGAAAATTAAACAAGCGAAGTTGGATAAGGCATCAAGCAAGTGCTACAACAGAGAGAGAAGCAGAGAAAGAGAAAGAGAAAGGGAGAGAGAAAGAGAGAGAGAGATACATATAACCACACAAACTATACACAACACATTATCTCCACGCATAGCATCCATCCACCTAAGATGTATTTCCGCGATAAAAGACCAACCATACCAATACATAATAGCCCAACACATAGAAATTTCATCCCAAACCCCCTTCCCATATCTAATTGCAGACTTATCCGAATGGTTGAGATGCAGATAGATGAATATATATTAGATAATATTCCACTCTACCAGGTTGCGGTGGGAGCTCCCGAGTTTAACAACAGGGTAACCAATGAACTAAGTAATTAATCTTAGCCCACGCTTTACTGCAGAGAGCAGAGTAATATAAAAACATACCCTTACCATAATTAATGTGAAATCAAATCAGTGATTCCAAATCTTTCCAACTCAAGTCTCAAGTCTCGAGTTTCGAGCAACATACAGCCATGCCCACTCTTGTTTGTATGTATGTACTCGAGTATAATAAGTTGATACTCGTAAGCCGCATGAGCGAGCTACGAATGATGAGTGGTGCACCAATGAGATAGATATTTGGAATCTGCAACTCGCTGCATAAATATCCAACATCCAACATGTTGGTTCACTGGTGGTCAGAACTTAGTGGGTTAGGAATCGGGCTGTTTTTTCGAAAAGGTAAACAAAATACCCACTCTGGCGGTACCAAGATAAGATCACCACCTCGAGTCCTATCAAAAGCACCACAGAATATGGCAGAAGTGCGGGAAAGAAACTAGTCGGGATATTTTTATGTCTGCAGTAATAAGCGCCTTGATGAAAGGGAAAAAAATACCTTGATCATTACGGGTAGAGTGAGTGTGTATAATGATTTTCTCGCTGTAGAATCGTTTTCATTCTTTTTTTCTATCTCTTCTTCTTCGAGTAGTCTTTGCTCAATTTTGCTGGTCGAAATGGTCAAGATGCCATAGTAATGTACATGGTTAACTATCGTATGATTTTGAAATGCATTTATATACACTGTTGTGCTTCCTGTCGTTGACGGGTGCTTGGGCATCAATAATTACACCTCGAGCCGCACTTCCAACTGGTCTCGTAGTACCGCCCATCCTTCAAGGTCGGCAAAGCAGAATCACCTTTTCAACTTGCGGTTTTGTGAATGGCAATGCAAACCAAGCGGTCGTTGCTCCTACAGGCTCCATATGCCGAGTAGACACTGGAAACAGTATCTGGGGAGTGTGCACGACTTCCGTTATCGACCTTAGCCCAGCGGAATGTGGTTAGGTTGGAAGGTGTGTTGATAGTAGCTTTTGCTCCACAGGATGCGGTCTCAGTAATGTCGCCGATTACGCCACGATCCGTTGGTTAGTCAAATCCCAAAGCTCGGTTTGTAGTGGCAGCAACTAACCAGACTACAGCTCAAGTGCTTCACCATTTTGCCAGATCGCGTTCTCTTCTGCAGTACCTCGCGGAACATTTACCTCTTTTGCTTGTGGATCTCAACCTGTGAGAGAAACGGTTTTCTTCACGGCCAGTACCACAGCCCCGGTTCCCGCGTCTCCAGAGTTAGCCACATCAGTAGCTGCATCTATTTCTGAGGTAGCCTCGTCGATTGCAAAAACAACTAGTGGATCAAACCCACAACCAAATTCACAATCTGCCTCTCCCAATTCTCCTGCTTCTCCTGCTTCTCCTGCTACCTCTCCTTCAACTCCTGGATCAGGTTCCGTAACGAGCGCTGCTAGCAAGCCATCAAACTCCCAATCAAACTCGAACTCAGCTCAATCAGGCTCCTCCAGATCTCAATCATCAGATGCTGCATCTCTGAGCAGATTATCCCCTGGAGTCTCCATCTTCACCATCTCCGGATCCCTCGTGACCTCATTTATAGACCAAACAAACACCATAGGAACCACCATATCCATAACCACCACCGCCAGGGGCAGCGGCGACACCACCATACCCACGTCACCCA
>NGKF01000003.1:2558542-2588841 GCA_002162555.1 Monilinia aucupariae
CCCCACCTCCCCCCAAGAACCCACCCAAATACAACTTCCGAGCTCTAATCGGCATCGTCCTCGGGATCCTCGTCTTCCTCCTCCTCCTCATCTTCACGCTCATCTGGGTCGGGAAATACCGCCGCGCCCGAAACACCGGCGCCACCAGCAGCCCCAAGGCCGAGAGCCCCACCAACTTCTTCTTCAGTAACCTGCCGGAAGTGAGGGAGCCGCACGCCAAGACCGATGGCGTCCATGAGATGTACGATGATCATGGAGAATTGCGAGAGCTGGATATTGCGGGGGGAGTGGCGGGGAGGACCGGGAGAGTGAGCGTGAGGGAGTTGGCTGCTTCGCCCATCGTGGGCGGGAGATGGGGCGGGAGGAGGAGTGCGAGGGAATTGGAGGGAGATGCGGCGTGGGGAAGGGCTAGATCAAGTATTAAGGAATTGGATGGTGGGATCTTTGTGAGGAATGGGCGGAGAAATGGCAGCATGGTGCAGGTGTTTGAACTTGATGGGCAGTCTTATATATGATGGCTAATGACATAGTATTAATGAAAACATTACGAATGGAGCAAAGCGAAATGTGAGAAAATTGCAGTATCTCCGGCACTTGCCAGATAAATAGATCGAGGCCAAGGAGGTTCAGATGAGATAATCAAATAGTACGTCATAAATTCATAGCATTGCTCATTCGTATCAACCAGCAAACAGCAGATACACCCCTCAATCCATTATTCGGTTTATTTCATCTGATATTTCGTCCTTAAGCCGTGCCAGTCTGGTCAATGATCAGCATCATAGTGTTTGATAACGCAAACACGACTGCACATACCTTTCTCTGACCAACGAAGAATCCCAATCCAAAAGTTTCAGTGGTGAAAGTAATGCTGCTTCCTTTGGGAACTATTGTGGATTGGTCACAAGCTTCCAATAGATCTTAGGACAGCTTACAATAAAATACATCACCTTTAGTCGCATGAACTTTCTGTCCAGTCTCATCGCTAATATCAAACTCTCCATCCACAATAATCTTCATTTCATGATATGTGTACTCGTAGATCAACGGTGTTCCCTTTTCTAATCTATAAAAACCAGCCGAGAGTGGTGCAGCTTCATCGGTAGATACTGAGAGGTCACCGAGGAAAGCATTCTCGTTGGTGATGAGAGGGGGCTTGAACTCGGTTTGGGCGTTGGCGTGGTATGTGAAAGGCAGAGACATCTTTTTCGGTTTTTGATGATGGTTTGAATGATTTTGTTTTTGCTAATGATGAAACCCATTGTTAGTTTTCATTAGTCGAGTGAAGGGTGGAATGGCAGGAAGATTATAAAAGTGGTTGACTTGTGAGGTTGGGCTTGAAAACGGGGATATACGAGTAGATTAAGATATATCCATACCTCGAGGTCTTATCTCTCTACAATGATTTGTGCAGCTCTCGATGAGAAATGACGTGAGTGTGAAGCTATCGCGGGTTTTGCTCAGCGTTTCTGAAGATCATAAGAATGTGCGTCAAGCTGAGTTGTTCACCCTCTTCATCATACCCCCTTCGCCTTATATATTCTCCTTCTCATTAGCTAGCTCATAGTGCTGCAAAAGCATCAACCTGTTGAATCATCCCACCATAGCATAGACATCTTTCGTAACAAGCATTCTCGATGTGTTCCATGGACCTTATTGCTGAAATAGGAAATGCGCGGGGAATTGATATAGTCTATATGATGGCTCTGAGGGGTACATTCAGAGTAACTTTAGTTCGGGCACGGTATGGCTGGCATGCGAGGTGATTTCGAATGTCGATTCAACTCATATTTGTGGCAGGTAACAAGGACCTTAGCTATCGATCTTAGCTATTGTTCTGCGAGTTGTTGAGAGACATCACTGGCTATGTGGATTGTTCATGTATGGTCGGCATCTTCGTGCCAGAAGTCTCGAGAGCTCAATCGGCTCACTCAGCTAATTATTCTGAGCTTCCACGGTTGATGAAGGGGTTGCCGTTAATCTGCGATAAGGAAGCGAAGGAAGTTTTGCCCAAATGCGGTTAGCATGAAATCTTGTGTTTCTCTACACTCTTAGCTTGATGCTTTTTGGCCCTTTTCGCTGAACGAGAATTCTAAATCTCAAACAAGAATGGTAATTGAACTCTTCAATATCGATATCAATGCGGCAGAGATGATTGAGATTTAGAATTCACATTCAATAAGGTTACTCTAGCTAGCCAATGACAACCAGTATTCCACTCATAACCTTAACCTTTCCCATAGCTCGCGCCCTTCGCCCTTCGCCCTTTTCTTCGCCCTCTCTCCTCTCGCCTCTCGCCTCTCGCCTCTCGCCTCTCGCCTCTCGCCTCTCGCCTCTCGCCTCTCGCCCTTCGCTCTTCTCGCCCTCGCCCTCGCCCTAAGACATGCAACAAAACTTGAATTATCATATGAAATCGCCTCTATTGGCTAGCCACTATGAAAGTCTAACTATTGATTGGTTTGGTCGATACTAAAACTGTTCAACATCGTGCCAACAGCTTATTCGCGCTTCGGATAAATGCTTGTCGGGTTTCTATATCCGTATTATTGGTGGCACATTGCATCAAGGATGCCACGAACCTTTTGCCCTTTACTCGTAACCGGTTAAACCATCTCCATCCTCTTTTATGAGGAAAATATCTTATGCGAATTACCTCACGTCAAATTCCTCTGCGAGATATATCCCAGGCTCTAGGGTGAACGCTATATCTGCATTTAACTTCTCCTTGGAGTTACCCTTATTCAAATAAGGACTCTCATGCGCCTTGATCCCGATTCCATATCCGACCTGATCTATTCCATTGGGTTTAGGAGCAACGTCTAGATTGCTTCTCCGCTGAACGAGTTCCTGGACCGAATAAACCGGTCGCGAGGAAGGTATCGACAGAACATTTGGGAAATCTTTTCTCTCTCCATGTATTAATTCATCTTCCCAACACCCCAAGGCGTCAATCGTGAAGACTTCATTCAAAGGTTTGAGATGGACACCCACCACCGAGTCTGCTAGGAATTGCACAACGAACTTGAAGATAGCAAATCCAGCGAAGATAATAACTTGAATATGACGCTTGAGAAAGTTGACGTCGGTCTTCTCGAGGCCTGAGTGATCAAGTTTCCTCTCCATCTTTTGACAGGATGCCCTGAGATTGACTCTCAATCCATGCCGCAAACATGATTGATTGCTTGCACCTTATTATTAAGGGATGTTAGTCTGGTAGGAGGGGTATGACTTGTATGAGGGGTATGTAAGTTTGACCTTAACAAGGTTATGTAGTTATTAACTTTGAGTGTACGTGTACGTGAAAGTTAAATGCTAATTTCACGCCGACACCTGTCTGCATCATTTCTCTTCGCTCAGTTTACCACCAATTCCAATTTCTTAGGGTATATGTACTCTTGTTCCTATTTGGATTTTTGGTATTGATCTCCAGTGACCATTATAATGGTCATGATCGAGTGACCACTGTTGTGAGACGTGAGTTAATCTAGGTGTTTCTGAGTAGCTGTTAGCCTTCACAAAGTCAGGCCATCATATTTCATACAGTTAACCTTATTTGGAACCTAATATTCCAAAATCCTCCTTTCTTTTCCTTAGCATAAGGTTAACAAGGTTTCACTTAAAGTTGTATGATAAATCGAGGAACCGCCTTTCTGCTTCATGTTCAAACGACTTGAGTGAACCATTTGAATGAATTGAAGTTGAAGATCCAACGGTTTCTTACTATCGAATTCGGACCCATGCACTTGTTGCCTTTCTTTCTTTGGAAGCCTCAAGTCTTCAAGCTTGTAATACAAGATGCACCACGGATCATTTGACGATCCCAC
The DNA here is from genome assembly GCA_002162555.1 of Monilinia aucupariae. Classification (NCBI taxonomy): domain Eukaryota; kingdom Fungi; phylum Ascomycota; class Leotiomycetes; order Helotiales; family Sclerotiniaceae; genus Monilinia; species Monilinia aucupariae. Next base: position 2,562,367 of record NGKF01000003.1, read on the forward strand.
GATTTCCAATAACTCAACGTTTCTGCATTAGATCCCGCCTATGATGGTGCAGATGGCGTCACATGTCGACGAAGTGGAAGTAGATATTTTCGTGAGCTCCTAGGCTCTTACTACTATCATTCTTCTGCATCTCATCGTTACTTGTCATCTCCCATAGTCAATTGGGTCATAACCTCGCCTCTACTTGGAGGTTCCGGTACAGAGTGTCTGTTACAGAAGAAAATTGATTTCATGTCACGGCTGTTTCATTAGCGTACAAGTACCATTGTCACTGACGGATCTTGATATATATCAAGTTAGAATATCGTGGTCATCACCTTCTGGTGGACTTGTGTTTTGTAGAACACATAAAGAGATCAGTGTGAAAACAATCTATTGAGGTACCAGAATCTACCCCGTCAACTAACTCTCTGTTGGATGCTATATGATACAATTGATGAACTCAAGGACCTGTCCTATCAACTGCCTTTGCCTCGTCATTTAAGCTCCAATGCGGTTGAATCCTCCAGCAGGAGTGACGACTCTAATTTCAGGTGGGGAGGACAAGAACTCGGGGATCTTGCTATCCGCCTTGTGTGCTTTAACATGAGCACTCTCCTCGTGGGCTTTGAATGTAGCCTCATCTTTGAAGCTATTGAAATCCAGTCAGTCTATAAGCCCAGATCACGAGGAAGGAGAGGAACAAGAAAGATGAAAACACGAGGAATGATCGTCGATTGTTAGATTGATGCGGGCTGGAGAGAACAGGTAGAGAGGTACGTAACCGAAATGAAAGGAAGTAAGGGCAACGAGGGACTACTTACACCATAGCCATAACGATTTGTTCTGCGCCATCACCTGAGGCTGGCTTGGTTCTGGAAACTTTATACATGAGGCAGTCTGCCTCAGCAGCCTCAACCAGTTTGGCGAACTGGGTAGCTTCAACGAGAGCCTGTTGAAGTATCGTGTTAGAAGATAAATGACAGATGTCTGGAGACAAATAGGAATACTTGGGAAGTTGGGAATTGAAGAGAGGAACAAACTTACTTCCTCAAACTTCTCAGGCTTTGGGGTGAGGGTGATGACTCTGGCGACGGCGTTGGCGTTCATGATTGCTAAGTTGATTGGTCTTTTGGATGAAAGGTGTAGAATGTTGTGATGGAAGTCTGGAGGAGTATTGCTGAATCTTGTGCTGGAGAATGATGATGGCAATGATACCTTTCTCGACCTTTATATACAAGTCCCAGGAGGCGGGGAAACACCCCGCACTTTGACATCTCTCCAGGTAACCAATTCCACGGTACTAACCCATTGGTGCTCTGACATCCTTCCAAATAAAAAATCGCATTCGGATTATACAAATCGAAAGATTTCCGATGTTTTCTTTGGTTCTGGAACGGACGTGGCACGGCTGTATGAGCGTTGTTCCCCACCATGTAGGATATCATAGCGACGTTATTCATGAGTTGTCGATTTTTCTTACGCATCCGCAGCTTCCTCCCTCCTTCACCGCACAGCCGTGGCATGACGCTTCGTACCGTACTCGCATTCCTTCGTATTGTCAGGGCCAGTTCTTTGTCCAGTTCACGCTGAGGTGGATTGCACAAGTGAAGTATACGTAAGCCTGACATAGCATTAGAATGTGAGGCTCACTGGTGAACTCAATAATATATTCCCTATTCTATTCATAGATTTAAGCTACTTTTTAAATTATTTCAGTAATAATAATATCAGTAAATATAAGAATTATAAGAATTACTTTTATTCAAGATTAGAGTTGTTTATTTATGAAGAATTATTTTTGAATTAGTCGTTTTTTTAAGAAAAATCTTTAAAAAATTCGAAATATAATTGGATTGAAAATAATATCTTTACTTTGAATTGGTATCTACTCGTGTTATAATCACGTGTGGCACTAGCCTACTTAGTATACTGTAGACACATATGCCACTTCTACTAGATTAAACAATAGAACTCTTGCCATTTCAATAACTCTATTAGATTACACTCTTTAGAATTTAGTAATTAGCTCATCTGTCGGGACACAGGTCATGTGACCTATACAGCGACTACTCCTTCGTAGCATATGCGCTAGTAGCTCGGCATGCTTAAATAGCCTCACTTCGTAGCTCTAGATTCTAGAGTGCTCCCTAGGCAATAATAACAACCCGATTTCACTCGTAGACTACATCATTGAACCCCACTTGCCCAAAGTTTATTCCAACATTATGTCTTTGTATACTGTACGTGTTTAGATTTATGTATACGATTAGGTGTATGCTGCGTGGAAACGTAAGTCAACCAGCAAATGTCACAGAACGGGCCCTTCAATGATTGATTGAACTATCTTCCGAGCATTGTGTCCGAGATCCGAGAGGAAAGTTTTACAGCAAAACCTGGATATACGGATACTCGTTTAGCGCCAAAAATAGGGTATTTAGAGGTATCCTTATATCAAGGTTCGGCTAATTCCGATGGATTAGTATTTCGATCATATAATCTATAATCATTTTACAATAATATATAAAAGGTAAGGATATCTTTATAAAGAAAATATAAGGATATTAGTTAAATGTTTATCAAAAATACATTGGAACCGGAATTGATATCCTTATAGAGAGGTTATTCTGATATAGAGGGTCCTTACGAAGAGGTTTTGCTGTATCGCTTCCGGGATTTGGATTTACGAGTATAGGACCATACGTACACAATTGTTGGTATCAAAGGCGAAACCGATAATCTCCGCAGATACTAGAAAGAAAGAAAAAGGTGTTGAGGAAATGGTTACCCCCTTTTGGTAGGTACAGAGTAACCTCCGAAATGATCTTGAAGCATGTGAAATGACCTCCAAACCACAGAAAATTCTCGAAGTATAATGGTAGGATTTTAAAACATGATAAACAAGTTACCAAGTATTCTCATTAGGTAGCATTGCTAATTTTCAACTCCTTTGAAAGGAATATGGAGTATGCGATAGCGATTAGGACATGAAGTATTCACTTTACTGATTCTTCCAATCATATAATTAGCTTGGCTAACTGCTGGTTGCTAACTACTTACTTGTCATTATAGCAGAAGGATTGTATTAGATTTGCTTTACTTTTATAATATGTACATTGATGGGAAGATCTATCATAGAAGAGAATACGAAGTCCTTATTAGGTTCCTTTGCCTTGTATGAAATAGAAGGAGAACCGTAGAACGAGTGTCATTTCCACAATACTATATGATGGTCCACAATAATTGTTGATCGCTACCATCGGCATTCTGAGCTTTTGATGCGAGGGATCTTTTTAATATGAGGAGATGGCAAATATATGTACTAAATTATCCCGACATCATTCATCCAATAGAGTTGTCCAACTTTACATTGTGATCGGCCTTTTGACGCAATGGCAACGCGTTTGACTTCGATTCCTGTTAGAAATAACAGTATTCCCATCAAAAGATTGCAAGTCCGAGTCTTGTAGGGCTCGCTATTTCTTTTTATTAATTTCTTTACTACATCTCTACAGTCTTATTAATCATTCAAGTAATTAAATCATCGTTTGTTGATTGTTTGAATAATCTATGAATTGTTTTTGCCGTAATCGATGCAAATGCGCTCCTCGCTAACGCGAAGCGCACATTTGATCGAGGCGCCAATAAAGATAGGTTCAAGTCCTGCAGGGCTCATCAACATCTAACTGATTTTCTTTTTGTTCTGATATTCTTTTTGGTGAATTTAGCCAAGTATCTGTTTATCAACGAATGTGAGTACAGTACTATTCTTTTGTGTAGTTGGCAGAATACCCTTTTCGCCTATTCAAAACAAAGGCGATGGAACAATACACCCACCCACTCGCCTATTAGCAATGTTTATGCCGTCTCCTGCGCAAGTCACACAACACGCGCTTCTTCTTAGGTAAGGTTACATCCATACTTGAGTACGTCCATCACTTGAGTAAAGGCTAGATGTGATATAAATACATCAATATATTAACCTCTTGTCAAGGTGAGGGGGTAATAAAACTATTGCCTATCCTCATCTCATCTCTTCACGCTTAGTATAATTAAAGCAAGACTTCGATGCAAGACTATATAGGAACACTTTATTTAAGAATACTTTGTATGAGAATACTCTATATAAGAATGTTCCTTTTGCTTTTCATATATTTTTGGTGTGAAAATAAGGTAACCTGGGGTTGGGTTTAGATTCAAGTGAATCTTGTTTCGGATATGTGGCTTGCCACATACAAGCTGTAGCTAGCTAACATTCTATCGCTTCGTTTTGCTTCTTTGGAATCTCATTCATGTACGAGTATCACAAGAACAATCTCTTTGTGCTCAGGCTTATCCCACAATCCGGCCCGCTGTCACCGACATGTATTGGCTGTATATATAACGGCAAAATCCCATGTTGTAGATTGAATATACCCATCGTATCACATTCATCCTCCTGATCCTCGATCAAGCCACTTTAAACTATGTCTTCCCTTTGATCTTCGGATGACCCATATAAAATTGCACGTTGATTTACCTTGTGATGTCTGTTTTGAGCCGTTAAGGGGCGGAAGATTTATTACCGAATATGCGGGGTTGATACCGTGAAGTTTCTTTTTCCAACAGTTCTTTAATTTTCCGGATAGATTGGCATTAATTTTGATGATTCAAGTGAATATCTCCATGGCTCGAGAGGAAGCTCATGGGGCAATTTCAAATAGAATTTGAAATATGTGGTCAGGTACTTAAGGTGATGCAGTCCCCATTGATATTAATCTATTGGAACAAGTTGTTCTTGTTCTTAATATCTAGATTGGAGGTCTCTTTGACGCCATGAAAACTGCTGTCCTTCTGAGCGTGCTGTCGTGGGCTGTGGGGTCAGTGTACTCAAATGTCGCGGAATATGGCCAATGTAAGTTTGCCCCAAGTCATATCATCACTCTCGGATAGTTGCTGATTTGGGACAGGTGGCGGAGCCAATTGGACTGGACCTACAACTTGCGTTGCTGGATATTATTGTAAATATCAGAACCCATGTAAGAAAAACATCCAAGTCTAGTTTCGAATATTGAAAGACGCTGACTTCCTGTAGTTTATTCACAGTGTGTTCTAGGCACATCAATCGCTTCAGCACCCACAACCTTAACCACAACATCTACAACTTCAACCACGACATCTACAACCTTGACCACGACACTCAGAAGTTCGACCACAACAACCAAGGCTAATACTAGTATACCCACATCCACAACTTCATCTTCATCCTCAAAGATCAGTTCGGCGGCAACCTCAACGGTTCAATCATCATGCACTGCGGCATTCACTCCAGTGACTGCTTCAGCCGCATTTGCTGCATTGAATCCAGGTTGGAATTTGGGGAACACTTTGGATGCTACCCCAGATGAAGGATCTTGGAATAATCCTGCTGTTAGCGCTGGTACCTTCTCTGTAGTTAAGTCTGAGGGATTCAACAGTGTTAGGATACCAGGTAATCCTCACTCCAGCCCCAGATTAGTCCCACCATGAGTACGAAAGGCGCTGACAAGAGAGATAGTAACGTGGGCATATCATTTTGTAACCTCTTCTCCAAGCTGGACTGTCAACACTACTTGGATGGACCGAGTTGAGACCGTTGTAGATCAAGCATTGGCCGCCGGGTTATATGTGGTCCTCAATGCTCACCACGACTCGTGGACTTGGGCAGATATTTCCGCATCTGGTGCCAATCTTACCATGATCGAAGAAAAGTTCTCTTCTCTCTGGTCTCAGATTGGAAAAAGGATGAGGTGCAAATCTAGTAAATTAATATTCGAACCCATCAATGAGCCACCTGGAAGCACACAGGCTCATGCAAACGAACTCAATAAGCTCAACAGCCTCTTTCTCGCAGCCATCAATCAGGCTGGAGGCTACAACCCTCAACGAGTCGTTGTCCTCTCTGGTCTCCAGATGAATTCAGAATTAACTGCACAATGGTTCACCAAGCCCACAACCTACCCCACGCAACCTTGGGGTCTCCAATTTCACTACTACTCACCATATATGTTCCTCTTCAGCGCCTGGGGTGGAACGATCTGGGGTTCCGATGCCGATAAAGCCTCCCTAACACGCGATTTCCAACTGTTCGCAGGAAACTTCACCGGGATCCCGACCTTGATTGGAGAATGGCAAGCGTGCCCACAATGGACCGAACCTGCCGCTCGATGGAAGTATGTAGATTATTTCGCCAAAACTGCCAAGAGTTTCGGTTTCTCTCATATTCTATGGGATAATGGACTTGACTTCTTGAACCGCGCGACCAATACATGGAACGATCCAATTTCCATGTCGATCCTCTTCAACGGCATCAAAGGAGTATCAAACTCCCTTCCAGACAGCACGACCGATCCCCTCGCCACCTCTCAGAATTCCTCCGCGTACCTCTTCCACAAGGTCGGCGATGCCGTCGTCGCCCAATCCGTCCCATACATCCTGAATGGAAACACATTGACATCCATCCAAACCTCCTCGGGCACCACACTAGCCACGTCATCCTACAGCATATCCGCCACGGGCTCTCTCACCTTCACCCAAGCCTACCTAGCCACACTCTACAGCTCCAACAGCGCCCCCGGCATCAAAGCTACGCTAAGCCTCAGCTTCTCCAGCGGGGCACCCTCCCAAATACAGATCGTTCAATGGACCACCCCGACCCTCACCCAAACATCCTTTAGCAAGAAACCCAGCACCACCGACCTCGCAATCCCCATCACCTACGCTGGTCTACCGCAGGTCGCTACCATCAAGGCATTGAATGCCGATGGATCATACCTAGTTTCTGAAGATGCGTGGACCTCATACCTGGGACCACTGCAACAAGCTCGCTGGACATACGGCGGAGCCTGGTCGAGTAACCATGCCGGATTAACGATCAAGACGGCGGGACTCGCGGTTCTTGCCAAATCGGCACAGGCGGTTACGCTGACCATTGAAGTGAGTCATTCTTCTCTTTCCCCTTCGCCATCCCCACCTTTTTGCGCCCCGTCGCTTGCTGGCTTCAGGCGGGGAATGGTATGCTTAGGTCATGCGAGTCCGTGCTAATGTGAAGATAGTTTTTCCCGCGAATTCTGGGTCAGAATAGTGCGAATGTTACATTCTCATGAGCGTGCGTTGGGGGTGAGACGATGTAGGATGTTAGATACATGCCATACATTGCAAAGCACATTATCATCACAGGACACGACTGTAATCTACCTACCTCATCAAACGTGTGAGTGAGTATGTCGCACCGTCGAGCTTTGCAGTGCATACATATCGCTTCGATAAGAAGACTGAGCTGCACTTATGTATTCATCATTTCAACACACATATATACATATATCATTATCCATCGTCAAAAAGCCCCCAAGCAATTCTCTCATACATGTATATCTCAATCTTTCCACATCTTCTCTTCTCATGCGATTACATACTCCATCAACCCATCAATCACATTACCAAAAAACATCCACCCCCACCAAATCCACCCCATAATCCACCAATCCACCGCCCACATTCCCAAACGTCAACACATTACTGCCCTCCTTCCACCCCGCCGTCAACAATCCAAAAATCCCCGTATCTTGCCATCCCAACGTGCCGAATAACTCGGAACTCTTCCCGCTCAAGGGAAACTCGGCGCGGGTTACGACACCGTTGATGCTGATGGTGAGGTTGCGCGTGTTGGTGCCTGTGGTCCAGGCGGTGTCGAATGCGATGTCGTTGTTGCAGAAATGGATGGAGAGGTATTTTGTGGAGGTGTTGGTGGATGGTGAGGTTGAGGGGGAATTGACTGTGAGGGAGGCGGAGCCATTGGAGGATAGGTAGCCAATTTTGCTGCCGCTGGGGATGCAGTGGTTGCTACTGCAGGTTATGTGAGTGGCGGTCCCGGAGATTTTCATGGTGGATGAGGAGTAGAATGTTGAAGGGGGTGGGGTGATGGTGAGGGATGAGGGGAGGAGGGTGGAGGAGGAGGTTATGGCGAGGGTGTTTGTGCTGGATGCGAGGAAGGAGAGGGATGGGATGGTGAGAGATGTTGAGCCAGCGGGAAGCGTGTATTTTTTGGATGATATGGTAAAGGTTGTCGAGGAGGTGGATGAGGTGCTGAAGTGAAGCGTGGCGGTATGATTTGAGCTGGATGTTTGCGCGTATATTTTAGCATAGGTGATAGTTGAGCTATTCTCAGATTAGCATCCTCATAATATTGCAGTCAGGAAGCAGGATCAACAAACATACCCCGAGACGACAGCATCACTAGAAACATAGGTATTCGCCGCAGTAGTCCCTCCAAGTTCCAAGAGGATGGTTCCATGCGCACCCACACTCGCAGAATACGAAGTTAGAACATTGGTCGCAGTGGTGCCAGCCCAGATATTCTTGAGAGAACTTGCTCTCTGCAATCCCACATCAGGAAGATCCAAAGTGAGGGTGCGCACAGAGTTGTGAAGGTTAACCAGAGCCACAACCGTACGACCTCCACTCAATGGGCCCGCCCATACTTCATATCCCTCCGCTGTCCATCTTCTTCGGAAACTTGCCGAAACACCCAAACTATCCTGATTGTAACTGATCACATCCTTATTGCTAAGAATAGCCAAAGAAGCAGAATTGATGCTCTTCAGCCCATCCTTCAAAGCCGCTCCAATAACCAATGGACTCTTCAAAATCGCCCATAAACTAAAATGCGTCTGTTCTTCAGCAGTAGTAAAAACATGATTACCAACCTCCAACATATCAAGATCCAACCACTGTCCCGGACCAGCAAATGATGTTTGTGGTACAGCTTGATTCAAAATCCGAGGAATGGTCGAATAGGAGGGGATGATATCATTAGTGATGCGCCATGAATTCCCCATAGCTGGAGCCCACGCGGAAGGAAAATCGACACCCCAATCGCAGATTTGGAAAAGGATTGGTTTGCTGAGAGTAGCGAGGGCGTTGGTCATATCTTGGTAGCGTGCTGATGGAGATTTAGATGGTGCATAGTTGGTATTTGGATATCCGGTGGCAGCATCGGAATAGCAATTATCATCTGAAGTCATTTAGCTGAGAGTTTCCTCTGGATTCAAATTTCCTACATTTAAGTAGATCCGCTCCCCATGACTCGAAAGTTTGGGCATCTCCTAGTTCATGATCTCTTGATTGTTAGTTTGGAGTCATTTGAGATGCTTATCGTAGGAACTTCGCAGACTACAGGCCACGGAAAAGACGACCGATTTTCTTCACCATATCGTCGCAAAACTTACATAAACTGCCAGTTTGTGGTGGAGTTCCAGTCATACACATTTGTATTCCCGCATCCGAATAAACACCAAACCCCAGCCCTAATCCATGGATAAAATCCCCCAGAGCGATTCCTCCACTGGGAAAACGGGCAGGATTCCAAGTCAATGTTCCATTAGAAGTTCGATTCGGCAATGTCCATCCACAATCGACTGTCACATAGTGATACCCGAGAGCAGCGAGGCCGAGAGATACGAGAGCTTGTGCATTACTATGAATGATGGTTTCATTGGGAGAACAGGAATAATGATTATAGGAATTCCACCTGGTGGCTTGTTAGAGCGACGAAGCGTGAATGAGAGGAGTGACGGAGAAATTAAAACACGAACCCCATCGGTGGAGTGGTAGCTAGACCATGGTTCATTCTTGGTTTGAGCGGTTGAGGAAGTGCTGTCGCGATCTGAGAAAGCAGAGAAGACAGCAACAGTAGCTGCCGAGAAAATTCTAGGGAATGCATTTCCACAGCCAAATCACAATAACATGCATCACAGCAATCCCAAAGTATTTCCCCCGCATCAAGTTTATATAGTCAACTTTCACTATCCTTCTCCTGCATTCTCCTCTGGCAACCTGTGACCACACACAAAACAAGAGCTGTGGATCGACTTTCCCCATTTTCAATCCGCTCCATCTCCCGCATCAATCAGATACAGTGCGAATTGCCTTCCGCAAAAGGATGTTGCGAGGAGCGAGGCGCGAGGAGCAAAGAGGAGCAAAACGAAGCACCGCGGGGGAATTATCCGAGCAAACATGTACCAAGGACGGAGTACCCCGCATTACGCGGCACCAGCAAGGTTAAATAGATGGACAAGACGCGCTCCAATCATTTTATAGGTCATAAACTTGACGCATTCTCTCGAGTCATCTTTTATCATTATAAAAACCGAGCCCCAATCATTCACCGGGGATTGTAGAAAGATATTGGTTTTTGTAGACGAAGATGTACACATAACCTAACCTCACATACCAGAAATCGAAGAAAGCCAGCCCCTCGACCATCCATCTAGAAGATCAAAAAGAACTCCGCTCTGCATCCCTCTCCCCAACCCAAGATCATCACCACACCACCATTCCCCATGTCACCCAATCCATGCAATGTTGTCAAAAAGAGAAAATACCCAACACATATACAATGACGCGAAGACGCAGCCGAAGCCTCTAGCGCACGTGATTCCAATTTATCCCATCCACTCGAGTCGTACGAGTAGATGGCATCTAATATATGCAATCTACTCGTATATCGCATCGTACTTTATCCCATCCCATTCGGGCCCACTCATCGATAACGCAGCAAGTGACACCGTGATGCATTTTCAAAATATCCCCCTGTGTATATGCGCCCACCGGTCTGTCCTACATACATACATCCGTCCTATATATCAGACGAGGGGATATCGTTTTCATCTCATCTCTACCCGCTGACTGCTGACTGCTGACTGCTGATTACTGACTGCTGACTGCTGACTGCATTAACCTACAGATAAGGAGGTAGGTGCACTTGAGGGATGGGATGGGATGGGATGGGATGGGATGGGATGAGATGAGATGAGCCGAGAACGACCACTTACTCACCCTCCCCTCAGCCTTATCAATCAGCCAACCCAAAGATGCGATAGTCCATACCTACCTGATGCCCGATGAGTTTTGCGACTACTATTCGGTGCTATGAAACGAATCGGAAAAATGAAGTAGAAATAAACTGCAAGCTTGATTGATGGATGTAGATTCTAGGAGTGAAGAGTCTTGATTTTCAAAAGGGGCAGATCCATAATGGTAGACCACGTTTCAAAGGCTGGTATAATTTATCTATATATACTCGAGTATATCCATACCATCTCGAGATGTATTTCGTCACACCAAATCCCCTCCGACATGTACATAAAGGAGTATTTGACCATGTTTTCATCTCCAATTTCCGTGTCGTACAAGGGTCTCCAACATTCATCTGCCCTTCAGAGTATTCTACTACCACGGTCGCCGTCGCTAGCCCTCCCACAATAAACCCCCCAATAATATTCTTCCATCCATAAATCTCCCGTCAAATCAATCACTCCAACGAATGCCCTGCAACAAAGGTATATTTCTTTATACCAACAATAAAACCTGCTGACCGTAAGATGATTATAGGATTATCCATTCCCTGATAAGTGAACCCCAAACGCCAAAACGCAACCCAATGTTAATGTTGTACATGAGGGGTCATTAAAAGAGGAAGAATAAGGATGATAGTAAGCAGCTTGTTATTAAGGAGAGGAGTGCTGATGGCGATGTATGAGATGAAAGAGAATATGTGGCGGCGCTTAGGGTTTTGTTGACATTTTTCATGGGAGTGGGACAGAGCGTTGTGTTTACGAGAAGAGACCCTGGCACCCAGACCTATTCAAGAAAATTAGCCCTCAGAAGTAACGCACCTCCATGAAAGATTTCAACATACCTGTGGCTCTCCCTTTTTCAAGGTGAGGGTGAAAGTTCCATCGATCCCCGCAACAGTGCTGTTGCAACTCAGTATCTCGATGAGGAGATTTCCTTCAGTGAACCTGGTGTCTCCAATATAGTAAGGACCGGCGTCTTTTCCCTCGCTCCCAACATTGGTAATCGCCGTGACGACTGAATGGACATTGCCTTTCCTGAATACCAATGCATCTTCCGCTTCATAAATGACGGATGATTTGTATGCCCAATAGGGGCTCCAATTGGAGTAGTTGGTGGCAATCATATAATTGTTGATCGCGTTGCGGGCCGTGTTGAGCGTCTTGACATGCTGATACAAAACTGCTGTTTTGTCGTATCCAGTTGGATTGAGCCAGAGAGCTCCACGGTTTTGAGGATCACCACCACCATCCAAACCTTGCTCGGCCCCGTAATATACGACAGGAATGCCATCTGTGAAGAAAGCGAATGTAAGGGCATTTTTCCTCTGCGCCACATCTTTTGTGTAGGATCCAAAACGAGCGACATCGTGGTTTTCACTGAAGGTACCGAGAAGGGTAGTGTCAAAACAAGTCTTTTCAATCTTCCTGAACTGGTAGCTTAAACTCCCCATGGTGTTCGTGGAATTTGAGAGGATGGATTGAATATAGAACCAGGCAGGATAGTTGAGGACGGAAGAGAGAGCATCGACAGCCCATTCGCATGCGTTGATGGGCAGCTCGTCAAAGACTTCACCAATGGTGAAGGTATTGGCGGCCTTTTGGAAGCCCGGCCAGAAAGGTTTGTTGACATGTTTAGCAGCATCAATACGAAGACCGTCGACTAGAGTTTAGATGAACGTCAGCCCACTCTTGCAACCAGATGTTGTGCATGTTTCCCTTCCCCGACTTTTCCCCACAGCCAAGACTTTCCAACAGATAAAAGGGCAAGGGGCAAAGGGGCAAGTGAGATTTTAGACTCAGGGGTACGTACTCGAATAATTAGCAATCATCTCAACAACCCAAGTGTCCCATGTTTTCTTCACAAAGTCAGATTCGGTATCGAGATCAGGCAGTGAAACTGTATCGTCTCCGAGCCAGCAGTTCTGGAAGTTGGTTGAATTTGAATAATCACTGATGTAACAGAAAGGGTGGTAGTATTCTTTTTTGTTGAAAGGAACCAGTTTGGAATAATCGGTTTGGCTTCCTTTTCCGGCGTAGGCCATGTCGTTGACAACGGCATCGATCATCAGGTACTAGAGGTCGCAAGATTGAATTAGAGTTGGTCTTGGAGCAATTGAGTTTCGAGTAATGGCTTACCATGCCGCGATCATGCAAGGTTTTGGACAAAAGCTTGAGATCATCAGCAGTTCCAAAATTTTCATTGATCTTGGTGATATCTTGGCTCCAGAATCCATGATAGCCTTGACCGTATGCTGTTGTTTCGTTGATGTTCTGTACAACGGGTGAGATCCAGATCTATATTTGGCCATAGGTCAGTTTACATCGTCCAGCCCGAAGGACTTGATATCTCATTGCAACAGTCGCACAGAGCACGACAGACAGGAAGAATCTTTGCCGGAGGAGGTCAAGAGAGGGCTGTTGTTATGAGCAGACTCACGGCTGTAAACCCCATATCTTGGATGTAATCTAGCTGGTTGATGATTCCTTGAAAGGTTCCTCCACAATACAGTTGCGCGGTGTTATTACACTCGTAGGTCGTCGAGCCATCCGTTCTGGCGAATCGATCCGTGATGATTTGATATATAGACTGGCTTCTCCAAGCGTCAGCATCTGCAGCGCGGACACCCTGCAACAGTAATGATAGCACCCATAACATCGACCCAGTAACGAATGCCGTCGAAGCGTTTCTCCCCGACGTGGTCAACAACATGATTTCGATGAGGATCGTAATACCGCGACTATCGCCAGTGTCGCATGTAAAAGAATGACGGCTGAACCCCCAGTGGAAAGGCTGATCAACTGGAGTCGACAATGTAATCGCGTTGCTTGCTTCGATGCAGAATACAATGAGGAGTGAAATAACAATCAGCCACCGGCCTACTACGCATACGGACCGTGGAGGTAGGATTTCCTTGGCACTATGGATGCCTTACTGGATATAGTCTAGTATCTGGAGGATCCCTTGCTGTACGATCCAACGGGCTCCCTTTTCCGCAAAGTGGTTAGAGAAGGAAGTGGAAGCAAGACAATTTAGGATTCTGGGAGCGTGGGAGGCCACAAGGAGGGAGTTGGGGAATGGGAAAAGGACGGTTGTGGAATCACGAGAATACAGTCGAGAGAACAAAGATGCTGGGCTACGAACTATTGCACCAAAATAGTATTTGGCGGGAAATGAACATCCACAACCCCCATTGACGTTCTTTTCAAGCTTCGATCACGTCGATCGAAGAATCTCCCAAGGGAAACTCCTATCGCAGCATTGAGGAGATTCAGTCCATATTATCGCGGTATCATACCAGAAGGGCAACCGTATTACAAAGCGGTGCCATTCTGTGGTGAGATTCGTGGAATCCCGTGGGGCGCCTGGCATTCGTCCTGAAATCCGAGATGGATGGGACAAATTAGCTATTCGTATAATTCGGCAACATGAGCCACCGTACCCATTTTATCGAGGATGGTACAAGATCCCGCTTTGGCTAATCTTAAATCCTGCACAGAATGGCTTGGCGGTGCATAAGATAGGAGAGGAACTTTCTACTCAGGGGTAGCAGCTTCCATGGGCTCTGCACCGATGAGGGGGAAATTTCGGTATGATGCTCTCGCGAAGTTGGCTGATGATGGTCGCAGGATCTTTGGGCTAGAGGTCTGGTTGACTTGATGATTTTGATTGCGATTGTTGGAATCGACAGAACTCAGGCCGGATTGCTGGTAACTGGTGAGCTCCTCGAATGTTGAGAGCCTCGAATGTTGAAACGCTACCTCGGGAGCTGAAGATCTCTTCCGTGGTTGCCGTCGGAAAGTAGAATAGGGGTTCCACCGATCAGAACATCGCCATCTACCAAGATTTCACATAACCTCGGGCGAAATCCGATCGTTTTTCTTACCATCTCCATTATTTTCCACTCTCGTGTTCACTATACCGTATAATCCGTAATCCTGAGTGGTTCGGTATCCAAATCTTGATGCCCCTCTGTGGACCAACTCCAACACCTATACATAGCCTCAAAGGCAATTAATCCTTTCCGATTTCCCATCATCAAGGTTAAGTTTAACATAAGGTTTGATCCGAGAGAATTTGATTATTGATCGATGATGATCATCTTTGTTTGAACATACGAGGTAGAGTGGATTAAATTGGGGAGAGAGAGAGTAGGGAGTAGGGAGTAATGAGTGATGAGTACGAAGGAGGTCGTCGGTAATCCCTTGGGGACGGCAGGTATGAAATTCCAGCGATTCTATAATCATGTAAATTTTATATAAGGGTGTGTGCGAGGAAGGAGATGGAAGGGGGGAAAAGCAATATGAGTGGGTTGAGTGGGTTGAGGGAAAAAGGAAAGAAGATCAAGGAGAAAAAGGGGCAAGGAAAAAGGAAGAAGGGATTACGGAAAAGGGGGTTCCTTTCATCCAGTAATGCAACATATTATTCTTGTGTATAAGCTTTTTATACAGTTATCGAAAACTAACCAATCGTTTAATCATCACTATATTTTATCATTATCATTTCATGTAAATAATGTTGAAGGCGAAGTTTTAGCGGATTCCTCCTTTTGGCGCCAATTAGCTTTGACTTATCCATTCATTCTTCTTCTTCTTCTTCTTCTCCTTCTCTTCTCTTCTCTTCTCTTCTCTTCTCCTTCTCTTCTTCTTTTTCCATTCTCCTCGTAGGTTCTAGATTCTGCTGAGCGAGAAGAGCTAATGCCTTTCTACTGGCATGATTTGTGTTATTCACGTAAAGCGGCGTTGGAGCGGATCATAAAATGTAAGAGACTCGGCTATCCTAAAAAAACCTAGCACTGGAATCTCTCCTGAGGCTATTCGTAAACTCAGAACTCTTGCCTTTGCTTGTCCTGCTGTCCGGTCCTTGATGTATGAAATCCCACATCCTTGGGTGAAAGGAGAGGAATTCTCTTCATGATTCGGTTTGACCCCTGGTTGGCTCGCCTTACTTTACCTTGTTCATCGACGCTCTTCTCCCGCCACACCTTAATCGAACGTATAATTCTCCTGCTCTCTCCGGCCCGTGTTTATATATGCTCGGACTCACCATGATACCTGCTCGGACGTAGATCAGAGCTGTAAGAGTCAAGACTCCAGACGTAGCTGGCTAGCAGGTTATTCATTATCATTGTTCATGGCCGCGGAATACATGGATAATTCACATGCAGTGATGCGGTAATGCATTGAGCAGTTACCCATCCCATCTCTTCAGTGATTTTTCCACGATAGCAGCACCTGGGGCATCGTGAATTTATATCCCCAATCCAATTGAGATCCTGTGGCGCGCTACTCACCTCCCACACGAGTCAGTAAGATTTGACGGCAAAACCTTTCATGAACCTCTTAAGGGGTATCTAAGTTTAATATTTTGGAGCTTATTTTACGATGCACAGGGTTCACGTCTTATCCGTCGAATCATCAGGAAATGCCGTGCTAAAATGCTATTCAGGACATCCCGTCGTGCCCATCTCCCGCTTCTTTTACATACTTGGACGGATCATAGCCCGAAGTCCAAACCGCGAGCCTCACAAAGTTAGTCGTTGCCGTACGAAAAAAGCCACGCTTGACTGAGGTATCGTCGGCGGAGTTTCGGCTGCGTATGAGAAGCTCGCAAAAAACAGCGTGTGAAATCTCGTATCTCCTCCGACTCCCTGGTCACCCTCCATACCACCATACCCCTACACGGAAAACGACCCATGCTCGGAGTTGACAGCCTCTTTTAGCAGGGAAATTGGTCGTTTCACCAATCAGCCCTCTCAGCGCCCCGGCGTGTGGCTGTTCACGGCCCTAGCCCATTTCACCTCCTTTCTGTCCAACTTGGGGCGACACTGGATGTTGAATTATGATTTTGAGTTGCCCCAGATACTTTGTGTTCGACTGTACCTTTTCATCTACCGGCACACAAGCGATATGTATAAATCAGGGATTGCCGCCTAACCCAAGTGAACATAGCGCGCGGATGATGAGCCAAAGCTTATCATTGGAGGGATGGGCCACAGCATCAAGAGCTGCTCTATTGACGAGCAGAGATCAAGGCGGGATGGTAGAGGTGCGAGGTCTGGTCACGTTAGACCGTATCGACGAGGCGTCTAGAATGCCCCATCGAGGAGCCATTCCCCCTTTACCTCGTTAATCATTGGTCCAAACGCTTGTGAAGAACAGTGGAGCCAGTGTGTTGGGAGACATCATATTTTTGGTAAAGCGAAGAGAAGATGGATCAGAGTCGATCTCCACTAGTTTACTTTTGGGATGCAGCTCATCCAATGACGCTCTATGCGGATTGCCCCTGGTGCCCAAGCCTTCGCTCTCCACCTGCATGGAAGCTCGTGTCGAAATCCAGTTTACTGCCCTATTAGTCATTCTCTTTTCCATTTCAGGATGGCTTTGAATCAAAAATATGTCGTGTTAACCTGGATAGTAAGATTTAGGCATCCGATATACTCAGGATAGTAAGATCGACTTCTAGGGGCCAGCATACTTCGCAGTTGTCCTTAGTTTCAAGTGATCTTTTGCACATTATCCTCACTTCAGCCTCCTAGCTCTCGTTCAAGTATCTCGTCACTATACGCCTCACCACCTATCCCTCTTGTCAATCTGCTATTCGCGGTCGACTTCCACGTTCGTTACCTCTCATTCTTGTACGCAGATTACCTGTTCTCGCCTTTTCGTGCTGAAGAAAGGACCTAATCGAGGACTACCTACCCATCTGGACATTACACCATTCTTGGAGATCTTGGAGGAATCTCTTTTCCAATATATTGCTCGCCCCTAACATCTGGAATCCAAAGAAACCTCTCCATACTCTTTCGGCCACAGGTTGATGAGCAGTAATTCATGATTTCGATCACTTGAGTATCTGGTCCGCTTCGTTTGTCACGATGTTCGCGCGAACTTTGGTCGTCTTGTGCAGCATCTTGTTGAATACACAGGTCGATGCCCTGCGCTACGACCAAAAGTACGTGGGATATAATTTGAACACGAATCAGTCGGCGACTTCACCGTACGATTATTGGGGAAAATGGGAAGATGTACGTGGTAACTTATGGCTCTCGAAGTGTCGAGAAATACCCTCCAACCATCAATTTCAGTTCCCGCTCACGGTGTACATCTACATTGGCTAATTTCTGTTCTTTGCGTAGCACACATTTCACCCATCCCCCACGAATTGGCGTGTGCCTTTCTATACCCTCTTTCTCGATAAATGGGTCAACGGAGACCCGACGAACGACGATATCAATGGCACCAAGTTCGAAACTGATTATATGCAAACCCAATTACGGCATGGAGGCGATCTTCAAGGTCTCATTGACAGTTTGGACTACATACAAGGGATGGGAGTCAAGGGGATTTACATTGCCGGAAGTCCTATGATCAATATGCCTTGGGGTGCTGATCAATACTCTCCGCTGGATTTCAGTCTTCTCGACCAACATTTTGGAAATATCGACCTTTGGAGGAAAACCGTCACTGCAATCCACGACAGAGGAATGCTTGTCATTCTCGACAACACCATGGGAACCATGGCAGATCTAATTGCCTTCAAGGGCTACGAGAACTCCTCGACTCCGTTCCAGCTGACAGAGCATCAAGTTTCTTGGCGTGATGAAAATCGTCAATATTTGGATTTTTCTTTCAGTGAGAAGTACAACGAAACTTGCAACTACCCCCGGTTTTGGCTTGATACTGGATATGTTGTCAAAGAAGATGTCACGAAGAGGATGAAAGGGTGCTACGATTCCGAATTCGATCAGTATGGTGATACCGAAGCTTTTGGTGTCTTCCCCGATTGGCAACGTCAACTATCCAAATTCGCCTCCGTCCAGGATCGTTTGAGAGAGTGGGTTCCCTCTGTGAGGACCAAGATTGAGATTTTCACCTGTATGATCATCCTGCAGCTAGATATCGATGGCATGCGTGTGGATAAAGCCACCCAAATTTCGGTCGATGCATTGGGAAGCTTCAGTCACGCTGTACGTGAATGCGCAAGATCCGTCAACAAGACAAATTTCATGGTTACTGGTGAAATCACTGGTGGTAATACTTTTGGAAGTATTTACTTGGGACGTGGACGTCAGCCGGATATGTTACCGGCTACCGTCCCAGATGCCATCAAGATGGACTCCAACTCTAGTTTGGCATACTTCATTCGTGATCCTGATCAGAACGCTCTCGACTCCGCCGCTTTCCATTACAGTGTGTATCGCTCACTTACTAGATTTTTGGGAATGGACGGAAACTTGGCAAGTGGTTATGATACACCACTGAACTGGGTGGATGCATGGAACGAAATGCTTCGAACGAACGATCTTATCAATCCTAACACCGGAGTTTTTGATCCCAGACACATGTACGGAGTCAGTAACCAGGATGTTTTCAGATGGCCGGCTATCAAGAACGGCACCCAGAAGCAACTCTTGGGACTGTTCATAACCACTATACACATGCCTGGTATACCCTTACTTTTATGGGGTGAAGAACAGGCCTTTTACGTCTTGGACAATACAGCCGACAATTATCTCTTCGGTCGACAAGCTATGTCTCCTTCTCAAGCATGGCAAACTCATGGATGCTACCGTCTTGGTAGTGGAACTTTCTATAAATTTCCCGCTGACGCTTCCACCCGAGGTTGTCGTGATGAGTGGAACAGTCACGATCATAGGGATCCATCCCACCCAGTTCGAAATATCATCAAGCATATGTATCAGCTGCGACTTGATTACCCGGTTTTGGACGAGGGATGGTATCTGAAACAACTCTCCAATCAGACAAAGGAGATCCTATTGCCAGGTAGTAACGGTACCGCTACGGAAACTGGAATGTGGAGCACCTTGCGAGCTCAATATGATGGTATTCAAGATTTGTCCAAGGCTGGCGGGAAAAACAACCAGTCTGTCTGGATGGTTTACCACAATAATTATGATACGACAGAGTACAAGTTTGATTGTAGTAACAACGACTCTGCCCTTGTGGCACCTTTCCTCGATGGAGTAACAGTCAAGAACTTGTTTTATCCGCATGACGAGGTCACTTTGAAAGCAGGACCTTTCCAGTTGGGAATTGCAAACCAAACAGGCTACAACGGCTGCCTCGACAGCATCACTCTTGTTCCATATGAATTTAAGGCGTATGTGCCAAAGAATAGCTGGGTTGGACCTCCGCCTATGATTACCTCATTTTCCCCAGGGCATGATGCACGACTTGCCTCATCAGTTGCTCCCGGAGAGCAAGAAACCATTGCCATTGAGGTTGGATTCAGTCAAGAAATGAAATGTTCCGATATCCTTTCGGGCATGACAATTAATTCAACAACAGAGGATGGAAAGGTTGCAACATTAGCTAGCGGAAACGGCGATTATTCCTGTGATCTGCTTTCCTCTCCGATTAACGTCACCGATTTTGTCGGATCAATTCCCACAGCTTGGGTGTTCAAGGGAAAACTCATCAACGTCTCCAATGGTGTTCATTCGATCAGCCTCAAGAATATCGCCAGTAACTCTGGCAATGCTACAACTGGATCAACTGATACGTTTTTGGTCCGCATTGGACAACGTGATAACCCTATTGTTTTCCCTGGCTCCGCAAACTTCACACGAGAATTGCTTCACAAGCACAGTAATGGTACTTTGTACGTCAGTCACAAAGCTGCTGGAGCGGATCTCTTCAAATATTCTTTGAACTGGGGAAGTTCGTGGTCTGACTGGTTGTCATATGCTGGTGGAAACACAACACTTCAGCCACAGCCTTGGAGTGGCACCAAAGCACAAGCATGGGAAGGAGAGCATGTCATTATGCAATATTGGACTCGACTCACTGGTAGCAGTGACTACGTCCAACATGCGGACTTGGAGACCCACTCATATTCGCGTCGTCTTCCGCACTTGTTCGCCAATGGTCCATACAATCAATATGGATATGACACTGGTATCGACAATGGATTTACCTTGAACAAGCTAAACAGTCTCTGGGAATTCAAGTTCATGACCGAATGGCCAGCTGGTGAGTCATCATGATGTATTCTGCTAAATTGTTGCTAATAATCTCTAGTTATGCAAGTCAATGTTTGGGGTATGAATCCTGATGGTCAACCGGATAAAACCATCGTCATGGGAGATATCGATGGTGATAATATCCTTGATCGTATGCCGCCGTCATCGCTTGCTACTGCCCTCATCAACATAACCCGTGTACCACCATCGCCATATCTTGGCTACAAGATTGCAGTCGACGATGGAAATTATAGATATTATCAAATCCCTTACGGCAATCGTTCATACCAAATCTTGATGGTAGTCCTCTTCTGGATCGTCCCCGTTCTCAGTGGTGGCGTGAGTATTTGGGCTTTCATGAAATCTTTCTACGCTGTCAAACTCAACAGTGTTGGTGTAAAAGAGTCCAAGAGCTATATCCCATTGGCCCTTCGCAGGAAGTTGAAGAAAGACAAGAAAGAGGACCCATCTGAGAAAGAAATGACGGTCATGGGAGGTTTACAGTCCATGTTCCACGAGAACGCCACACAACTTGGTCTTCAAGCTGATGTTGGAGCCACCGGACGACGAACAGTACTTATCGCGACCATGGAATACGATATCGAAGATTGGGCTATCAAGATTAAGATTGGAGGTCTCGGTGTCATGGCGCAACTGATGGGAAAGAACTTGGGTCATCAAGATCTTATCTGGGTTGTTCCTTGTGTTGGTGGCATCGATTATCCTATCGATCAACAAGCCGAACCGATGGATGTGACAATTCTCGGAAATTCCTACACTGTTCAAGTTCAATACCACACTCTACGAAACATCACTTACGTTCTTCTCGATGCACCAGTCTTCCGAGCACAATCTAAATCTGAGCCATATCCACCTCGTATGGATGATTTGGACTCTGCCGTTTATTACAGTGCTTGGAATCAATGTATCGCTCTCACCATCAAACGTTTCCCTGTCGATTTGTATCACATCAACGATTACCACGGAGCCGTCGCACCAGTCCATCTCCTTCCAGATACCATCCCATGTTGTTTGTCGCTTCACAACGCCGAGTTCCAAGGTTTATGGCCAATGCGTAACCAAAAGGAGCGAACTGAGGTCTGTCAAGTTTACAATATCCCAGAAGATGTCGCCATCAAGTACGTTCAATTCGGAGATGTCTTTAATTTACTCCACGCTGGAAGTTCTTACCTTCGAATTCATCAAAAGGGTTTCGGTGCCGTCGGTGTCAGTAAGAAATACGGAAAACGTTCTTGGGCAAGATACCCTATCTTCTGGGGATTGAGCAAGATCGGAAATCTTCCTAACCCTGATCCTTCTGATACTGGAGACTGGACTGGTGCTCAAGATCCCTTGGCCAAGACTACCGTTAACCAGGATTTCGAAAGTCAGAGAGGTGAACTCAAGAGACAAGCTCAGGAATGGGCTGGCCTCGAGCAAAACCCCAAAGCTGAACTTTTGGTTTTCGTTGGTAGATGGTCAATGCAAAAGGGTATTGATTTGATTGCTGATGTTATGCCTGCTGTTTTGGAGGAGAACCCAAATGTTCAACTTATCTGCGTTGGTCCTGTTATTGATCTTTACGGAAAGTTTGCTGCTCTTAAACTTGATGTCATGATGACAAAATACAAGGGTCGTGTGTTCAGTAAGCCTGAGTTCACTGCTCTTCCACCTTTCATCTTCTCTGGAGCCGAATTCGCCTTGATCCCATCTAGAGATGAACCTTTCGGTCTTGTCGCCGTCGAGTTTGGTAGAAAGGGAGCTTTGGGTATCGGTGCTCGTGTTGGTGGTCTTGGTCAAATGCCTGGTTGGTGGTTCACTGTCGAGTCTACCACGACAACCCATATGCTTCATCAATTCAAACAAGCCATCAAAGAAGCTTTAGCATCAAAACTGGAGACTCGTCAAATCATGAGAGCTCGATCGGCCAAGCAGCGTTTCCCAGTCGCACAATGGGTCAATGATCTCGAGACATTGCAAAGCAAAGCGATCAAGGTCCACAACAAGGAAGAAGCAAAGCACTCTGGCAGACCAAGGTCTAGAGGAAGGGATGCTGGCAATAACCCCTACGCTTTCGGTAAGAGAGTGTCGAGCTTTAGCACCAGCATGGCTAGCAATTCACAACTTGATGTTGCTAGTACTATTGGTTCCACAAGGCCATCCTCACCAACCCGCATCGAGAAGCCAGCAGCTGGAGGAGGACTTAGCCGAAAGCTTTCTCTGGGTTACAGAGCTGGTCCAGGTCATCGAGTGACGAAGAATGGACCCAACGAGGGCAATACATTCCAACCAGGAAGTGTAGCTACTGTTGATGAAGGACTGACTGATGTAGATGAAGATTCTGATGACGAAGAGTCCCGAATTCGTGATGATATATATGATGAATATGTACTCACACCTGAAGAATTGGAAGCCCAGAGACAGAACGAGCAATGGAGAGGACGATCCGAAAGTCCTGCTGGTGCAGCTTTCCTTTCACCACAACCAGGATATTTGGATTCTCCACGAAGAAATCCAAATGGTAACACTGGCAGCTTACATATTAGTGATTCGGAGCATTCATTATCACGTCTCAAAGATGGTTCGAACCTTTATTCCGCTCACTCGATGCCTTCTTCGCCAGGCCTAGAGTCACCTGGAGCGCACGAAGCCTTACTTCCACCTCCCTCGATCTTTGGAGCAGGCGACAATGCTAACAGAGCATCCATGCTTAGTTTGAGTTCCGTTATTGGAGACAAGACAGATTTCAAACTTCAAAAGGTCGATCCCTTCTTCACCGATACCCAAGGAGAATACTATCAACAATTTGCCAAGAACCTTGATGGTTTGGATGGAAAGAACAGTGAAGGTCAATTGTGTATCGAGGAGTACCTTATCAAATCCGAAAAGAAATGGTTCGATCGATTCCGTGATGCAAGATTGGGAAGAAACACAGATGCCCCTGCATTTGCTGCTTTGGGTAGTGGACGAAGATCTCAAGACAGCCGCGGACGATCCAACAGCCGCGATACCTTCACCAATGATACCATCGTTCACTCGAGGCAAAATTCCAGTCAAGATAACCTGGCACTCACAGGTGGATCTGCCAATGATCAGTTCTTACTCGGAAAAGATTATAAACCACCTACGGGTCTCCGTCTCATCATGCAATATCGCTTCTATGATTGGCCAGTCTATTCGTTCTTCCTCGCCTTTGGTCAAATCATTGCGGCTAATTCTTATCAAATCACTCTTCTCACTGGTACTGTTGGTCAAACTGCAGAGAAACTTTACATCACGGCAACCATCTATCTCATTACCTCCATCATGTGGTGGGAAGTCTTCTCCTTCTTCAAATCAATCTACGTTCTCAGTGTTCCTTTCGTCTTCTACGGATTGGCCTTCTTCCTTCTTGGCTGTGCTCCTTTCGTCGAAGGTGTCGATGGAAAAGGTTGGGTTCAGAATGTTGCCACCGGCTTGTATGCCGTGGCTGCATCTTCCGGTAGTATATTCTTCGCCTTGAACTTCGGAGACGAAGGAGGATCCCCAGTCAAATCTTGGGTCTACCGTGCCTGTATCATTCAAGGAACGCAACAAGCTTACGTCGTCGTTCTCTGGTTCTGGGGTCACTACCTTAACAAACGACAAGCCGAAGGTCTTGGGGCCGCTTTCACAACAGCCAATGCCAAGATGTCTGCTGTCGTGTTCCCGATTGCCGTACTTATGTGGGCGATTGGTATTATTGTTTTCCTTGGATTGCCAGAGTACTATCGACAAGCTCCTGGAAAGGTACCATCTTTCTACGCTTCACTCTTCAGACGTAAGATTGTCATGTGGTTTTTCGTCACCGTTATCATCCAGAATTTCTTCCTTTCGACGCTCTATGGTCGCAACTGGCTTTACCTCTTCTCCTCCAGTCACGCTCCAACATGGGCTATCGTACTCCTCATCATCTTCTTCTTTGGAGTCTTGTGGTCAGCTTTTCTTTGGTTCTTTGGAGTCTTGAGTAAAGATCATAGTTGGGTTCTACCTATTTTCGCCATTGGTCTTGGAGCTCCTAGATGGTGTCAAATGCTCTGGTCTTGTACCCCCATGGGTCAATACGTACCATGGGTCGGTGGAGGTCTCGCCAGCGCTTTGTTCTCTCGATCTTTGTGGCTTTGGCTAGGTATGCTCGATGCACTCCAAGGTGTTGGATTTGGTATGATCTTGCTTCAAACCCTCACTCGTGTCCATATTGCTTTCACTCTCATTGCCGCTCAGGTCTTGGGTTCAATCACCACCATGATAGCGAGAGCGTGTGCACCTAATAACATTGGACCCGGTCCCATTTTCCCAGATCTCAGCGAGGGAGCGGCTGGTTTAGGCAATGCCTGGTTTTGGATTGGATTGATTTTCCAACTTGTTGTTTGTGGTGGATTTTTCACTTTCTTCAGAAAGGAGCAACTGAGCAAGCCTTAGAGTTTGGTTGCATTTATTTTTCGTGGCTTGTTGCGGTGTAGTGTAATGGATGGATGGTGTAAATGCATGGTGCGGGGGGTGGTGGTTGTGCATGAATGAGGCGTTTTTATCTTCTTGTATAAAATGGTGCAGATTTTGGAACGAAAAATATTGTATTTGGACAGACCCCTAAGTGGGATGACAAGTAAAGATTTTACATGATGGAAATGATACAGAGCGCGCAAATAGACATTTGGTTTGAGAATTCGCAGTTTACGGACAGGATCTGTTGGAAGGTTTGGGAGGGAGAGGTTTTTGTTTATTGTGTGTATTTGAGGATTGGATTGGCATAATATACTTAGCGGCTAAAATTTAAAGTCTAATGAACTTTCCATATACCTCTCTTCTTTGTGTTTTTAATTTGAATTTTGAATGGTTGTAGGTGACTTGAGTGATTGTCATTGAATGGATTTGATGTTAGTCTATTAGTGATAGTAATAGTAATTCATATGGATTTGGTCTGCTAGTAGCTATAGCTATGTCTACTAGTACCAGTAGAATATTCCTTTATAGTTAAAGAAGAATTAGGGGATGATCAACAATATCTCCTCTGTATATCATCACACATATGTAACACATTTTCAAGCAATAAGATAAACTTGAGTAAGTTCACATGCATAGTAGTTCATTGTCTATTTGGGAAGGCTAATGGTTCATCTTAGATCAATAACTAATAAACCCAAAGGGATACATTGATGAACAACTTCGATCCAAGGCATTTATTCTCAATCCACCCATCCATTCATCATCATAATCTCATGAAAAGCATCACATCATATCTTCAACCTCATAACTTTCCCATCTCAGATCATTAAGATCGAACAACTACATCATCCCCACCCCTCCCACTCCAGCCGCCATCGCAACACCCATCACCCCAACCGCCGGCAACCCCGTCGCCCCCGCACCCGTACTAGTCTCCGTCGCCACCCGACCAAAAACACTACTCTCCACCTCAAACACAGCACTCATATAACTCTTCACAGCCTTCTGCACATCATCGGGAACCTTCTTGGTGAACCACCCCGCCGTTACAATCTCATGGTATCTAAATCCGCTCTCGGAAAGAGAAGATTGGAGCGGGGTGGGAGCAGCGGAAAAGACAGCTTCGATTAGGGTGGTGTAGGCTGGAGCTGTGGTCCAGGCGTTGTCGACGGAGG
>NGKF01000003.1:2598297-2622343 GCA_002162555.1 Monilinia aucupariae
ACTCCCCTCCCCCTCACACGCCCTCAGCTGTCGCACGAATCCCGCGTTCGCCTTGAGCATCACATACATGGAATCGCAGACGGGCGTCAAGCCATGCTGATGCGCCTTGATGAAAGCATACTGCTTGCCCGCCATCCACCAGACCAGATTCGAGACCTTGACCGGGTGCCGGTATGATCGCATGGGCGCGTAGCTAGCATAGAGCGCGCTGGCTCGCAAGAGCGCCCACTGCCCAAACTCCCTCTCGGTATCCTGATCCAGCCACGTGAGTATCAACTTGCTGCGGCCGTGCGGTTTGATGGCGAGGAAGGCCTCGAAGCAAGCATCGCGAATGAGTGGGAAATCGGCTCGTGTCTCGTCAACGTCCGAGGTCTTTCGGGATGGGCCCGGGTTATGATTTCGACTATAGAAGCTGACCCATTTGCTCTTGATCTTCTCAATATCCGCGTCCAATTCATCGAGAAGCACTTTCCATTGCGCTCCTCTTTCAATTTCCTCTGGGTTCGCACTTCCATCTGTCGACACTCTTTCCTTCTTTCTTTGGTCCTTGTATAACTGGGCCAAGATGGGATCGTAATCAGGTGGACTTTTGATACTGCTGGTCAAGTCTGTGAGTAATTTATCCGTCTGCTTGTGTGCAAGAATTACCATCTGATCAAGGATGTGTTTCTCATTGTTAGGTAGCCCATCTTTTATCTTGTATTGAGGCATGAACGGTTTACCCGTAGTGGCAGTTATGTGAGACTTGACCTTATCTAAATCTCTCTCCATGAAAACAAAACCTTGCTTTGGTTGATCAACCAAATTGCTGAGCAATGTTGATAAGAATATGATTTCCGGTCTATTGAGATCATCAACCATGTACGCAATCTTTTCCTTGAATATCGTGGCGTAGCCAAGCATACTTTGATGCATGTTGAAATCAAAACTGGCACGTATGAATACGTTTGTGGCATCAGGATGTCCTTTCGTTAATTGTGCGTAAGTGGTCTTGACTTGCTTGATGAAACCACCTTTGATGAGGTCCGGAACTTTGGGAACATCGGCATTGGCGAAACTTTCTACAATAGCAGGATCCCAACAAACCCAGGCTTTGTCTCCATCGTAGTCACCACCTGATAATTTATCTGCTAGAGATGGATAACCCTTGGTAGAGAACACGATGACATCTTTAAGATACCTCAATTCATGTTTACTGACGGCGGTCACTCTCTGGATATCGCTAGGATAATGAGCCGGGTTCCTGGCCACAAGCACATCCACATCTTCCAACTGAGTGTCAGTCAGTCCAGTTTCGTTATCAATAAAACTCGAGAAGGCTAGATGAACTTCATTGGGTTCTAAAACGCCCCAAAAGTCAGGAACCATGTATGCGGTGGTAGATTTACCAACAGTGATATTAAGACGTGCCTTTAAATCATTGCACCTCATGGTTAATGATTTCTTAGCCAATTCCATCAGGTAGAGTGAGTTGCGAGGGTCGAAACCAGCATCGAGGAGGATGCTGAGCCTATCTTCAGGTTTTGCAGGCAAGCCTCCGCGCCATTGAATAGCACCCGTCTTAATCCTATCTTGAATGGAGGAGTTGGTGGGCCGAACCCAGCTACGAAGTTCTCGAGGTCCAGTCAACGCAGTTTTGAGCTCTTCCAATGACTGATTCAATCCTTCTTCCAATGCCTTGATGATTGCTCCTCGCATCCTTCTTCGATTGGTAGCTTGATGCACGAGAAGTGGAAGAAGTTGAGTGTTTAGGTCCGCCTTCTTCAAGGGAGTGGAATATCCCACAACCTCAAAAGTGCGATGAGACCAATGATTAAACTCATCACTACCCTCTTCCCCACGCTTCCACTTACATTGTTCACCGTATAATTCGATCCAATTATTTTCAATGTCATCGTTACGATCAACAACCCAAAGGCCTTTCGCTTCACCAAATCTCCCCTGAAATGCTGATGGTACATAAGACAACTCGAGCTCGAATACAATCTTCCTAGCTAAAGACAATGACATTTTCCCAGCGCCATCTGTCATGACATAAGTCTTCTTGGGATTGTGGGTGTCTGGGTTTTCGATATCCTTTTTGTATCTAATTTGATCACGTTCGACCGTCACAGTAGCTTGATTCCTAGAGAGAACTGTATGATCGTTAGCAAGTAAATCCAAAATGAATCAGGAAGCATTCGAAGGGTCAATCTTACCCAAGGCAGTCCTCGCAAAGAGTTTCATATATGGTTGATTCTTGTTCTCTGAAGTTGGTCTTATACAATTCAATAACTCCTCAACTGTCATTCGAACATGTGGAACAGCATTCTTCACTGTACTTCCATTGATAAAGCCGTAGCCATCAGTCGCAAAGAGAAATGCGCGAAATGGTGTGACAGAGCTTTCCTCCTCAGCATCCGACTTCAAGCTGTTCTTCTTCTTCCTATCCTTAACCTTGACGAAGAATGATTTGTAAGTCCTACCCAGGAGTTGATGATCTCCGTTCACCAACCAAGACTTCAAGTCATCCCACCTATTGTCATCTACCTTTGCCATCTTAGGACCGTATCCTTTGCTTTCCAAATCAGGAATTTCAAACTCGAAGAATCTATCGCTACCAAATCTTCGTTCGAGACGGTTGGTCAAATCCAACTTCATGGGTTGTAGCTGGAAAGAAAGCAGAGGCTCTGATTGGTTTTTGTTTTCACGTAAACAGGCGACAAAGACTACTCCATTGAAACCACGTGAATATCCTTTGGTAGCAATCTCCCATACTTTCGCTCCACATTTTTCCGGGAACTTTTTATCTTGGAGGATAGGAAGGCTTTTCAACATTTTCCAGAGTTTATCATATTCAACCCATTCCTTAACATATGGCAAAGTGAAGTCGCTTATGGGAACCTGTAGGGAGAGAAAAATCCGAGTGATTTCGTAACTGACGAAAAAGGGAGCTCGTTTCAAACAAGATGGTAATATTGCTATGATGAATGAGGTATTAGTGATTGTGCCTTACCGTGTAGTGGGACCATAACATATATCATGCTTCATATTGAATCTGGTAGATAACTTACGCAGCATTTCATTCAGACAGCTCAGCAGTTTTGTCGGGTTCGTCTCATCCACATTTTTATGCAATACCTCATTCACCTCATCGACCTCATCGACCTCATCTACCTCATACACCTCATCCACCACCTTCCCCAAAATCTCTTCTCTCGCATGATTCATCATATCATGTTTAGGTACACCTAGTGATGGAATATTGGCAGAAAAGCTTTCGGCCAATACCCTCTCTGCTTCAACAGAATCAAAACTACTACCAAAATCAGAGCTTTGGGATTGGGGTCCATCGTCGTGAAATGAGATGTGGTCACTGCACAACTTTATCGTCAGCTTTGGGTTTGGCTCTGGTTCAGACTCTAGTTCCGGCTCTGACTCGGAGTCAGGATCTGTAGACTGAGTATTGATAAGTGTGTTACTAAATGGTTGTGAGAACACGTCTGGGACGTTTGTTTCAAAACTTGTATTCGCATTCAAATTCCCATCTCCTTTTGGTGGCACCATTCTTCCTTGATCCGTCTTCGTATTTGTGTATTGAGGCCGAGATACATTCCATTGCGGTGGGGGAAATCTCGTAAAGTTTTCGCGACCAGACGCTCTGATTTCTGGCCCTTTTGCCTTTTTGACGCCAATATTGATATCGGTAAATGACTCGAATCGGCGCTTCCCATCGTGCTTCTGAGCGGAGCTAATTGGAAACGCGACAGGACTATCATCAAGCTGTGTCTTCTGAGCAGAGCGAACAGAAGAATTGGCTTTAGATGATACACTCCGCTGCAAGCGTTGATTGTTGTTGAAGAGTTCAGATAGAATGGTCTGCAAACGTTTTAGCAATTCTATTCGCTCACTGGGTGTGACTGGATGTGGTCTCTTCTGTGTTGTTTCTGGAATAACATCTCGATCAGCATTAGGCTTTTGTACCCATCTAACATACAGATGTGTAGCTTCTTGATCGAATTTATCAAGAGCAGCAAACAACTCAACATGAGCCTTGTAATATAGATACCGGATCCTGCCAATAATCTCAAGTGTCAAATCTGATTCCTCCGACTTGGATTTAGACCGTCGATCCCTGGGTGACTCAAAAGCCGTCGAGGGAAGTCTCAAGTCCCATTTCCATGTGAGACTAGTGTAGATGGCATTGATATCACTATTTGATTGTGCTGTGGTGGCCTCATTCTTTGCTTTGTCGACGAAACCTGTTGTCCTTGATGTCTTGGGTGTCTTCGGCATAGCAGACATTGTGCGCGAGTTTGCTTTCATCGTATGTACCATGCCCAACCTCTTTCAGTTCCTGTCGCGTGTTCTCCAACGCGCGAGATTTACGCGTTTGTAGTCTTGGGAATTTCGACCTCAATTGGGTTTCGTGTAAAGGGGTAGATGCATCTACAAGGGCGGCATATTTTTCTAGGTTTGGACGAATTAGATGTCGATAAGCAAAAAAGATTAATGGACCCCAATACCTAAGTGTGTACGAGTAGCATATCCAAAAAGGAGTGGCAGAGTAATAGCAGTTGAATTGAATTGAGCGCGACAGGAATCAGATACATGCGCCGTCGCAACGGTAGGAGGAGTGAAGCAAGACAATTCCATTGATTCGTAGGGGGTAGAGAGTGAATTTCAACGGGATTGAATAATGAATGGTAAAGCAAACAATGAAAAAGATATCAACCAAGCAAAAGAGAGTAAATTTCAAAACCACACAATGCGACCAAGAGAAGAAGAAATGAAGATATACTCGAGGAAAGGGATTCAATTGAATGGATTCACTATGAGAGATGAGAGTCCGGCTTCTTTTTAGAGGAGTTTGGGCCATGAGAGCTAAGACGGAGCCTAAAGAATTCTTATTATGAGGTATTGGCCTTGTCACTCCCGCACCTAAGAGATTAGATAAGATTAGATTGATTAGATAAGACAAGATAAGATGGATCAGATAAGATAAGATGGATCAGATGGATCAGATGGATCAGATTAGATTAGATGGATTGAACTACGAGCAAATTAGCTGAGTCATCACACTAAATTCCATGCCATGTAATCCTCTCTCCCACTCCTCCACTCCCCCATTCCCCCACTCCCTCCCTTTCTCCACTCCCTCCCTTTCTCCACTCATCCACTCACTCAACCAGTACAAAGACAGTAAGACTTCTACAAAAAGTATATCTTCACTCTGCAGCTTCATGAACAAACACCACAGCCATCACGACGCATACTCCATTTCAACATGAACTACTTTAGCTTGACCCGATTGATCTACCAATCACTACTAGCACCAGGTAACCTCAGTCCCTCCCTAACCTCCATCCATAGGTTCACGTAATCTTTCAAGTCTTGATTTCTACAGCATAGTTTCTCATCATCATGATATATCCTCTCTTTCTTTACTCACATACAATGTTCCTTGATTCTCTAACCTCACCGTGAGATGATTGGTCAAGAGATCTGAATCCTTCTCCCGTCCTTGCATGCACTCATCACGTTGGGCTTCTGTACAATATCATCGGATATACATGCCACAACATATCGGATGCCGATGAAGGCAGCTACATCGTTGCCTGCTAACTACAAACTTCGGTGAGAAAGGCTCAAGGTTATGTCCTTGGTGATCCAAAATCTCTGCGATCACGAGTCTACAGATCATCGCAAAACTCAATCGATCAGTTGATTCACCATGAATCCTTAGCGACTCATGCCTACATGCAAATTCAATGCGAAAGAGTTACCTGTCAACTACAAACTTCGAAGAGAAGACCTCTTCAAGGTTGTGTGCTCGAGATTCCAAGATCTTCACAATCACGAGTCTACAAACCGTCGCATAACTTCATCGACCCGTGGATTCCCAATGATTCCCTCAACCAAGTATTCCTCCTCCTCATTGGTGGGCATCCCATCGATACAGGCACCAAGCTTGCGTTGAGCTATCAAGAGATCCTTCACCGGTCATATCACCCAAACGCGTATCCCTTCCCCTGAACCTTCTCCAGGCTCCGGCATTCCATCCATCCAGACACCCAATCAACTCACTCCCCGTCATCCCACCCCACGATTCTTACCCCGCAAAAAAGACCCGCATCCCCCCGCCATCCCCGGAGTTGCCCCAGTAACCAAGACTTTAGCCTATGCATCTCCAACGTCACGTGTACCGACCTGCAGCTACCTGCATTGTTGGAAAGTCTGATGCGCATCAATCGGAAGTCGCCATTTCGTCGATTGATGAAAGTCAATCACGTAAGCTTGCGAATGCGGACAGAGATTGGCGACATTCGAACGCTTAGAGAATAGCTTCATTTTGCTACATCCTCTTTGCAATGCCATACATTTCGGGTTAATGTCCACCTACTCTCAACTGTGGATCAATGTCGTATATTTGATCCGAGATGGTTGGGGACTACCTACCTACACATGAAGATAAATCCTTGGGATGAGACATTTCCGAGATATATATAGCACCGGTAACGTTGATGAGATGTGATATTTCCATCCATCACTGACATGAGATTGTGTTCATGTTGAACCTCAAGCTTTCCAATATGTTTTATTCTAGTCTTTCTCTCTTACCGGCACTTGCTGGTCTTGTCGGTGCCATCAATATCACTGCATCTGCAAGTGGTGGCAATGCCTCTTCTCCATTGGCATATGGTCTCATGTTTGAGGACATCAATCATTCTGGCGATGGTGGAATTTATGCTGAATTGATTCAAAATCGTGCATTCCAGGGAAACCGAAGAAATGCATCGACCCTGAAACCATGGAAAGCGATTGGAAATTCGGTTTTAACTCTACAAAACACATCGATACCATTATCATGGGCATTGCCGACTTCGGTCAATGTGCGCGACTCTTCAAATGGAACTTCCTACAGCAACAGCACCGAGAAGATTGGAATCTCCAATCCTGGATGGTGGGGAATAAGTGTTGAACCTCAAACGTACACGGGAAGCTTTTGGGTCTTGGGTTCATACACTGGAAACTTCACAGCAAGTTTGGTCGGCGCAGAATCAGGTGACATCTTTGCAAGCGTCGAAATCCCTTCCAACTCTACCTCGAATGAATGGACCGAGTTCCCATTCACTCTCAAGCCCACTACTGCCGCTCCAAACGTCAAGAATAACTTCACCATCGAATTCGATCGCGGTCATTCTCTCAACTTCAATCTCATCAGTCTCTTCCCACCAACTTACAACAATAGACCAAATGGTAATCGACCCGAGCTTATGGCAGCTTTGAAAGACCTCAACCCAAGCTTCTTTAGAATTCCAGGTGGAAATAACATGTAAGTCACTAATGATGCACTCTCAGTGAATATTGTTAATCTGGTGATGATAGTGAAGGAGATACTTACGGTTATCGTTGGGCATGGAATGAAACACTTGGACCTCTCAAAGATCGTCCAGGAAGACCAGGTATGTATTGAACAATCTTAGTCTACCTCACTTGAATATGTCAACGTAACTAACACATGAACTTCCATAGGTAATTG
Organism: Monilinia aucupariae; assembly: GCA_002162555.1. Classification (NCBI taxonomy): domain Eukaryota; kingdom Fungi; phylum Ascomycota; class Leotiomycetes; order Helotiales; family Sclerotiniaceae; genus Monilinia; species Monilinia aucupariae. The sequence goes on from NGKF01000003.1 coordinate 2,605,820, forward strand.
GGGATACCAAAAGTGAGCATGATTCAACTCAACCCCTCCACCTATGATACTAATTCCATGATGTAGTACCGATGGACTTGGTTTGGTTGAATATATGGAGGTAAGCCTCTCTTCTCTCTCCAAATCAGCAAAGTTTCCGAGCTAAATTCTTCAAGTGGTGCACCGATCTTGATGTCGAACCAGTTCTAGGAGTGTGGGCAGGACTCTACCTCAATGGTTACGTCACACCCCCTGATGTTGTCGCGGAAGAAGACCTCCAACCCTACGTCGATGACGTCCTCAACGAGCTTGAATTCCTCCTAGGCGATAAATCAACAAAATATGGAGCTCTTCGCGCTTCTCTCGGTTACCCTGAGCCCTGGAAGATTAAGTATGTTGAAGTAGGCAATGAAGATAACCTAGGTGGGGGAGAACCTACATACATCGCTTACCGTTGGCCCATGTTCTACAATGCCATCCACGCTAAATACCCCGACATTATCATCATCTCTTCCGCCCAAGATCTCCTCTCCGTTGGCGCCCCACACACATCAGGCACCGATTTCCATCAATACCTCCGACCCGATGATTTCGCCGTTCAATTCGAACTCTTCGATAACGCAAATAGGTCTTACCCTATTCTATTGGGCGAATACGCCGTCATCCAACCCAACGCAGGTGGCAAACCCGTGAACTGGAACGACTCGAAGATGGATTTCGGAAATTGGGTTGGTGCCGTGGGTGAAGCCATCTACCTTCTCGGCATGGAAAGAAACGGTGATATCGTCTTGGGGGCCTCATACGCGCCTGGCTTCCAAAACATGAATTCCTTCCAATGGACTGTAAGTTCTCACCCACCCTACTCACCCCGTGATGTCTAGCCCGAGATGAACACAAAAACAAGAACAAATCAAAAACTGACACAACCAACCACATAAAGCCCGATCTCATCTCCTTCAGCGCCGACCCCGCCGAAACCGTCCTCAGCTGCTCCTGGCATCAATTGGAACTCCTCTCCAACAACCGCTACAACGCCACCGTCCCCTTTACCGTCACCAACTCCGGGAATAGCACGTCACCCTTCGGTCCCGCTTTCTACGTCATTGGCGTCAATGACCCTGGTGAGTATGTATTCAAAGCTGCCATCTACAACACAACCGAACCCATACCTTTCTCAATCCAGTTTGAAGGTGTGCATGTGGGTGCTAGAGCAACATTGACCGTGTTGAATGCGCCGGATGGGAATAGCAAGAATGTTTATGGGGGTGAAGATGTGGTGATCAAGACTGTTAGTACGGTCACTGCGAAGGCAGGAGGAAAGTTTGAATTTGAGTTGAAGGAGTATGATATTGCTGTTCTGACGACTTAAAATGGGTTAATAAATGAGGGATATATATGTATATCTATGACTGTATGATTATATTTGAATAATGAATACACGAATCAACGAAAGGATGACAAAACTCCAGTTCCTCTCTCTTGACCATGCCTAACTTAAGCACCGAAAACCCCTCAGAATAGCATAAAACAAGCCAACCAATTCAAAAGAAATGCACAATCCAAGCTTGAAAAAGGGCAAAGACGGCAAAAATTATTCCCCAAGCTGCAAATTAATGATATGATATCTTCACGTCGAATGAATCAATAAACCCCATAGGGATATTAGAATCATCATGAAATCGAAGAGATATAAATTAGACAGAAGGGAACTAGCATTGTACCGCGCAATATCAAGCACCACTCGTAGCAGGCAAGGGATAATTAGCAATGATGATGATGATGATGATGTGAAAAGTGGCGTACCGTACCATATATATGTTTCGAGAAGTCATAGATTAAGTGCGGACTCAAGCTCATCGGGCACCAAAGATTGATATTCAAGGTACAACCTGCCCGAGTCTTTATTGATGGCTTTTCCGCCGCATCAGAGTTGATCGTGGGTGCGCATCAATTTACCGTTATTTTCATCGTCTGTCTTCAAGAAACCTCCTGTAGGTGTTCTCGAGACTTGAGAAGGAGCAGGAGCAGGATGATCTTGATATGGAAGACGGCCACGAGGGTCCCGATGCTCTTCAATATTTACGTTCATGAGAAGATTTGAATGCAAGCCAGGAACAGAGACAGAAAATCAGAAACGACTTAATTCGAAGGATAAATGTGACATCGAAAGCATATACGAAGCACTATTACAGCAAAAGGCGTATTGGCAATGTCTGATCCATATAAAAGGACTGCTGGAATGATAAAAAGTGTATTGCATAATCCAAACTCTCGCAATGGTTCGGATTTCTCTGGTTTGTCTAACCAACGACTTGATAACAAGACGGATCTCGTTGCCCTAAACCTTGAATTCGGTAGGGAGATCGAGATGTAGCAGAGTATGCCGGCATCAAAAGTAACACCTTGTTCATTCTGCAAGCAGCTTCAAACTTGAAATGATATATAACATGCGGAATCTCAGACAGATCAATAGACGAGGAAGGGTAGAAGCAGTATGATTCATTTGTACCTGTTGAGAATTCTCATTAAGGTCACCAAGTATCTCCAATTGTATATGTCAGGTGGGGATGAGAGCGAAGTGGGTGAATAGCTTGCGATGATCGAGATGGATAGGACCAGAATTTGAAGTAGATACAGCCGAACTTGAACATCTGTGGCATACTCGACTCGGCACAGCGTAAAGCCGGCTCTGAGTATCTCGAGTGCCATCCTGCAACGGTTCTCAATACCATGCATCCCATCCGCACACCAACCAACATGTATATATTATAGATGGTCGGAGTATATCGCAGTCCACATGACTGAAGCTGACGGTTTCGCATAGGTTTCGTTAGTCTCGTGGTCTTGATCATAAGAGCGACTTTGTCTTTAAAATCGCATAGCAGGGGGGCTCGACTTGGTTGGGATTTGGTTCGAGGTTCTAGAATCTGCCATCAACATTGGTCGTGCAATATGAAGCTGTGATCAATTGAGCAGATTAGTGGTAGACTGCTGGTAGTTAGTGAGGGGGTGTTTGTAATGATAACTTTGATGTTGGAAGAACCAGGGCTCCTACTCCCTTGCCTTTGCCATGATGATGGTGTTGAGAGTCCGTCACAGTTCATCCATGCTGCCGTGGTTAGATATTGAAGTTATTCGGAAGTCCCATCTCATCTCATCCCCTCTCATCCCTTCTTATCCCATCTCATCTCATCCCCTCTCATCCCCTCTCATCCCCTCTCATCCCTTCTTATCCCATCTCATCTCATCTCGCCCTCTCAAGACAAATTCGATGATATAACTTTAACCTTAATCCCCAAACCCAAAAAGGAGGAAGAAGTTGAGACAAGGAGAACGGGTAACGGGTAACGGGTAACGGGTCATGGAAGAGATTGGTCGAGTAGAAATCCTTCGGCTTTACACCGACTCTACTTATTTTCATTGGTCCCACTAAAGATCTTCTTATCTCGCAGATTCTGCAATCCCCCCCCATGCACCCCCTTGAATTTTCTTTCATCCACCCAATCAAATCATTGATGAATTGAGGAAGAATAATTCAATTATTCACAACTTGGAGGTGAGACGACTCAGACGAGACATTGGATCTTTGACTTTTGACTTTTGACTTTTGACTTTCGTTTGGCCAACTGATCTCAATCATCATATCTTTCCTGCCTCCTATCTCTTCCTCACTCGCATTTATATCTCCACGCCGTTCTGGTCCTCAGCGCAAATAGACATATATACTCTTCGAGACCTCACCATGTCGTTGTTGGGCTTATCGCACGATTTGTCGGTGCAAGAAGCGTTATCGGGTATCTGTGGAAGTATCAGTCTGGCAACTTGGATCTTTTTGTTGGTTCGTGATACCCTCGTGTCCAGTTTATCCAGCTTCGTTGGAATTCTTCATCCCCAACCAAAGTGTGAAGCATCCCTTGAATGGCGTCGTCGCATAATCATCCTGACGTGATTCGATCTATCAGGTACCACAACTTATCTTGAACTATCGGTCCCAGAGCGCCGATGGAGTCTCATTGGCTTTCTTGACCGTCTGGTTTATTGGCGATATTGCGAATCTTGCAGGTAAGCCAGCTATTGGTATGAGGTGGACACGGAGAGGAGAAGGGTCGCATAGTCTCGACAACCTTGATGTCGATCCTGATAAATCTTCTCCAAGCTAGCCACCAAAGATCACAATATTGGAGAGCTCACGTGCCAATACTAATTCATCGGCAGGTGCAATTTGGGCTGGTCTCGTCCCTACAGTTATTATCCTAGCCATCTACTTCTGTATTGCGGATTTTGTCCTTATTGGACAATGCCTTTATTACAACAAGATCAACGCTCAAAAGCGTCAAGAAACAGCATCCACTGGACCAACCGAGGAAGATCCTCTTCTGACCCGTCGACGAAGTAATAGCAGTATTGGTCTTCCAGGATCCAATAGAAGGCGCTCCTCGATCATGAGCGGAGGTCAACGTAATGAAGATACATTGACCAAAATCCTGGAAGAAGGTGACTCGCCAAATGGAAGCTCTTGGAAGAGGAACGTTGTTAGCATTCTATTCGTTATTGCTGCCGGGACAGCTGGATGGGCTATCGCTTGGAGATGTGGTGTTTGGAACCCTACTCCAGAGAATGGTGGTGATGTTCCAAGCACGAATGATGTTGCGGTTGGTGCAGAGATCTTGGGATATTTCAGCGCAATCTGTTATCTTGGGTGAGTTATTTCATCAGGAGAGAAGATATGATGACCAAGTGCTAATGGAGTTATGAAGGGCCCGATTCCCTCAAATCATGAAGAACTATAGGGAAAAGTCGTGTGATGGTATGTGATTTCACTATGCGACGCACGATATCTTGAGCTGATCAGTACAGGTCTCGCCCTTCTTTTCTTCCTACTCTCTTTGATGGGAAATCTTACATATGGTGCTGGTATCCTTTCTCATTCATTGGAAAGAGAATACCTCATCGTGAATGCCCCATGGCTCATCGGATCCTTGGGAACGATTGTTGAAGATGCAGTTATCTTTCTTCAATTCAGATTGTATGCACCGAAGCCAATCTCAGCATCGGCCATAGAATAGGCAAGACAGTTTGTGGATGAGTGGAAGTTGCAGGGAACGAACGATCTCGTATTTTTGAGTATGCTGCATAGATTCCCCTTGAGAGGAGAGGAGGGGCGTTTTGGAATCAATAGATGTTTCTATTTCGATACTGTATATATGGAGGATTTGAAAGATTGGATATATTAATGACAATCAACATGGAAGATTCAGACTTGGTTGAATGAGTAAAAGTTTGAAAATGTGAGATTTAGTTGACTTGGGACTTCTTCTCCTGATGATTCTATTCCTTCTTTTAAATCTTCAACCCTCCTGATACAACGAACTACAAGAATACTCTACTCTCATAATATTCTCATCAACATCCAAGTCGCAGCTAAAGATTAAAGCTTCAATAACCTCATCTCGTGTTATTGAATGCCAAGTCTCTATTTTCATACCTACAACCCCGCCAAGCCATTCAATCTCCTCACCTAATCCTCTACGGTAAATCCACCAGATCCCCCTTAGACTCACTGCACAGCTACTCTGGACCGACTTTCTCATTCTCTTCACCAACTTCAACCTCAACCTCATCCTTATCCTCCTTTTTTCCACCTCAACCACACTCCTTAGGTTTCTTCATCTATCGACATATTTCACTCGAAAGTCGCTCTTTTGTTTATTTTCCCCTTCCTCTTCTCTCACCTAGACATCCAAACGTCACCTCCACACCCCACAATCCCTTTGAACTTAAGGTTTACCCTCCCTCGAAGCTTAACCCACAACTTTATTTCACCATGCGCTCCCTCATCACTCTCGTCCCACTCGCTGGGCTCCTCTCCACCGTCACGGCAGCAGGTACATTGGGATTTGCTCTCGGCGATAAGAAGCCCGATGGGTCATGCAAGTTTCAATCGGATTACGAAGCGGATTTCGATACCATCTCTGCGGGAAGCACTGCTCGAATCGTGAGAGGGTATTCGGCCAGTGATTGTGATACTGCAAAGGAGATCTTGCCGGCTGCCAAGTCCAAGGGCTTCAAGGTTGTTTTGGGCATTTGGTATGTCACATTATAGGAGCTGGGTGATGGAAATTGAGGATGCGTAACTAATTCTATCAATAGGCCAGACACGGATGAATCCTTTGCCAAGGATAAAGCAGCCGTTGTTAAATATGCACCTCAATACAGTGATCAAGTCTACGCCGTTACCGTTGGCTCCGAATCTCTCTATCGTGGAAATTTCACCGGCGAACAACTCCTGGAGAAGATCAAGGATGTCAAGAGCGCATTGACAGGAAACTTTAAGATCGGAACGGCAGATAGCTGGAATAAATACATGGATGGTACTGCGGATCCTGTTATCAAGGGTGGTGTTGATATTTTGTTATGCAATGGATTCAGTTATTGGCAGGGACAAGAATTGAAGAATGCAACGCGTAGCTTCTTCGATGACATTATGCAAGCTTTTGGGCATATCCAAGGGGTTGCCGGATCTGCTAATAATGGACCTGAACTTTGGGTTGGAGAGACTGGTAAGATAAACACGAACCCTCATTAACGATCATTGAGTCGATAGTGTCCAAAACCGCCCAAAGATATTGAAAGCACACCGAGACCCTTTTCCATTTTCACATCTCATAAAATAAATATATGCTAACATGATTTCCAAACAGGCTGGCCAACAGCAGGCTCCACCTATCAATTGGCCGTCCCAGGTATCTCTGCCGCAGAAACATACTGGAAAGAAGCAATCTGTGGTATCATGAAATGGGGTGTCAACGTATTCTCATTCGAAGCATTTGACGAGCCATGGAAGCCATTATCAACTGGTTCCGACGGTTCAGTTGCAGATGAAACTCACTGGGGCGTGTGGAATAGTGACAGAAGCAGCAAGTACTCACTGACTTGCTAATCTTCGGGACTCGACCAAGCAATGAACGAGATGCGAGAGCTTAGAGGGAAGGAGCTTTCTTGTGGATCATACGGGGCCGGTCTCGTTCGCATATCGATACCGTACAGTATCATTGAAGATTAAGGGTACAGACTGTCTATTAGAAGAAAGGATAAAAATTGCCCTCGTCTAGATTCTCTCACTTGACCTTTTGGATTTCGCGATTCCCCAATTTTCCTGTTTCTCCAATTCTCCTTCCTCTCTCCGCTCTCTCCGCTCTCCTGCAATATCGTGCTGGCTTGGCGTCGTCTTTTCTTGTTTCTTTCTTTCTTTCTCTCTTTCGCTTGGCTGTCCGTGATTCGTTCCGTGATTTCATCTGCTGCCCTACCGGAGCCGCCTGCAGACTGCAAGGGACGGACGAACTACTCGTCTCCTCATCTTCATCTCCATCTCCCTCTCCATCCTCATACGCTGGACTTGCATGTTGTGTTGTGCATGTGGTGTGTGATTGATGGGTTGAATCCACTGTTGGGCAATAGCGTGCATGGTGTTTTGCTGTTGATGCTTTGATTGTTGTTGTGGTTATTTTCTCTTTTGGGTTTTGGGGGGGGGATTTGTTTATACTTGTTTATATCTGTTTATATGTTATGCTTGGTCGAGGTATAGTATATACTTATATGTTTATATGTCTATGCTTGTATCTTTATTTATTGTTCATGATTTGATTGGATGTGTTTGGATTGATTTGTTTGTTTGTTTGTTTGGATTGGATGTATGTAATCTTAGGAAGTGCAGTGGGTATTTGAGATTGGTTACTTGGGCTGATACAGTAGAGTCGATATAGTAGATTGGGGTTGGTTGTAGATACGTTAGGTTAGCTGGCTGGCTCTGAGTGAGCTGATTGTAGAGGGAGAGGATGAGGATGGGAATCATTAGTATTGTTGTGTGTGTTGGCTGAATTGGGTAGGTTGGTGTATGTGTAAGTGTCAATAGAGATGTAGAGATGTATAAATATAAATATATACTTCTTTATTCTTCTATTTCTTCTCATCATCTCGAATCCAAGGGTTGGTGGTTTACTAGCAAGACCCCTTATTACGTTAATCAATAGAGCCCATGTGGATGATGATCAACCTGCCATATAAAATCTTGACTATATCTACGCATCATGCTCGAGGCCGCTAAGATGATCCATCGAAATTACTCCCTCTTACATATGAATTTATATTAGAATCCATATGGAGATCCGATTCTGTCTTTCCCCCTCGTAATATCAATAGCTTCAATATTGTATATATTATCTTCCATGCAGAGATACGATCGATCTTGGGTACATCCTCGAGTCGTCCGGACTCCTTTTTCTCGGTATTATTCCATCCTCTCTTGCCACATCCGATTCGTATTTCGTACTTTTACTAAATGCTTATATGCTGTATTCCCATTTGGTAAATAAAGTCCAAGTCTAAATTCGAGTCTCTCTCTCTCTCAGCCTACACCAAGAAAGCTTTCATTCGCTATATTAATTTTAATTTACCGGACGCCTCGCGACTTATTCGAAAATAGACTATCTTGCTTGTATATTTATATATTTACTGCGTCTGCGTATATACTTGCATGGACATGATAACCCCAGATGTAAAAAAGGTTGAAGATTATTGATTTTGGATGTTTACTTTCGTTCACTCTCCCTCTCCCTCTCCCTCTCCCTCTTCCTCTTCCTCTCCTTCTTGTCGCCTCTCGGTGTAGATATTGGATATTGATAAAAATTACATAATTTGGAAGAGATACAGTGATAGACGAAGATTAAATCGTCTTTCACTTGTTTCTCCAATCTTTTGGTAAGTTGTTCCTTTTCCCTTTCTTTTTCCTTTCTTGTCATTAAGACTTGATCGTTTTATGATTCTTGTTATCCGATTGCATTACCCATTACCCATTCCCCATCTCCATCTCCATCTCCATCCCCTTCCCCTTCCCCTTCTATACCGTCGGTAAAATACTGGAGACTCCATGATTTTGTCGATTTTGTTAACACCTCCTTCTTCTTCTTCTTCTCTACAGTCAATATTCAGAAATTGATTTCGACGCCAACTCGTACGACGGCAGCAGAGGCAGGATCCGACCTTCAATATCCTGACCCATCAAATTCTCCTGCGTTGTCAACAACCTCAACTGCTGAGGGTGGAGGTTCGTCTCCTATTCTTCCACCTCTACCAGAACCAACGATAAACGGTCATACCATCGATCTTTTTGGAACCCCACCTTCACGCCCTCCTTCAGAACCTCGAACAGATACCAGCGCCTTCTTCACGGCCAGTTGGGGATCTCCGTATCAGCACCCGGTAGACTCCTCCGTTGGAAGCCATTCACTCTACAGAAGTGCATACAGCGAACCGTCAGACGACTCGGAAGATCTGCCAATTCGTCATCTTGAGTTGCACACACCCTTCTTACGTCCTCCGCCAACTTTCACCAGGTCTCAGACAGAACCGGATTTTGTGTCCCACGACGGTCTCATCAGTGCTGCCGTACTTGCCAATCGAGCCCGACGTCCCGCACATAGATTAACCGAAGATTGGATCAGGCAACACACCGGAGGTGAATCGACGGAGAGAAACAACTGGCTTAGTGACGATCCTGGAGAAAGTGAGAACTCTTCATTGAGCGGATCAATCTCAGGGGGCGCAGCAGATTCCTTGGCTTTAGAATCGGATCCTCGAACGCCCACGTTGAAGAGGGTGGTGCAAGAAGGTCAACGATCGAGTTGGAATTTTGGAAGTGGGCACCGAAGGAAGGATACCGGAGAGACCTTGAAACAAGCAGATATTGCGATTTCTGTGCGCAGAGCATCTTCCAACATGTCGGTCAGAAATGAGAGTGGTTCGCAAAGAACTTCGGCGAATCAGACACCAATAGACGAAAAACCTCTTCCTCCTCCACCTCTGATGGCACCATGGGCTTCCAAAGCTTTACCTAATCCTACACCGTCTCCAACGACAACCGTGCCTCCGCGATTGAAGAAGAAAGTCCCATGGAAAGGGAAGAATATCCTCGTTTTACTCCCTTGGGATGAGGATCGCGGAAAGAGGGGAGGAGCACCGAAACCAATGACAGAAAAGGATGTAGCGGGGATGTTGAAAGATTGGGAGGAATTAGGATATGATACCAGAGGTTTTAACCTGGGGTCTGATGATGGAGGTGAAGGGGGTCCGGGTCAGAGCCGAAATGGTTGGCCACTCATGATTGATCTGGAGGCGGAGAGGGCCGAGGGATCTTTCAGAGTCAGTATTCCTGACCGAAGAGGTAAGATAAAGATTTGCTTTTCGTTCATCTCCTTGAGTTTGAGTGGGAGAGGTTCAAATACACTGGGAAAGTCATTCCTTTATACCATTTGGTGGCGTTCTCCCTTCCATCCCTCGATCGCTTATTTGAACCACCCGAGATGATCCTAACCAAACTTGCATTCTCATGTCATAAAAGATATATGATTACTGATGGATTGGATAAATATAGAATGGGACGCCTATGTCGAAGAATTGAAAGAAGCCAAATTACGAGCATTGGGTGTTTCTCTGGGTGATGATGACCCGGTTCCCATGATACCTCCAGCAAAATTAAGCTTGAGTCGGCGCACCTCAATGCAATATCCACCATTACCATTTTCACCTCCGATACCAACTTCATCCGCAGCGAGTAGCCACATGGCGCACAGTTCGAATCTTCCTTTCTCTCCCGCTTTGATGGCTGGAAATGGTTTATCTACCAGTCAAAGCTCCAATCAGGGTTCTATTCCTTCTCCCCCTTCAATGCATGCTCATATGCATGGAAAATTCGGTGGCATGAGACACAGTTCGATGTCTTTTGGAAGTGGGGATCGTCCTTTCGGATCTCCTTTTCAATACCCACAACCTACCTCATCCCCAGGTGTTTGGTCCCCACAACAGATGCATTATCAGCATGGGCATAGAAGTGGGTCCCCTTCCATGCATAACTTGGGCTCGATTAGATCTCCAGCGTCACCTCTCTCTCAAGATGGTTACTTCCCACAAGGCTCTGGGGATGCCATGTCACGACATGTCTTCATGCAAAATCAATTGGCGGCAAGTGCTCGTGCTCGTGCTTCACCAAGTCTTCAAGAAGTTCGCGAGAGTGAAGACGAACACACGGTGGAGAGCCCTATCCCAAGCACAAGTCCTTCAAAAACTCCAACCTTGAACGCCAAACCGATCGTCAAGCACAACACGAGCGCAAGCTTACAGCGAGAGATTGATGATGCTGAATATCATTTGGAAGAGCAATTTCAACGACAACTTGATGGCGATGATTACAGTCCTCACTCTGACCATGGGGAGATGGACAAACAATTCGAGAACAAATCTGTACCTCATGTGAGGAACCCATCGATCATTGGCGCTGGGGTTGGTTCCTCGAGATTTGCAGTCGGGGCTCCAAAGGAGGAACCTCTTCTTCATCACCCACAACCTCATACCCGTGGTCACTCCCTATCGCAACGTCCATTCCAAGATTCGGAGCAGGATACTTCTAGTGGTGAATCGAAGACTGCATTCCGTGGTGCGAAGGATGCTTCGAAATTAGATTTGTCTGATGTCGAGACCAACCCTAGCAACATGGGCACACCCACTTTACAAAATGGTGCACCGGCATCTAGTCATGATAGGGACTTGTCCATGTCTAACAACCCATGGCTTGATGCTCCATCTACCCAACCAAAGGTCAATCAAAATAATCATCGCGCTAACAAGCAATCCATGTCAACATTGAACGTCGCAGCGAGACCTTTCAATTTCAATCCGGCCAACTCCTTTCAATCGAATCAATTTTCCTTCACCGGCGGCAACCTTCAACCAACAGCCACAACTGTCAACTATGTACCATTTGCTCATCCAGGATCGTTGCCTGTTGTATCTGAACATCAAGATAATCACCCCGTGACGAATTCGTTCAGTAAAATCAAGGCTCCTGCCCAAGTATTCTCTCCCAACTTGCCTGGGTTTGTACCTGGACATAGCGAGTTCAACTTTCAAGGCCCAAGCTTCAGGCCTGATGCGCCAATGTTTACTCCAAACTTTTCAAACTCCATTCCTTCGACGAGTGAAGCATCTGGTAACGAAGTTCCTCAAAACCCCATCTTTGGTGGCATTGATTTGAATTCTATTGGCACCTCGAAGCCTGCGAAGAAGTCGAAAGCCATACCTATCATTCGACCTGTCAGTAGTCACTCAAAGGAAGTGGAAGAGACCTTGGAAGGTAAAGACGGCCGGCCCATGCAAAATCCAGGCAACATCAAGAGGATGCGTAGAGGAAATGACGATGGGGATTCTGTACCTCTGTTCGCTGAGCCTACGATACCTCTTGAGAATAGTCGGGAACCTGCTTCACAAGAGTCTCAGCTGGCTCCTACAAATGATGACAAGGAAAATATGGCACCTTCAAGCGAGAGTGTAGATGAGTTACCTACTGCTCCTGTGAACGGGAAGCCATCCGGCGATGCGGATTTCTCACCATTTGAATTTCAGCAACAGAAACAAGCAGAGGATTTCAATGCGGCAATCCCATTCACTGCACAAAGATATGGCATTGCCAGTTCAGATGACGAAACCGAGGATGCTGATGATACTGCACCCAAACAACACATACCCTCACAAGCGACTGCAAGCGGAGGTCAACCCGGCCACAGAAAGATGTCATCGTCTCTTTCTGCAAATGCCAAACCTTTCGAGGTTCAGCCAACGGGAAATTTCGCTTTTACTTTTGGTGGAAGCCAAGCTCCAGTACTCGCGCCAGCTTCTCCCGTTCTTCCAAAGACTGGCCGCCTCGCTGCCTCGAAATATGCCAATAGCTCATCGCCACCTCGAGCACCCTCAACAGGATCACCCACCTTGCGAGCTCATGAAGTCAACGATTTCCAAAATGCATTACCTGGACCACAACTGTCGCCCCAGTATGATGAAGACTCAGAATTGGAAGAAGGTGAGATTCGAGAGGATAGGGAACCAACATTTGAGGAGATTGATGCTGTCATGAGACATCTCAACTCAACCGAAATGTCACCATTTGCAGCATCCAATGGAGGTGACACCCCAAGATGGCACGAGGCTAGTCCACGGAGACATATTCAGATTCCTTCAATGTCATCCCCTATCCGCCTTCATCCTAATGTTTTGCGCAGCGATGCTCCGAGCCCAAGTCCGGGTCCAAGACGATATGCAGAAGATGGTCGATTCGGTGACATGTCTCCCGGTAGAGTATATTCTTACATGGGAACTGAAGATGATCCATTTGCGGATCCTCGTTCCACAGCTGCATTCGCGTCACCCATTCATCGTCTCAACACCGGACACAGCCTCCCTATCAGTGATTGGGATGATGTTCTCAGTGAGGGCGAGGAGATTAAACTTCATGAGAGAATTGGCTTCTTTGATAATCGTGTCAATGATATCGTTGGTTCTTTGTTGGCCGATAGATTGGACCCAATAGAGAAGATCTTGGAGGGCATCACAAATTCTTTGCAATCGCTTCCTTATGCCACGAGGACTGTATCTCACCGTAGGGCTCAACGTAGCATGTCTGGGGCGCTCAGTGATGCTGATGATGAAGATGATGAAGATCCTGGCAGATCAGCAAGTCCGAGAAGGAATGCAAAACTGGAGAGAATCCGATCAATCGTCTTGGAAGCTCTCAACATTCATTCATCAAGACCTCAGAGTGCAATCACTCCAACGGTTGGATCAATGTTGCCTGACTCGCGTCATGTCCTTCAAGCTTTGGATGAGATGAAGGAGAAAATTGCTCAATCATCACGACCCGGTATCAACGTGGGAGATATCAGAAATGCTATTGAGGATGTGATGAGCTCTCGGGTAGATGAAGTTTCGACGACTAAATTGGCCCAGGCCGAGGACAAGATCACTGCTCTAACTATTCTCGAACATGAAGCTCACGCAAGGCTTGCCGAGGTGGAAGAGAATTCCCGAGCTAGAATTTCTGAGCTCGAGGAGAAACTTCATCGTGCGGATGATTGGGTCGAAGAAGAGATCACGAAACGTAGAGCTGCAGAAGATTCCAAGGCCATGACCGAAAGACTCCTGGCTAGTTCTTTGGAGGAAGAAACTCGCTTACGACAGATCATCAAGGAAAAGAGTTCCAAGGCCGAGAATGAGATTGTAGGTCGACGAAAGGCTGAGGATCGTCTTGCTGAAGCTCAACGTTTGCTTCGTGTTTCATCTGAAGAAGAAGATCGACTTCGTGATGCTTTGTTGGAGAGGGATGCCAAGATTCGTGAGATTGCAGAGGATCGTGATCATCAGGTAAGAGGCATTGAAGAGTCAAGAAGTAAGACCACCATGCGCATCGCATTACTCGAAACCGCCCAGGAGAATTCTCGCAAGACGGAAGCAGACCTCACCGCCACCATTCACATGGCCGAATCCGAATTGCGGGAATCACGATCATTAGCTCACCGATGGCAGCTCGAGGCTGAAGGAGCCATGGAAGCTGCCAAGAGACACAGTGACGATGCAGAACAAGCCAATGAGACCAATAGAGACCTTAGGAGGACAATCGAGACCTTGAAGAGCCAGATGGAGGAAAGTATCCGAGTCCGCGAATCCATGAGATCGAAATTAATGGATCTGCAGGAGGATATGGCTACAGCCGCTCGAAATATCTCACAAGAGACTTCCCAACGTGCCAAGAAGGAACAAGAATTACTGGCCAGGCAGGAAGTCCTCGACGCCAAACTTCATGCCGATGCTAGAACCAGGGAACGACTCGAATTGGAAATTGAGAGGTTAGAGAGTGGTGAGAGGCAGGGTATCAGAGCAGTCAACGAGTGTAAGAGGTATGAAGCTCTCGTCATCGAACTCCGAAACGAGAATCACGCTGCTCATAAGGATGTCATGCGTCACAAGAGAGAATTTGAGGAAGCTCGTGAATCTGGTTTGGCTGAAGTGGCACGGATAAGAAAGTACATGCAGGTTGAGGTTGATACCGCCAATAACGAAGTCAATGTTGTCAGGGAAGAACTTGAGAATCAAATCTCCAGACTTCAGGCAGAGATAGATTTGGTAAAGCTGGATGCCGAAACTGCAAAGGAACAGCACGATATGCTTTTGGAAGCAGCTCAAGCTTCAAAGAAAGATATGCTCGATGATATTACGAGAAAGCATCAAGATCAACTTGAGGATTTGCAAGAGAAGCATAAACGACAACTTGAAAATACCCTCGTGGATGCTCAGAGGTCTGAACAACATCTTTTGGAAAGATTGAGTTTGAGTACCGCCAAGACGGAGCATCTTCAGGATCGTGTAAGTCATCTGGAGGATAAGTTGGAGGTCGCTAGGTCTGCCGCACAAGCTGCCGCTACTCATGCTAAAGCTGCAAGATCCGCAAGCATCGCTGGATCACTACCATCTCCTCCATTACCTAATGCTCCCGCGCGTGGATTAGATGTTCCAGAGAAGATTTCACCACAAGCACTTGGGGAATCTATCATGGTTCTACAAGAGCAGTTACAAGACCGTGAATTGAAGATCGAGGATCTTGAGCAGAAACTTACGAATGTGGATCCTGAGGCTTCGATCAAGATTAGCAAACGTGATGATGAGATTACGTGGTTACGAGAACTTCTTTCGGTTCGCAAGAGTGATCTTCAGGATATCGTGCATGCTCTGTCAACCAATTCATACAACGCAGAGAATGTTCGCGATGCTGTTATTCGATTGAGCGCCAATCTTCAAATGGAGGAGCAAGAAAGAGAGAGAGCTATGAATGGTGGTTCTGCCATCAATCTCCCTAATATTGCTGCTTCAATTGTAGCTAGTCCTCGAGTCGCTAATGCGGTAGGACCACTTGCTGCTGCCTGGGGAAATTGGAGAAATAAAAATCAAGTCAAGGAAACTGGTCTCTTGAGTGTCGATACCGTCAATGGGAATTCAACACCATCAAAAGTTGGAAGTCCATCTGGATTTCTTAGTGGATTGATGACACCTCCTGCGAGCAACGCCAGGCAATTTCTCCATACCCCTGGTGCACCTCCACGAGTACATATCAATAGAGAGCCAGCCAATTTTGTGAGGGATAATGCTTTGAGTGCTTTCAACGCCGCAGGTCAACAATTTGTGGTTGGAAAAGCTGGACTTGTTTCTAAAACGGCAACTCCAAGGCGTGCAGATAAAGTTCCAATCAAGAGAGATACACCATCGACACCACCAATGATGTTACGAAGCAGTTATGATACTGATGCCGTGGTAAAAAATCATGATGATTTGATTAATGGTAGTAGACGAGGAACTGCACTAGGAAAACCAAATTTGGGCATGAGCTTGGGTGAAGAACTCGGGGATTTTGGAAGTGAAGAGGGATTTTATGGTGATGATGAAAGTACGGTGGATGAGATGGCTGGAATTTACAGTGGGGAATTTGGTCGTTGATAAAAAAAAACCTTGTTATTTCTTTTTTTCATTCTTTTCTTTCTGAGTTTGAGGATGCGATTTTAAAGTTCTTTTATACCAATCCCACTCATGTTTTGAAGAGTGTTTATATGCATACATATTTAATAATTCTAGAATGATACCCGGAGAGCGCGGAAAGAGTGGGGGGGAGGGGGG
>NGKF01000003.1:2623289-2661180 GCA_002162555.1 Monilinia aucupariae
AAAAAAAAAAAACTTACGTGGGACAGTTAGAAGGGCAAAGTTTCGAGCGCCGTTGAAATACATTATATCCATTTGCTTCCAGTAGGCCGTGAAGACCTTCGTGTAGACATCATCCCGATTGGAATAGGTATAGCTAATATCAACATCGTTGACTCCGAGCCAGATGGCAAAGAGCGAATTAGCCGACGTCCAAGGAGCGTATGACGGTTTCGAAGCTAGATTCGCGGTGAAGATGGCCGTTTGCTCGGCGAGTTCTTTGGAGCCTTGTGTCACGGAGGGGATGAGCCCGTTGTCGACGGTGGATCCTCCCACGGCGAAGTTGTACGATAGTGTCAGGCTGGTCTTGTAGGTCGTGACGAGGTGACCGATCCAGTTTACGCCGGAATCGGTCGTGACCCCGGGGAATGCGGGATTCCCAATTGGGTTCGAGGCTGAGGGCTTCCCGCCGGCGATGGAGAAGAGAGTGCGGCTGTAGGAATCGCCGCTGTGGGGGGTTAGTCAATGGTGTTCTTGGGAGCGGAACTTTGAACTTGCGTTCTTACAATGAAAATAGATATTTGGTTCCACCGGCTCGACTGTCCAATTGGGAACCGGTGATGGGCAAGGCTGCAGCGGTGCAACTCTCTACCAATAGAGGGAGGACGAGGAGGAGATGAGCAAACATGACGGAAGTGAGGCGAAGGGAAGTTTGGCGGAATGTTTTCAATAACGACGGTGATATTGAGAAAGATCGAAGAGAATGATTTATTGGTGAGAGAGGGGGGATTGGGATTGGGATGGAAGAGCATGCTATCTATAGATAAATAAACGCATCGCATATTGGCTGGGACCGTCAACGCTCGCTATATACGGTAAGGTTATCCCATCATCTATTAATTACTTGACCTTATGCCCACGGTGAAATACTCCGCAATTTGAGATATACATGATGCAGTCATGTAGCACGGTGACGGATCCCTCACAGAGGGGTGCTTCTATTAGCGAAGGCATTATGATTCGTTAGGTCTACATGAATGAATGAGAAATATCGGCTTTAAGTTCCTTTAAGTTTAATCGTAATTAAACCGATTATAATAACTTGTCAAATATATCCCGATTTCGTGACATTCTAATTAGAAATCGGAGATTAATGGAAATTTTATTAAATTGTATTTCATCGATTGAGTTATATGATTCTGTTTTTTGAAAGATTTATGTGGGAAATGTTATTGCTTATAGGAATCATGAGTTTGTAGAGTATATTGACGTAGAAAACTATGAGAATGAATATGGAAGTGTATAGAATTACTTGAGGAGATGTCTCTAATATATCAATACTTGAAATTACGATATCTTCATCCTTGTGTTCTTTCACTCACTCATATGACTAAGTCTCTTGGCTTAAAGATAAATTCCCCGTTAAATCTTACAGAGTACACCCATCTACTCGTAAACTTGTCTGTTGTGAACTCGAAATTATCTATAAATCTTCAAGTTGTAACATGATCTCTCTGTTGGATTTAATATGTGATGGGTCTAGAGTAGACATACTTACGATAGTATATCCATCTCAATAATTTTATCGTCGATGTCTCTCTTAAAGGAGATACTTTATAAGAATTATTGTGAGATTATAAAGAAAGGCAAAAGTAACCCGGGAATACGGTTAAAGTGTATCGTCTTTCTTTCTATGACATCTACGCTACTCATAGATTAATTCGACAATTAGTTGTATTCGAGTAGTTTATAGGGTATTCGCGAAACATGGATTCAAAACATGGAATAGCTTTATTGGTTTATCAAGAGATGGAAAACATATTGAACCCAATTCCTTTTCTTCACCTCTTCATCGGTTGTAACCAGCTTATTCGAAACATTTAAAGATTTTGCTACTCACTCTTGTAATATAATCTTCAATTGGTCTTCTTGCTATCTATTCTCTTCATCGTCTTATATCTTCACCTAGATTGATCTTCGTGCATATAGTACAATATCCATCATGCAAAACACAATGACGGATTTCAAATTTTCCGTCTCATCTATTGATATATATATATATATATATATCTACCGCCCCAATTAGAGTTAAGCCATTATTTTCACTTTAACATAGTTTGTTGTACTCGAGTAATCCCCGCAAGATTAAAGTTTAAATATCTCATGAAGAGAGGCACGTCCCGTAAGCGAAATTGTCAAAATTGAAATAAAAATGTGCAACTTTATATCGAAGGTTAAATGTTTTTTATGCTATATCTTCTTTTTATACTCGTGTACCAGTGATAATTATAATAGAAATATAAGATTATATCAATATCGTTTGTTTCATCTTTCAGAGTTTGAAGATAAGATTCAAATGTAAGATTAAACTTGAGATGCTCTGAGGAATTATCGTTATTACAATCGAGACGAATTCGAAAAATCTCTTCCTCAATTCCTTAGAAGAATATCTATCTATGTACCTTGAAAATCTTATGGATGAGAAGTGATTTCCTGTTTCGTGAATTGCTTTCTTAATGGATTCATAACAATTGTATCCGAGATTGTCACGATCGCACTCAGTAGCCACCATTCGGAAGCCAATCGATACTCGAACGTTTCCGTAACTACTGTTACAAAACGTGAGCAGTTAATAGGCATATGATTCCCGCAAAGCATATAAAAGCCCTCTGCGTTCTAATTAGATTTCTTTAGTTGTAAATTCTAAGGATACTTTTGATCCTTTAATTCAGCTTTTATATAGCACTTGTATGACAAAGATATTTTAAAGATGAGATACGGTGATTAAATCAAGTAGATACTATGAATCTTATATTAAATTTTGCCAAACTGGTCATTGAATCTTCTAGATTACATATAAGTAGCTATTTTTCCCCAATCTTCGTCTCGCTATCATTACTAGTATTTTATTGAGATGAATTCCTTCGCTTATTTTCTACCCCCCTATAACCTCTCTATTTGCATTAACGGATAGCTAGATATTATATCGTAATGGAGATTCCTAGACCGGAAGCTATTGTATTTATAGCCACTCATGGATTTACTTACTTATCATCACTAGCCTAATTCACAAGTATAATTCGAGGTATAGAAGGAACTCCTCTTCTTTTACCTCGCGCTCTATCTTTATCTCTTTTACTCTACAATTATATCTTATTTAGAGCTATTTTTTTCTTCGGGCGGATTTCATAAAGCGGGTGTTTGTATTTAATCTCGAATAATCTTTTTATTGGCTTGATTAAATACTCAAGTAGAATAAAAATCAATCTGTTTGTATATCTCGCAATAGGTTCAACGTTGATTATCCTCTTCGAATTCATATGGCTGGTTATAACTACTCGAGTACTCTAAAAGTTATACAACTAGCTAATACATATCACCGAATTTATTCACACTTTCAACCCTATTGACATTAACAAATTTCAATATCACCTAACTTATTGATTAGAAAGAAATCCTAGATATGGATTAAACGATGATGAAGAGCGGCGATTTATTATACAATGAATGATATAAGAGACATGAATAATATAAAACAATAGTAGATCTCATTTGCCAAGCCTCATAGACAGATCTGAAACCCAGTTTGACCATTATTTTGGGACCATCAGGATCAGCCTCTATGATCTTAGATGAAAAACATGATATCTACTCTCATGCTCTAGCAGATACGGTCGATACCATTTCTCCCCCCCAAAAATCATCAACTTCATAGCCTTACTTGACGTGATTGGCTTAGACGCTAATTACATATATCGCTAGACTTACGTGCTTGATCACAGCTAACATTGCATCCCAAACCCTCAAATTCTAAAAAGGTTATCACATGCATTTTTTCTCAACGACAGTTAACTGACATTTGGCGATTGATTCATAGACAGACCAACAACTCCACTGGGCAAAAGGGTTTGAATCATGCTGTTGAAGCTCTCCTCGACGAATCCAGCGCTCCAAGGTTCAACTCTTAACTCCTTATGCTGATGACTGACACGTTTTTAAATCAATTATATACTACCAGAAGGGGGATATAGCTTCATTACATCTCCCTTGGAATCTGATACAAAATCCCAATCTTTGAGGTTTCATGGCGCGCAGAAATCAAAGTTGGAGGGAGAGATTCCGTTCTGGGTTTGGGTTTGGGAGTCATTGAATGCTCGACCAGCTGATTATCTAAATGATACACAGCCCCTCGCGGGATCATCTCCAAAGAACCACCGTATCGGTAGGCTACGTGTAAACTCTCGATTCCATCATGCTCAAGAGGAGTGAGATTTTTGAAAGTGTTTCAAAACTTTATTAAGGGTGCATTTGACAATATCAAATATTTTTCCATTATTAGCGCACAACGAAATGTATTTCTGCATCTGGGAAGGAATTCCTGGGTTTGATGAGTGTTTTATATGTTCAATGAATAACAGGAGAGATTATCTTACGAAGGTTATCTATCAAACAAGAGGGTGCAACTTCATTTCAATATAGAGGCCGGAAAATTCGGGATAGATTGCATTATGAAACGATATATTCGTCCGTTTTTACGCAAAAATGAGTAACCAAGATGGAAAAATTCTATAGACAAATCAGTCACTAATTGTCTTGGTACCAAAAAGTTTGTTTCAATGATTTATTGACTAAATAAACACTTCCAAACCTCTCTGATAGTCGACCCATTAAAATCACAGCTCGGCCACCAGTCACCCATTTTGCGTGAGACGATCAATATCTTCTCAGCCTCCTGCCATATCCCAACTGACACTCGGATCTCATCCCACAGTAGTTATCAACTTAGACACAAGCGGCACAAACGGCAGCACCAGCGTTCAAAACTTCACCCGCGGTATCCAATCCACAAGCGCTAATAATACAATTGGCAGCGGAGTTTTCGATTGCAGTGAAGGTATCAGGTACGCATTCACAAGCGTAATCGTCTGTGCTGGGGCAAACATTCGCCACTGCCGAGTTGATGCAAGAAACCTAGTGAATATGTTAGTGGATCCACCGACATTGGCAGAGGAAAATTCGAAAAGGGAGGTAAAGAAGAGAAGAGAAGAGAAGAGAAGAGAAGATAAGAGAAGAGAAGAGGAATTGAATATGACATACACCACAAGCGGGAATAGCAGCTACAGCTGCTGCACAAGCATCTTGAGCTGATACGAACGAGGCAGCTCCGAGACCAATGGCGATATATGAGAACTTCATGATGTCGTTTTGTGCGAGGAGGAAGTGTGATATTTCGATTCTGATTTTGTGGCTGCACTTTCAAGATTGCGCAATAACAGATGATTATGACGGGAACTTCTCACTCTTTATACCTTCTCTGCTTCATTGTAGTTCGACTTCCCCGGACATTCAAGATAAGCGAAGCTTTCGGATCACAGCCAATCAATCCCAGCATCAAATATATGGAGATCCTAAGCGTGAACAAGAGTGCGGAGAAACCGGTACATTTAAGTCCCCTACCCCACTTCCCAGCCACCCCCCTATTCCGGCTACCATTTCACACCAAAAACTACGATTTCGAAGTATTAATAACTTTTTTAATAACAAATTTGATTGAATGAAATTTTGTATAAAGAATTTTATCGTATAAATCAATTGATTAAAAAAACTGTATATTTTTGCGATTTTCTTATAACAAATAATGAATGATTTAAGTTTCAAATTTTCAAATGTGATAATTATATAACGTTATAATTATATAAAAATAACAACAAAATAGCTTTAAATACCTTCGATATTGATTATATATTATAGAACATATAATCAATACATTAAAAGATTTAATAAAAATTATAAATATAAAAATTTTGTAAAAATTGAATCGATAAATGTATAATTAATGGATATATTATATTAGTTACGATTGTAATATAATTGTAACAAAATTAAACTTTTTTTATAATATTTATCATTTTTCAACAAAAATTATTAAAAAAAAACTAGAAATCTTTTTTTATTTTTTGAATTGAATAGATTGAAATGATATAAAAAAATAATATATTATAATTTATAAATAATCTTTAATTTGAAATTATAGATTTTCCTTATATAAATTTTAGTAGCAAAATTGAAAATCTTAAATTAAACAATAACGGCAAATCAAAATGTATAATTAATAGAGTTTTTTTGAATCTTTATACTTTAAAGAATTAATAAAATTTTATAGTTTATTTTTATTGATTGTTGTTGAAACGTTATTGATTTTTATTAAAATTATTAAAATTGTATATGTTTTGTATATAATTTGTATACAAATGAAAAATCAAAATTTCAAAGTTCAATTACATTCGATAAAAAAATCGCAAAAATATACAGTTTTTTTTAATCAATTGATTTATACGATAAAATTCTTTATCCAAAATTTCATTCAATCAAATTCGTTATTAAAAAAGTTATTAATACTTCGAAATCGTGGTTTTTGGTGTAAAATGGTGGCCGGAATGGGGGGGGTGGCCGGGAAGTAGGGTAGGGGACTTACCCGTACGCATGCATTAGCTGTTTGGTGGATACCGAGAATCCTTGGACCATGCCATATAATCCCCGACCGTTACATTCAAAAAATGAAACATAATGAGGGGTCTTTCCTTGCTACTTAATTACTTCATTGAAGTTTCGGGCAGGTGAAATGCAAGTCAAATAGCCAGAGATATGTTTTGAGACTGGAAATGAAGAGATAGGGAATCATATAATTGAGTTGGCATTCAAGAGCTTCCCCATATTAACAAGCCTGCATTATCATGCACAGGACTGCGGGGTAAGAATGATTGTATGTGTAAGATCTACTAATACCTTTGAACAATCATTTACGGATAGAGAGGCAGATGGTGGTTCTTTAAATTGACGGCTGGACAACGTATCATTCTATTCGTGGATGGTCAAACAGTTGAGTCAATTGCTGAAGTAATATGATCGAGGAAATAGATTGATCATTAGAACTGTGAATACACCTTCTGTCCTTGTAATAGCGCGAGCTTATAGGGGAGCCCCAATAGCATCGACATCCCCCATTAAGCAAGGTATGCATCATTCAAGAAAGACAGCGGTAGCAATAAGGTCATAAGATACTTCGATGCTATTTCTAAAATAGTACCATGTCTGGTTTTCATCAGGTCATTCTTGCGGAGTTTTCATTCTCCCCTCTTTTGCAGGCGATCCGTTCTGATAGCCTGGACAAGTCATGCAAGTTTAGGGCCATGTAGGGACTCAATACCCCTACTCTTAATTGTGGAGTAGGGTGCATGTGTCACGCACGATACAACAAAGGAGATGACATGAGAATAGACCAGACGGGCATAATCCACGCAAGCAGAAGGCTAGAGAACTACATGGTCTAGGAGAACTATGCGAAGGAGGAGATGGTATCGGAAAGGGAGGAGTTGTTTAGACCGATACTACTAGTACAAGTGATGCCGAAGGTAATGCAAGTCTTAAAAACATGTGAACTCTGCCCCGCCATGGATTAGGTGGCTGCTACTTGTATCATCATTAGGCGAGTGAACGGCTTTGCATTCGTAAGTCTTTGAAGAGCTTTGGAAGCAGCTCGTCGCCAAATCAGAGGATAGAATAAGAATCTGAGAGAACTTTCTATCTCAGGCTTATGAAATGAGCTATCCTGAACCAAGCTAGATGGGACGATTCAAAGTGATTGTGTTCAAGCATGAGGCTATCCATGAGGTTTCTTCCATTAAGCTGAGATGAAAGCTGGGGAGCTTTCTATCTGAATTTGTTTGCTTTCGGTTCAAAGCCAATGTTCAGACGTAATAAACATAACCAGGGGACTTTAGAAAGAACCAAGGACTCTTATTTGTCAATACTTATCTTGTAGCTTTCTATACCTTCTCCATCTCCATCGTTGGGACTACATATCGTTCGCATTGTATGTGCCAACTCTAATCAATCCAACCCATTGTATTAGGGTTTGCAACCGTATCTCCACTGAGCTGCAGATATCAGTAGTCCTGCGGTACCCATTTTCGCTGGTATCCAACAGCCGGTATTAAGTCCCAAGCATTTGTAACATTATGTGGTCTTGAGAGGTATGCGATGGTGTCTTGGTTTCTATTCGTTCTATGGCTTCTTGTGGTCTTCGGGGTTCCGATTGCTTGAATCGATCGCGGGGTAGATGAAACATTGCCATTAGAAAGAGCCCAAAGTTCATTTTCTTCCATCCTTCGTTGAAACCCCGCCATCAAGACGATGGTTCCGGTCTGCAAGGTCAAATGTTAGCCATATATTCGAATCTTGATCACCCACCGATCGAGGCATCACAAGTATTCCCTAGCAACTGGAAATAAATTCCCAGATTCGCAATTGTTGAGTGAGGGCTTCAAACTGGTTGTGCGACGATGATGTATCTCGACGAGACAGCCTTGTTCTTCGGTAGCGGTCATGGTGATGATTGACGAGCGTGATGCTAAAGTGGTTGGTAGATTCTCGCGCAATTTGAGATGTAAGGTTATTAATGCCTCCTTGTACAAGGCTGAGAGATGACTGCGGGAGGCGCGACGGCGATGAATGCATTTCCATTTCCACTCCATGACATACAAATGATGACGATGAGGTTCCTCGGCTTATTGGCGATGAGCATGATGAGATTTCATAGGAACCTAGATAACTCGGTGTAAGGTTAAATTCACTTCCAGTTCTCATCGAGGTTAAAGTATGAATCCTCGTCGGCTCGTCGGCTCATCGCCTCATCGCTTTGCCTCAATAGTTTTACTCATTCCCACGGAGGAAAACCTCTTCATCTAAGCACTCTTGGCATAGTTGTTAACAGATCCGTATCGCAGACGTCAACGGGGTCTCATATATGAGATGGAGCTCAATCTGTATATCGCAAAGTGCGAATCGATGCTGCATTTCGTGGTTTGATCGTGTAAAGGGGGCGGGTAAATGGATCATAATGCTCAGAGCTTTTGATCCTGCGACAAGAACCAAGCCATGCTATCATCATTGGCAGATTGTGGGTGCGCATTTGAATACACATGTACAAAAGCACAGTGGGCGCTAGCTAGACATTGCGTAAATGTGCCTCCAAGAAGAATGACCAGAAAGACCATTGGGAGGTAGTATTCTTGCAAACGAAGCTGGTCGCCGGAAGACCATCGAGATCTATGGTCGGATCATGCAAAGGCATTTGACTGCCACGAGAGCATTCTGCAAACGCCCAAGCTGAGAACCCAAGGAATGACATTAGATACCGTTCGACGGTCGTTCTCTGCCCGACTCAATTCTCAAAATAGGGCTGAGAAAGGGATGGAAGTAATAAATCACAGAATGAGAAGAGAAGAAAAGAAAAGAAAAGAAAAGAAAAGGATTATAAGGTACAATAGTTTGATTACCTATTCGAGCAACTTTGCCATCGGATAATACATATTCGCCGATATCTGCGAGTTTCGCAAAACGAGTATCATCATCCATAACGGTCTTGTACTTTGCAATCAAGGTTTTGACAGAAGCAGAAGAGGCATTTTTCCTCATCCTCCTATCCATTCGTTCGCATGTAATTGATAACGAGTGAGAGTTGTCTGCCGCCGTTTCCAAGAGTTTAGTTCTCTTTGATGTGCCGTCGTCGTGTGGTGGTAATGCTTCCTCTGACGATCTTCCCCTTTTATGAATTCGAAATACTCCTCGCTGCCTTTGAAGTAGCCGTCGAGTGCCTGCCAACTTCGAACTCACGCTCATGTCCCTCTTGAAATCGGCATCTCCTCTGTATACGACGATCCATTATCAAAACTTCTCCAAAGCAAAAAGCTCGGCGTTTCGGTTAGCGTCATTATTCATCCATCACCTCATCCGATATCACGTGTATTATTTCTATCATCATCTCTCCTCCCATGGTTCTAAAATGACCCCTAGATATTCCTTTCAATCTCTAAAATAATTTCCCCTATTTGCCCCAGCTATATAAAATCACGTCACTGGAAAGGCAATAGCAGATATAATTAAATCTTGATGCCTAACATATATGGCAAGTTTTGGGTTAAGGCTTATAGCAACCAAGGTCTAGCGCTTTCTGATACTTTTCGTTTCTACGAAAACTCATACAATCTCTTTTCCCCCTCGATCTTTCTTCCTTTGAAAATGTGTATAAAAGTTTAAAGTTTCAAAGAATCTTTCAATCTAATCCTTTTTCTTAATTGAAAAAAAAATAATTCATTGAAAACAACTTTTGTAAATTTATTTATTATATTTAACGTCTATATAAGCTAGTTAAGCTTTTGATCTTCTAAGGGGTATTGGAGACGGGTGATACATTAGTGGGTCGAAGATCCTAACTCTTATTCTAAGGAATTTTTGTATGGTTAACACCAGTGCTGATCACTTTTGACAAGGGTAGTGTTGATCATAGTAAATTTACTAATTTGATCAATACTTTTTATTTTACAATCTATTTGAAATATTTTAAAATTTTTATAATATACTATAAATTAATTTAATTAAATAACTCGAATTTGAAAACTATTTTAAATTATCTTTAATATTAATAGAACGTTATAGATTCTATTAAATTTCAAATTTTAAAAGATATATTTTAATTAATTTGAAATCGTATTCTATATATTGTTACGCTTCCGCTACCCGGCTGGCATAGCAGACGTTCCGGTGCACGTGCACGTTGTCACGGTTCACATGCTCGACTAGCGAGCATATACTATATATATATTTGTCACGCTGAGAGCGTAAAGCACGTGAGAAGCACGTGTTTCTTTCGGTAGTAGATGCACGAGTACGCTATAGTGCACTAGTACGCTAAAAGCGCACGAGCACGCCAAAGTGCACAAGCATTCTAAAGCATTTATAAACTAAAGTGCACAAATACACTAAAGCATATATACGCTAAAGTGCACAAGTATATTAACCGCTTTCGATCTGCCGGCGCTAAAAGCATCGAAGCGCTAACCAAGCTTAGCATATCGACTAATTAAACAAATATACTAAATTAGATTTGCTTTATACAATTCAATCTTTACTAAAAAACATCTAGATCTATAACTATTATTATACTATAATATTATAATTTATAGTACTATAGATCCTTATAATTATAAAGTTATACAATAATTATGTGTAATTACGTATAATTATGTATAATTATATATATATAGTATATAAGGAATAGATGAATCTTATATTTAGAAAAATAAACAACAATATAATTACTATTTTATATTTATACTTTAATCTTTAATATTACTTCATTATATATTCGTAGCTATTCTTTGTAATAGTTATAAGCCCGGTTTATACTCGAAATCTTTACAACAACTATAATTCGAATATCGATATTATATAATTCCTTTTTTTCCTTTAATCTCTAATCATCTTTTATTATACTTTCATTCTTTAATAATCATCTTTTTCATTATATTAAAGATCATTTTCAATAATTAAACGAATTGATCCCTTTAATATTTATTATTTAAAAATGTTAATATCACGGGATATGGCTATCCCTGGTGTTATTCCTGTACTTCTAGTACATTTCTTACTCCTTTTACTTATTCGTATTTGGGTATACTAGCTTTACCACAGTAAAGGCTACGTATCCTTTACCAAGGTAATACTTTTACCAAAGCACTATTACTGCCTTATATTACATTTATATATAGATTTTTAACTATTAGAGTTTGAAGTTAAGTTAATTAAGCTTTTTTTTATCATATGAATCTAGTTTCTACTACCTACACTATTAAACCATATTTTTATGTTATCTCTCGATTTCTATTATTATAATTTATATCATACTATTGTATAATAGTTATAAGCTCGGTTAGCTTTTAATACTACCAATATCTTGCTATCGTTTTAATTAATATTTTCATAATTTTTATATTCTTTTTACTTTTTCAATACTTTTAAATTCTATTATTAGTTTTTATTCAAACCCTATCATTTTCATTATAACGTTTATTTTTGTTAAACTTAATATCAGCGATGATTAGCTAGAATAATATATCGGATTATAAAGTTTTTATGTTTTATATAACTTTTGAAACATTCTTAATCCTAATATTAAGTTTTTATTTGATCATGAGTTTATCGATTGATTGATTATCCCGAAACCTCTTCCTTCTACCCTTGAAACAATAATTAATTAATTGAATCGCGAACATACTGCGAAATTTGTAAAGAATATTGTTGAATATAAGTTTGCTATTGTAGGGTTTATTGTAAATATTGTTATAGAAAAAGCCTTAGAATCGAAAGCTTCTTCTTTAATTCGATCCAAATACCCTGGCTATTTAATTTCGAAGGATGCTCTAAAGGAGTATACAATTCGAAAAGCCGATTATTGCAATTATAGGGAGGAATATAATTCGAAATACAAAAAATATCGAGATATATATATTTGAATAATTATAATAATTAATTTTGTTTATTTAATGAATCTTCAAATAAGCGCAAAGAATAATCGCATATTTCGATAAATAATAAACTACCTCAAATCATGTCTTTGTTCTATCAACAATTAAATCATTACAAAAGTTCAAAAGGATTACTTTGGTATATTTGCATTTATTGTTATTGCTCGAACTAGTGGTACTAAATAAGCTCAAAAATGGTGGATTGCTTACCAAAAAGCGGTAATTTACGATATCCCTAATATCAAAGAATTACTAATTATCAAAAAGTTCTTTATTGTAATCAAAAAGTTTGATCCTTATTAAACTAAAAGTATACAACAAAGAACTATTATTATTTTTTTTTACATTAACAAAAAGCTTTTTACCTTTAAACAAATTAAACAAAATTTTCTTTTGTTAATGTAAAACGCCGAAAAAGCATCTTTTAAAGAAGCTTATATTACACCTTCAAATTACTCGATTTCATTCAATCCTTCTTCATCCAATCCTTCCTCATTCAATACCTCTTTTTCTAATAAAGCTTTTTGTTTTAATAATAAATCTTTCAATAATAACAAATCCAAATACCCTTATCACAAATACATTGATTTTCGTAAACACTAATACACTATTGATATATACTATCGTTTGCAATAAACTTTTATATTTAAAAATAACATTTAGTATAAAGTTATACTAAATAATATCGAAGTTTAAGATATCAAAGCATATTTAAAAAACTTAAAATAAAAGAATTTATACAAAGTATTAAAAAAGAAAAATTGATTAAATGCTATTAATAGCTTTAATACTATTAATAAAGAAGATAAATCGAAACTTCTTTTTTTTTTTACAATTACTATTAGTACTATATTAGTAAAATCTAAAGATTTCAATAGTATATACTTTTTCGCTTTACTAACTTCCTTTTATTATCTTTTTCAAAGCATTCTTTTTAACAATTATAATGCTTTGCATTTGGTTAACGATATTAAGCTTTTGGATAAGGGTATATATCGATCAATAGATGCCAACGATTTTATTAAATTTGCAATTATTTCCTTTTCTGTTTTTAGTAAAGGCATTCGCATATTTAAGAACCTTTTATATAGCAAATTCGATTCTAATACTAAGGATTTGGTACTTAATAATATAGCTTTTATATTAAGCTTTTATACCAACCTTATTTCAAAATCTTTTATAAAGGAAAAAAGGGCATGGTTTTATAATGGCGATAATATATTAAAGATTGGGTTTGTAAAGAACAATTGTATATTGGCCAAATATGTTCGAAAGCATAGATCAATTATTATTAAATATAAATCTATTTTTTCTTCTTATTCTTTTAATCCTTTTCTTGTTCTTATAAATCGCATTGTAATGGTTTATCCGATTGTTTCTCATCAAATTAACCAATCGTATCAATACTCGCGTAACCAATTTATCCCAAGAAAGGATTCTAGCGAACTTTGGTATAAGAAAATAGAATATCTAAGCAAAAAAGCTTTAGAGTATCTAATCTGTATAGTTAAAGGAGTTAGAATTAAAGGAATTGCTAGGATTGATTATATTGATTGTACTATTATATATATAAAGCAAATCGTTTTATGCAAACTTAATAATTCTTTTTCTTTAAGATCTTTCTACAAAATCCAATAGAATCTCTTTGATTTTCTTTATAAATATATTAACGCTTTTTGGCTATTAATTATTAAGGATATATTTAATAACAAAATATTCTTTTTCATTTTGAACCAAAAAATATATACTAAAGTTTTCGAGATATTATAGAACTTTGTAGTATAGATTTATTGTAAATATGAATTCAATATTGTCGTTATAAAGCAAGATAACGATATATCGGTTATTGAGATTAAAAACACCATTATTTTCGAGAATTGGATTATCAAAAAAAGCTTTAAACTTGAACTTTTACTCTCTTATACACACGAACTTAATGATGGCGCTAAACGCGTAGATCAAGAAATTATAACAAAACAAATCAAAATGAGGACTTTTTCAAAACTACTCGACAAAATATAGATAAAAGCAATACAAGCCGCTATTTACCTTTTGTCACGCTAAATGCGTGGTACGCACGTGCTTGTTGAAGCACGTGCTTTGTCGAAGCACGTGTTTGCCGAACACAACGCTTTTGAGGATCTTCCAGCAATAAGTGCATAAGCTTACTAACCTCTTTGGGATTGCCAGAATTAGGATCATCGAAAGCTTTTAGTATTTACTTTAATAGATGCACAAAAATACTAATCGCTTTTTGATCTATAAAACTAAAAGCAATATTACGCGTTATTCTACAAAAATTCAAATTTTGTATACGAATATACGATGATCTATATCGATATTATAAATCAGAGTATTATAGATCTTTATAATTACAAAGCTATATAGTGATTATATATTATCATATATAATCATTTATATGTAATATATAAGAAATGAATAGATTTTGTATTTAAAAGAAAAAACAACAATACAATCATTGTTTTATATCTATATTTTTATCCCTTTTCGATATCACTTCATTATATATTCGTAGTTATCCTCCGTGATAGTTATAAGCTCGGTTTGTACTCGAAATCTTTGCAACAACTACAATTCGAATATCGATATTATACAATTTCTTTTTTTCTTTTGATCTCTAATCATTTTTTATTATACTCTTATTATCCTCTATCCTTTAATAAATATCCTCTTCATTATGTTAAAGATCACTTTTAATAACCAATCGGATTAATCTCTTTAATATTTATTATTTAAAAACGTTAATTGCTCTAAATATATCTAGAATAGTATCGATTTGGATACTCTAGACTTTCCCAATTATCAATTCCGTGATTAATTAAATACTAATTTACCCTAAGCCTTTTTTATGGATATTATAATTTTTGAAAAGAATTGTAAACGCTATAATCAATATACTATGGATTTTAAAGCTTATAATCGATATACTAATATTAATGTTGAAATGAATAGAATATTTAAATTTAAGCTTTTTGCAGATTTTGTTTTTGTTACATTAAGGAATCTTTTAAAGACTTTTTTATTTATAAAGAAAATCTATAGGATTTAAAAAAATGAATATAATCAAAATCATAGTAATTTTTGCTATATATTCAACTGGATTATATTTATAATCGATTTATTCTACGCTTTGGAAATCTTTTAGAATATTATGCAAAATTGTACTTTAAAATAAATTATTGCCCATCTATATATAAAAATTGCTTTTATTGATTCAACAATCCTAAGGATCATTTAAACCAAATATATCGATTATTTGAATAATGCATACAATAAACAAATCGATCCGATGAAATAGTATAAGAAATAGGAATCATTTTATACCAAAGTATTGGTCTACAACCTTTTAGAGATCAAAGAAATCCATGAATATAAACAATTCCTAGAAGTATTAAACAAATTAGCGCTAAATTAGTTGAAGTAATAATTAATTACTTTTAATATTAAAGATAAGAAAAAATGCTATACTATTACCCTAAAACAATACAATAATCTTTTCGTTGATTATGTCGATTGAATAGATTGTAATCCATTGCTAAAGGGATCTTTCGCTATTCAAGAACTAAGATTTCAACAATTATTTAAATCAAAGCAATAATCGAAGAGCAATAACGTTAACAACGCTATTCAACATTATCCTTGTAAAGAAAATTAACCAATTGGTTCAAATCATTGTTATAAACCGAACGAGTGCTGTATAATTGAACTAGCTCTTACTGGTAAATACGTTAAATAGTTTATTTAAACTATTAATAAAAAGCAAATTAAAGAGATCAACGAATGTATCAAAGATAAGAAATATAATAATCTTCGAAACGTTTTAATCAAAAAGGGATAGCTTTCTATTACTCAAGCCAATCAACTTTATAGATCTTTACAAAAAAAGAATCTTTATAATATTACTTTTTGCATTATCGATCCGAACAAATGTATTAGCGTTTTTGCTATACTTATAATTATTTCCATATATATATTGGTAAATTGCATTTTATTGAATAATTGTAATGTTATGCATATTATTAACAATATTAGTTTTCTAGTAAACGGAAAGTATATTCCTAGCGATATCTCGGATTATATTGAAACAGAATCATCAAGTTTGCTAATGGTTGATCGTGGCGAAAAGATAATCAAAGGAATTTTGCTAAATAGTACAAATTTTACATTAACTAATATTGCGCTTATTCCTGGTTTTTATACTAATCTCGTATCCAAGACCCTTCTTTGTAATAAAGGTGCTTAGTTTAATAGATTTAACGCTATTGTTAAAATCGGCGATTAAATTAACAATATTATTATTGCTCAATATATTAAAAAGCATAATCTTATCTTTTTAGAATATAACATTTGTTTCAACTATTCTAATGAATCTAATCTTTCTGTAAACATAAATATTATAATATTTATCGAAAACCAAAAGATCAATAAACATTTCCTTCGAATACGCGAAACAATAAAACCTCGATTAAAATCAAGCGATTTATGGTATAAAAGATTAAAATATCTTAACAAAAAAATATTGGAATATTTAGTTAGAATGATTAGAAAAGTACAGATCAAAAGAATCATTCGGGTGAAATGCATCAATTATTTATATATTTATATTAAACAAATTGTTTCATATTTATCTAATAATTATTAATCATTTAAACCTTTTTATAAGGTTTAATGGGATTTGTTCGATTTTCCTTATGTTTATAACAAAGTATTATAGTTGCTAATAATCAAGGATATGTATAATAGAAAGATCTTTACTTTTGTATTGATCCAAAAAACGTATAATAAGGTTTCTAAAGTTTTAAAAAACTTTGTTGTATAGGTCTATTACAAATATAATCTTTATATTGTGGTAATTAAACAAAATAATAATATATCTATAATAAGGATTAAAGGTAATACTACGTTCAAAAAATAAATCTTCAAAAAAGGTATAGAACTTAAACTTTTCCCTTCCTTTATATATGAATCTAACGGAAAAGCAAAACGCGTAGAGCAAGAAATCATTATTAAATAGATTAAAATATGCATTTCAATTGAATTGCCGAATAAAATATAAATAGAGATCGTTTTTGCTACTATATACCTTTATAATATTAATCCATTAAAAGCAAAAAGTTGGAAATGCTTTAACGAAGTAATTAATTCTTAGTTTAAGCAATACTACAGATGATACTTATTGTTATTATTACAAAAGATTATTAACGATCTTTATTTCGATTGAAATGCGATATATAAATATAGTTGCTACGCGTACTCTTTGGATAAAGAAAAAGAAGTTAAAATTAGAATAAAATGGTATAAAATTAACCCGCGAATACATATTGAATATTTGATCGGATATATTTTTATTATAATAATCTTCTGTATTTGGATCTCTATATTTAATAAAGTTATTATTATACGAAATATTAAATTCGATAAAAAATTTGTTTATGGAAACAATTTTTATAACGAGATTGTTAATGCTATACCAATCCAAATGATTAAGGATTTGATTATCGAATTGGATATTCAGCAAATAAAATTGCCGGATAATATTATTTTAAAAAATATAAATAATGAACTTATTAAAGGATTTATATAAAAAAAACTTAAAACTGTATATACTTTTGATTTTAATTATAAACACTTTAAATCTTTAACTTTGGGGGTAATTGAAGATTAAAAGGGTTAAAAGAATTTGGTGATAGAATCCTTATCATTTACTTCAATTTATAATAATGAGCATGATATTTTGTTAAATCCCGATATAATTATAAAAATCAACAAATCAATATTGATTCCTAATAAATCAAAATCCCTGTTGGCTATACTTACAATAAAGAATAAAAGCTTATTTAAGATGATTAATTTATGGAAAGCTTATATGAACTTTGGTTATGGAGAATCAACGATTCTACCAAAACCATTAATACTAACATTAGATAATATTCTCGAGGACAGTAAATCAAATAATCATTTGATTCTCAATAACGAGGAGAAAGATACAATATTGCCTTTTATAAAAAGGAATATATTTAAAAGATCTCTTTCGCTATTTATATTTAACAAAACTATTAAACGGTTATATACTCTGTCGATAAAGATTCTTAAACCTAATATCAATATTGAGGAATATACTAAATTCGATGCATTTGACGATATTGATATAGTTTCTAATTATACAAAGTATCAAACAATAAACTATACCAAACGTTTAAATCGTTTACGTTAATAAACAAATGGTCATTACAAGATTAACATTTTTATTGGTATTATAATTACTTAATTATACGGATTCAAAAATGGACTTTAACAATTAAATAATTTCTATAATACTTTTTGGCTTAATAAACAAAAGAATAAACTAAATAAATAAAATAATAAATTTATTACTATATATAATATAATAACTATCGCAATAAAATATAAATCGATAATCACGTCTTTGATTCAACCCAAAGTTACGGATCTTTTACAAATGCTAAAATCAACAGTATCATCACTACCGAAGTTCTTTTATAATCTTAGAACTCATATATTTGGACATTAATTCAAAATAGATTATAATTGCGAGATTAAAGTATTATAGAATTAAAACATTTAACGAAAAATTAAAACAATATTAATTAAATTAAAGCTTATTCTATTTTAATGGGTATTTACTTATAAAAATAATCAAAACGGCTATATCGATTGTTATAGATCACAATTAATAATTAAAGAAGATCTTCAAAATATAGCGATAATCGAATTGATTTATATAACTATATTTGCCACACAATCTTTTTGTATAATAATGGTAATAATAACAAAGAATAATTTTGAAACAAAGTAATACAACATTATGAATGCCTTTGTTAATATATTTCGAAATCCTATTGGGAATTCAATAATATATTATATGCCAGATAAGTATAAAGTATTTGATAAATCTATTATTTTCAATTATGCGCTGTATAGCTTGAAAGACTCCTTTGTATTTTGGTATAAAAAATTCATAAGTATACTCACCAACTTGAAAATAGTAAAATGCAAAAAAAAGCTTTACATTTTCATATTTCTTGATTTCTATATATTCATTTTGTTTTTTGTTAACAATATTCAAATGATTTATTACAAAAAGTATAAACATTAAAAGGATCAAATAATAAATAAAATCAAAGCTAAATATAAACTTAGAGATCTCGACGATATTTAATGGTTTCTAAGGATTCGAATTACTAAAGATCAACAACTTAAAAAATTGTAACTAATATATAACATTTATATTAATAAGATCACTCGCAAATTTGGTTTTATAAAAAAAAAACAATTATATCACTTCTAATTATAATATTCGAGAAAAATAAGGATATAACTTTTCTCTCTAAAGTAAAAAAATATTAAGAAAAAGTTGAATCAATTTTGTATTCGACCATAACAATTAAAGCCGATTCAACGTTTCTTTCTTTCAAGCTAAACGAATATAGTATTAACTCTTTAAAGAATCACTTTATAGCAGCAAATTATTGTATCGTATACTTATACAGATTTTGATACTTCTCTATTTGCTATAAAAATAATTACATACTTTAAATAATAACCTTTTCAAATGTTTCCTTTGTAAATGATATAGTTACTTAAAGATCCTCTTAAAGCTATATAATCATATTATATAATAATACTATTATATGAAAAGCTATAAAACAAAATACAATTATTATTTCGATTACAAAAACAAAACTTTTAAATGTAAAAAAATCGATTAAAAAGGCAATAGCAATATTGCAACTTTTAAAAAAAATTAGAGTATTAATAAAAAAGCCTATTAATATTTTTTGTAATAATATTTAAACGATCCGATTAATAATTGGTAAAAATAAAAGAATTTTGATTAAACTTAAACATATGAATATTTAGAATATATGACTTTATTAAGAATATACTAATAAGCGATTTTTGATCATATATTTATTAATTACCGATATACCAGCAAATAGGCTTATTAAGAATCTTATTAAGCAAAAGTTTAAATACTTTGTTAAATTAATTAATATGCAAAACGCTAAAGATCGAATCATAAAGATTATCGAATAATCGATAATTATATAATATTTAAACAAAATTAATATTATTACAATACTCCCTCTATACCCTATTACCTCAATCCCCATTCTTTACTTTTATTCTAAAGGAAGCTTATCTCCAAGCAACCTTTTCATCATTATTACTATTTATCTTTCTTTTCTTCTTTTTCCTTTTTATTTTTGTTATTGCGAAGTAATCCTCCGAAGTATACCCGCTTTTAAAGAAATCCGCTTTTAATATAAATATACTCTGCGTTAACTCCGAAGCTATTTAAAGATCGATATATTTCAGAACGCTCCAAAAAGCAGCTCGAAAATGCTTTATCTCTTATAACCATATAATTAACAATCATAATATAAAGCAAAAAGAAAGTATTATACCTTTCTATCGTTATTAACCTTCGCAATTAAAAAATCATCCGCTATTGTATACAAATATATTGGTAAAAACTAATACATATATATAAAGTATCAATAATATCAAATTCTTTAAGAATCCGCGTTTTTATAGTAAATTCTATTTCTTTATTTAGCAATTAACGATTTTATATATTGTACATACGAATAGAGATTCCTTAGCCTTTTAAATCGAGTTTTTTTGGCGGGGGTATAAAAAGCCGTTATAAAAGGAATAACAAAAGTGGAAGATATCATTTCAAATCCCTCATTACCTAATTCACTACCATATTCAACCCTTAAAGGGTTAAAACTAAAATCCCCATTAAAATTTTGTGAAATGTAAATAATATATTATTAAAATGATTATAATATTTATTTCCTGATAAAGCAAAAAATCTTCATCTTTATTTTCACTCTAATCTTTATCCTCATTCTTATTATTACCCTTGCCAAAACCGGCTTGGAAGGAACAAAAAGGGAGGGAATCGGAAGAGTAAGGAAAAAAAAAACGAAAAGGCGAAGGGCGGCGGTAAGAGCAATAAGGAAAAAGAACAAAAGTACAAAAGAAATATTTTGGAAACAATTCAAAAGAATTAAAAGAAAAAGAAAAAAAAGCAAAAAAAGAAGAAAAAGTAAAAAAAGTAACAAAAGCAAAAAAAGAAAAAGAAAGGGAAAAAGAAACGCGGCAACAAGAAGCAATTAAAACTTCCTGAGTACAGGAAAGGTTTCCAACCCGGGAGTTGCAAGTATAGCAAAGCATATTAATATTGATATTGTTAATATTGTTATTGTTGATATTGTTGTTGTTGTTGTTGTTGTTGTTGTTAATGGTTTGAAGAATTAAAAGATTAAAGGATTAAAATTATTATTATATAGCCGAGCGATGGAAATTACAACAAAACAATAATACACTATAAAACGATTAAATATAATAAACATATAATAAATACCTTTAACCATAATCGTTATCGCTTATAGAATCGGCGATCCAAGTATTCATGAAATTATATGAAATTATTTACTTATATAATTACTTATAAAGAAATTATATATACATCATTAAATTAATTTCCGTTTGTTCGTTTATATCAACAAAGAATCATACAAATAGCGTATAGTTATAAATTCATTTATTTTGTTTGTTTTATAGTTAGATTATATACTATACATATGATCTAAAGGATATATCACGCTAAATACGTAGTACGTATATGTTTATTAAAGCATATACTTTATCGAAGTATATATTTGCCGAATACAACGCTTTTGAAGATCTTTTAGCAATAAATGTATAAGCTTACTAACCTTTTTGGGATTGCTAGAATTAGGATCATTGAAGGCTTTTAGCATTTACTTTAGTAAATGTATAAAAGTATTAATCGCTTTTTGATCTACAAAGCTAAAAGCAACATTACGCGTTATTCTACAAAGATCCAAATTTTGTATACGAGTATATGATGATCTATACCGATATTATAAATCAAAGTATTGTAGATCCTTATGATTACAAAGCTATACAATAATCATATATTATCATATATAATTACTCATATATAATATATAAAGAGTGGATGGATTTTATATTTAAAAGAAAAGACAATAATATAATCATTGTTTTATACCTATACCTTTATCCCTTCCCGATATCACTTCATTATATATTCGTAGCTATCCTCCGTAATACCTTTACAATATAAATCCTTTGAAAAACAAAAGCTTTAAATGTTTAAACGAAGTTTTTGATTCTTGGTTTTGTTAATATTTCCAACGATATAATCCTAACCTTATTAGGTCTACTACGAATAATTTGAAACCTGATTGAAACAGTATATATCGCTACAACTATCGTACATACCCATTGGATAAAGATAGAGAAGTAGGTATAAAAAATAAATAGTACAAAACTAATCCGAAAGCTCATATTGAATATTTGGTTAAATATATGCTTGGGACGTATATCTACAGGATTTAGATTCCGAAGCTTGATAAAGTTATTATCACTTAGAACGTTATTTTCAACGAATGTTATACTTATAGAATAGATAAAGTTTACGGTATTACTAATATTATACTCGATTTCGATTTTAAGAATCTTATTAAAGAATTTAATATTCTTAAGGAAACGAATGTTAATAAAGCTATATTCAACTATAAATTAGATAATTCAATTTTAATCATAAACAAAAAGGATATAAATATTCCTAAAGCTGTATATATTTTAAAAACTTTCATTGAGATATCAATTTCAAAAATGGATTTAAAAGGTATTAAAACATCGATATTTCTCGGGCCGGCTCCTTTATTTAATAGTAAAGATTATAACAATTTAGAGGAACCTTTTTCATTGATTTTATAAGCTTTAAAACCTATAAAGGGAGTAGAACTTAGTATTAAAGTATAACTAGATCGTTTAATATTGGCAACTAAAGATATATTAGATGATAATCAAATTAATCCCATCAATCGCGGATCCCTACGCTTTTCCGTTGCACTTTTGATTATTCAAAGCAATGGAATAGATTACAAAATCATTAAAGTACTAATTCAAATTCAAAATCAAATTTATAATTTCTAAAATAGAAATCTAATAGTTGCTAATAAAGCATTTAATATTTTAAATCAAATGGAGAATAAAGCAAATTCTTAATACAGATCGTTCTTTGTTAAATCAACAAAAGTTTTTACGCTTTATAAAATCGAAGAACCAATTACATTTTTTCGATCTTTACTAAAAACATATACAATAAAGGAATATCAAAATCAATATACTTCAATTTTTGATTTCTATTGTTTTTTTAAACAAACTCGAATAGTTCAAATAGAAATATCTAGAACTAATTTTAATCCAAACAAATTCCAATCATTTTTTGACTACCAATTTAATTGTTTTGATTAATCTATTGATCGATTATGTCCTATATAACGCTTTTAACATTTATATCAATGGAATACCAGAAATAGATCGATTAATACATTTATTAAAACTATTATTGTACAATCTCTAGGGTTAATTCGAAATAATAACCTTTTAAACGAATTCTATAATATCTTTTGGCTAGATTAAAATGATCTAAATGATTTGAAAGAAAAAAATAAGTTTATTACACTTTACAATATTATTGCTTTTATAATCAATTTCAAGCTAATCTTTTCTTTGTTTTCAAAACCTTCAAATGTTTTTCCAAAAATGCTTAAATCTATTGTACTACTATTTCCTCGCTTTTATAATCAATTAAACAAATATGTTTTTGAACTTTAGTTCAAAAAGAATTATAATAAAAAGATTAAAAACCTTAAGAACAAACAAACTTAAAGGGAAATCGAAGCAAAATCGAATAATACTCGTTTGATTCCTTTTCAATAGATCTTCAACTACAAAAACGACTCTAAAGAATATATAAATCGATATCGTTTACATTTAATAGTTCAAAGAGATCTCCAAAACAAAAGCACAATCGAATCTATTTATATCGCGATTTTCGCCGTTAGATCGTTCTGTATT
Organism: Monilinia aucupariae; assembly: GCA_002162555.1. NCBI lineage: Eukaryota > Fungi > Ascomycota > Leotiomycetes > Helotiales > Sclerotiniaceae > Monilinia > Monilinia aucupariae. The sequence goes on from NGKF01000003.1 coordinate 2,647,601, forward strand.
ATAATAGTTATGATTGTTAAATACGATTTGAAAACCAAACAATTTAACGTTATTAACGCTTTCGTTAATACTATAAGAAACCTTAATAGTGTTCTTGTAATGTACCTATTTTCGAATAAATATAAAGTGCCTAGTAAGTATATTATTATTAATCGAGCTCTATATGATCTCTAGAACTCATTTGCTTTATGATATAAAGAATTTACTACTACCTTTATATCTTTTAGTATGATACAATGCAAAAAAAAGCTATGTATTTATATGATTTAAAACAAATATATTTTAATATTTTTCTTTATAAACGATATTCAAATTATTTATTATAGAAAACACATCAAAACAACTTACAAAATTATCAAAGAAATTAAAAAGAAATACGAACTACGCGATTTGGGTAATACCTTATAGTTTTTGGGAATTCGAATTATAAAGGATCGAAAGCTATACAAGCTTTGGTTAGTTTATAATACCTATATATCCAAAATAGCTAAGAAATTCGGCTTTATTAATAGCAACGCTGCTACCCCTTTACCTATTATAATATTTATTAAATATAAAGGAATTGTAGTTTTCTTTTTTATAAAGGTTTATTAAGAAAAAATTAGCTTTGTATTCTATATAACTATTACCATTCAATTAAACGTTGCTTTTGCAATTTCTCAACTAAATCATTATTTAACGAATCTATCGAAAAAGTATATAAAAGCCGTAAATCATTATTTATAATATTTGTGGAATACGAAGTATTTAAGCTATAAATACAAAACACAAAATTATACTAACATCAACGACGACGCGATATATTTCACTACTAGTAGATACGCACAACGATACTTTACAAACTCCGCAAAGTTTTGACGCCCGCAAAAAGTATACAGAGCGCACTCTTCGAATCCGAATAGCGGAAATAAACTCTACTACGCTTGCGAAAACAATGCGGATGATCAATAACGATCATACACAACAATACAACCCTTTTTCGCTCACCCCTTTTCAACTCCAAACTAAAACAAAAACAAAATCTACACCTTTCTTTTTCGTTATACCCAAAAAATTAAAAAGATTAATAGCTTTCCAAAAAATCAACAAACTCCTATAGAAAACCGAACAACAAATAATAACCCGTCGCAAATTCATAAACGCATTTATTAATTCTTTAGAAAAAATTATTAAAACTCTTATTCAAAAAGAGATATACATTATTCTACTAATCCAAAAAGCGATCTTGGAGTACATAGCGGATACCTTTACAACAAACAAAACCTTTAAAAGCAAAGAAAGCTTTAAAATCCTTAAAGCGAAAGAAAATATAATAACAACTTTGCTTTTTATAACCTGAGCAAAAATTATTAAAACCCTCAAAATCGATAAACTTTCGATCGCTTTTCAAAGTAAAGTTTTTAAAACAAACTTTATAAAGAAAAACGTTACCAAAACAACAAAAATGAATAAACGCATTTTTGCTAAATATGCTTTTTTCGCGGGCTTATACCGCAATAACCTTTTCCTAATTCGAAAGAATTTAATTAAAGCTATCCTGGGTATCAAAAACGGAAATATTCTAAAAATAATAGAATACAAATCGAGTTGAATATTATACTCTAAATCCCTAGAAATAAGGAATGTTTTAATAAAGGATATTTACAAATCAAAGATCTATAAAATCATTGAAACTATACATTTCGATTTCCCAAAGATATAGCATAACCATTGTATACGTTTAATACCGAACATTTTGTTTAACGCGATTGATAAACAGATCGAAATCACTAAGGAGATAATAGAAAAAAAAGCTCGGATCCAAACCGGTATTATTTCGATTAAATGCTTTAAAAGTTTTGGAAACGATGTGGAAAATGTTTAAATAGTTAATTTTATTATTTTAATTGCTTTTTTTTATTTATTTAAAACTATCCTCTTCTTTATTCTTTTATTTCCTTATAATTAAATAGAGCTTTACAAACAAAGTTGCCAAATTTACTACAATATTTATTATTGTACAAAACTTATATAATGTAATAATTATATGTCACGCTAAGTGCGTGGTACGCACGTGCTTGTTGAAACACGTGTTTTGTCGAAGCACGTGTTTGTCGAACACAACGCTCTTAAAGATCTTCCAACAATAAGTGCATAAGCTTACTAACCTTTTTGGGATTGCCGGAATTAGAATCATCGAAGGCTTTTAGCCTTTAACTCTAATAGATGCATAAAAGTATTAATTACTTTTTGATCTATAAAGCTAAAAACATTATTATGCGTTGTTCTACAAAGATCCAAATCGTATTTACGAGTATACAATGATTTATACCGATATCATAGATTAGAGTATTGTAGATCCTTATGATTACCAAGCTATACAATGATTATATGTTATCACGTGTGATCATTTATATATAATATATAAAGAGTGGATGGATTTTGTATTTAGAAGGATAGATAACATTACAATCATTGTTTTATACCTATATCTTTATCCCTTTCAGATATTCTCTCATATATTCGTAGCTATTCTCCGTGATAGTTATGAGCCCGGTTTGTACTCGAAATCTTTGCAACAACTACAATTCGAATATCGATATCATACAACTCCTCTTTTCCTCTTGATCCCTAATCATTTTTTACTACATTCTTTCTATCCTCTAGAATTATCCTTTTCATTATATTAAAGATCATTTTCAATAGCCGAGCGGATTGGTCCTTTTGGTACTTATCACTTAAGAACGTTAATTACTCTAAATATATCTGAAACAATATCGATCCGGATTCCTGTTGGAAGAACTATGAACTCAAAGAAAGGACTTCGGTCATGTGTACATAGATGAAGTTGCTTTTCATGTACTTGTAATTTAGTATAGTAAAAACGGTTTGAAGGTTGTAAAACTATAATACAAATAAACCTATTTATATTTTTTCCTTCTATTAGTACCAATACACTAATAACACAATCCCATAATTACATAACCTTCGATTACATAATCCCAGTTATTTATCTCCTATATCCGACCATCGATGATTACGTAATCTACAATCATATAACCCCCGATCATATAATCCATATTCCAACATTGGCAATTCTTTAAAAAAGTAACTGGATTATATTTATGATAATAATCTTCAAAAGAAACAAATCAAATAATTTCATAAAAATCATTTTTCTCTTTGTAAAAAAATTTCTTTTTTCTTTGTTCTTTTTTCCATTTATTCCGTTATTTTGATATTGATTATATTATTGTCAATGAGATTCTTTAAAGTTTAATACGCTTTTGATTTGGTTATAGTATTTGTTGGGTTTGATTCTTTATCAATCCATTTAATCTTTATAATTTTCCTATATTTATACAATTATCGAAATACCATTATATCGATTATTAATCTCTTTTTTTGTATTGTTTTAAATTTCGTAAAGTATTAATAAAGTGATTTGGAATCTATACAAATTGTGAATGGAATCTTCTAATTGATAAAGATTTTATTGATAGTACTTTTAATTGCGATATTAACATTGAACTTTAATAACATTGTATATAACTTTAATATTAATACACTTTTTGTAACTCTTTTGCATTTAACTAAAAACTAATGGATTAGGTTTGCTTTATTGTATTTATTCATTAATACAATAATATATTCGATCTATAAAAAAAAATCTTTGTTATTAGCGAAGGATGTATTAGTAAATACTATTAACTTTAACGAATTTGGATTTAATACTATATATTTCAAACCTTTTGTTTTGTTGTTTATTTGCTATTGAATACGTTTATTGAAAAGATCCGCGTTATCTTTATTCGAATTAATTATTTGAATAGTAAAAGATAAATCGAAAAATGCTTCGGGTTGATTTATAATAGCAATGTATACTCTTCGTGCATATTGCGCAATGTATTAATCTTTCGGAGCAGCAGCCTTTTTAAATTTCTTTTATATTCCGGGCATATTTTTTAATTGAGTTTGAACCAATTGAAGATTTTAACATTGTTTTTCTTGATTAAAATAAATACTTTCGTTTTTATTAAGTGTGATTGTACTACCGTTGAATTTAAATAAGCTATTAATAATAAATTCCTTTTTATTTTTGGTTATGAATCTTGTTTTTTGGAATTGATTTTGTTCCCGAATAGCGAATTGTTTATTGTAAACAATAAGTGTATTATTTGTTTAAAATCCAACAATAGCAAATATTGAATCCTTTATTGTTGTATATAATAGGTATAGATTGTATATTAATTGAATCATTCCGAGGGCATTAGTATAATGTTTGTGGTAAATATTAAATCAATAATTTCCAACTTCCGAAACATTATAAAGGGGTTGTATTATTCGAAGTAAGAATCCTTTTAGTATGTTTAATTCGGTTGGTGATCGAATATAAAACTTACAAACCAAATCCGAAGTTGATTGTATATATGCTTATATAATATCCCGGATAAACATTTTGATATCCTTGTTTTAAACGTAAAGAATAGCTATAATATTAAGGATAATTCGTTGATTAATTTGTTAAATAATAAATGATTAGATTAATATTGTATTTTTGTTCTAATCTTTGAAAACTTGAATAATCAATTATAATTTGTAGAAAGCTTGATTAATATCTTTATTTTTCATTTTATTAACAAATTTGGAATTGAAGACTTTTATTCTGGATAGGATAGAATCAAAACAAACCAATTCGAATACATCATTTTCTATTAATCTATTAATCTCTTTTCGTTATAATTTAGTAAAAAAAATTGAATCATATACCGAAAAGAATAACTTATTTATAACATGGTTTTCTAATGCTGAAAATGATATTGCATTAGTAACACTCCGAATTTGTTTCATTAGTGGAATTACTATTTATAGTTCTGTACAATAGAATAGTTTAATTATTGTGAATCTGAATTATTTGGATTCGTTAAGCATTTTGATTGTGTATGTTTCGTTTTCAATCGAAATGAGTTTATATAATCCAGTCCATTTACCAGTATTATAGTGGCTTTCTTTCTACATTAATATATTGGAGTTTAATGGAAAATTATATACCGGAGTAATGTTAAATCCATTTCGTATTTTTAGGGCTTCAGAAACTTATTATTAAGCATATATTTTTGTAATTTTCGTTATTGCTTTTTTAAGTGTTAACAATTGTTGTACAACAATGAATATTAAATCGAAGTCAATCATTCTTGGATATATGCCGAACATTAGGAGTATAAATACTAGTCTATCAAGTTCCGCAATATTATTGATTGCTTTTACAATCATTTGTAATCCTATATTCTTTATAAAACCAAATCTTTGTGTTTTTGCATATATAATATTGTAAGCTTGTTGAAGTAAAAAGTGGTATTGTTTAACCATTCCGATTGATCAATATGCTTCAATCGGAATTGCTTTTATAGTAATGGCTAGTATCGCTGTATTACTAGTAAATTCCTTATTAATAAAGTTGTTATTAACATTGTGAACAATTTGATTTAGGGGTTCTATATATATATCTATTCAATATTGTTTCAATCTATTCTATATATATTTCGAAATCATTTCGGTTATCCATTATATTATTTAGAATCGTATTGCTTTATCGATAATATAAAGGATCGGTTTCGAATTAATATATATGATGTTAACAATAATGGATTAATTAAATTGAACATTATTACAAAGATTAAATTTAAATCTGTCGAGTAACTTTCTATATTTCTGATAATATTCATAGAATTTTGTTAGTTTATTAATATCCTTTTGTGGAATATCATTATACTTTACTCGTTGTAATACTTGGTGGAATCTATATATCGCAAAGTAGCCGAATCTTCGATAAAGTTTTTGGAGTTTTGTTTTTATAAAATAGCATTCATTAATATCGATCGATTTTTGAATGAATTGTTGAACGTTGATGTACTATAACAATATAAAGTATTTATATTTTCTAACCATTGGAAAGTTTTCTATTGGTGATACAAATGTATCGGTAATATTGTTGTAATATGCTTTAAATCAATCTATATTAGTGATTGAAAGTTAAAAAGATGTTTCGGAATAAAGAATATAAAATTATATATTTTCTATTAGCAATTCGATTTTGATGGATTCGATAGAATTTGCCGTATTTATTCCGAAAACAATCTTTGCAATTCCTACTATCGCTTTGTTAAATAAAGTATTTTCGATAAATGATTTGAATGTTTAGTATTGATTATATCCGATTATAGATCATTATGCGGCGCTTGTATTAATCACTATTCCCTGGAACTTTGTATTATTATATCTGTACAATGGTTTTTGTTTTATTATTTCTAGCTTTGTATCACGGGATATGGCTATCCCTGATGTTATTTCTGTACTTCTAGTACATTCCTTATTTCTTTTACTTATTTGTATTTGGATATACTAGCCTCACTACAGTAAAGACTATATATCCTTTACCGAGGTAATACTTTTACCAAGGCACTATTATTGCTTCATATTACATTTATATATAGATCTTTAGCTATTAGAGTTTGAGGTCAAGTTAATTAAACTTTTCTCTATTATATGAATCTAGTTCTTATTATTTACATTATTAAATCATACGTTTGTATTGTTTTTCGATTCCCACTATCGTGATTTATATTATATTATTGTATAATAGTTATAAGCTTGGTTAGCTTTTAATATTGCCAATATCTTGTTATCGCTTTAGTTGATATTTTTACGATTTTTATACTTTTTTTACTTTTTCAATACTTTCAAATTCTATTATTAGTTTTTATTTAAACCTTACCATTTTCACCATAACGTTTATCCCTGTTAAGCTCAATATTAGCGATGATTAGCCAGAATGGTATATCGGATTACAAAATCTTTATACTTTGTATAACCTTTGGAGCATTCTCAATCCTGATATTAAGTTTTCACCTAACCACAAACCTATCGATTAATTAATTGTTCTGAAACTTTTTCCTTTTACCCTTGAAACGATGGCTAATCAATTGAATCGCAAACGTATTGCGAAATTTGTAAAGAATATCATTAAATATAAATTTATTATTGCAGGGTTTATCGCAAACATTGCTATAGAAAGGGCTTCAAAATCGAAGGCTTTTTCTTTAATTCGATTCGAATACTCTGGTTATTTGATTCCGAAGGATGCTCTAGAGGAGTATACAATTCGGAAAGCCAACTATTGTAATTACAAGGAGGAATATAACTCGAAATACAAGAAGTACCGGGATATATATATTTGGATAATTACAACAATTAATTCTATTTACCTAATAGATTTTTAGATGGGTATGAGGGATAATTGCACATTTCAACAAATAATCGATTACTTTAAATTATATCTTTACTTTATCAATGATCAAACTATTACAAAAATTCAAAAAGATTACTTTGATATACTTGCATTTGCTATTGTTGTTTAAATTAGTAACATTAAATGAACTCAAAAGTGGTGGATTGCCTACCAAAAAGCGGTAATTTACGATATCTCTGATATTAAAGAATCACTAACTATCAAAAAGTTCTTTACCACAATCAAAAAGTTCGATCCTTATTGGATTAAGGGTATACAACAAAGAATTGTTACTATTTTTTTTTATATCGACGAAAAGCCTTTTACTTTTAAACAAATTGAACAAGATTTTCTTTTGTTAATACAAAACGTCGAGAAAGCACTTTCCAAAAAAACTTATATTACACCTTCAAATTACTCAACTTCACCCAATCCTTCTTTATCCAATCCTTCCTCATCTAATACCTTTTCTTCCAATAAAGCCTTTCGTTTTAATAATAAGTTTTTCAACAACAATAACAAATCCAAATGCTTTTGCCGCAAATATGTTGATCTTTGTAAACATCGATACGCTATTGATATATACTACCATTTGCAACAAGCTTTTACGTCTAGGAATAACGCTTAGCATAAAGTTATACTAAATAATACCAAAGTTCAAAACATTAAAACACGTTTAAAAAATTCAAAATAAAAGAATTTGTACAAAGCATTGAAAAAGAAAGGTTAATTGAATATTATTAGTAGCCTTAATACTGCTAATAAGGAAGATAAATCGAAATTTTTTTTTTTCTTTACAATTATTATTAATACTACATTAGTAAAATCTGAAGATACCAATAATATATACTTTTCCGCTTTATTAATTTCTCTTCATTATCTTTTCTAAAGTATTCTTTTTGACAATTGTAATACTTTGCATTTGGTTAACGATATCAAGCTTTTGGATAGGGGTGTATATCGACCAACAAATACCGACGATTTTATTGAATCTATAATCACTTCCTTTTCTATCCTAAGTAAAAGCATTCGCATATTCAAAAACTTTCTATATAACGAGTTCGATTCTAATACTAGGGATTTGGTACTCAACAATATAGCTTTTGTACTAGACTTTTATACTAATCTTATTTCAAAATCTTTTATAAAGGAAAAAGAGGCGTAGTTTTGTAATAACAATAATATATTAAGGATTGGGCTTGTAAAGAACAATTGTATATTGGCCAATTATATTCGAAAGTATAGATTAATTATTATTGAATACAAACTTATTTTTTCTTTTTATTCTTTTAACCTTTTTTTCGTTCCTATAAATCGCGTTGTAATGATTTATCCGATTGCTTTTCGTCAAATCAACCAATTGTATCGATGTTTGCGTAACCAATCTATCCTAAGAGAGGATTCTAGCGAGCTTTAGCATAAAAAAGCAGGATATCTAAGTAAAGAAGCTTTAGAGTATTTAGTTCGTATAGTTAAAAGAGTTAAAATTAAAAGAATTACTAAAATCGATTATATTGATTATATCATTATATACACAAAGCAAATCGTTTTATGCAAACTTAGTAATTCTTTTTCCTCAAAACCTTTTTATAAAATCCAATAGGATCTCTTTGATTTTCTTTATAGGTATATTAGCGCTTTTTGGTTATTAATTATCAAGGATATATTTAATAGCAAAATATTCTTTTTTATTTTAAATTAAAAGATATATATCAAAGTTTTCGAAATGCTATAAAACTTTGTAGTATAGGTTTATTGCAAATATAGATTCAATATTATTGTTATAAAGCAAAACAACGATATATCGGTTATTAGTATTAAAAACACCACCATTTTTGAAAATTGAATCGTCAAAAAAAGCCTTGAATTTGAATTTTCATTTTCTCATATATACAAATCTAACAACGACGTTGAACGCGCAGATTAAGAAATTATCACAAAACAAATCAAAATAAAGATTTCTTCAAAACTATCCGACAAAATATAAATAGAAACAATGCAAACCGCTATTTACTTTTACAATATAAATCTTTTAAAAAGTAAAGGCTTCAAATATTTAAACGAAGTTTTTAATTCCTAGTTTCGTCAATATTTCCAACGGTACGATCCTAACCTTATTAGATCTACCACAAATGATCTAAAACCTAATTGAAGCGATATATATCGCTACAACTATCGTGCATACCCATTGAATAAAAATAAAGAAACAAGTATAAAAAATAAATAATACAAAATTAATTCGAGAGTTTATATTAGATATTTGATTAAATATATGCCTGAGACGTATATCTACAGGATCTAGATTCCAAAGTTTAACAAAATTATTATCATTCGGAATATTACTTTCAACAAATGTTATATTTATAAAATAAACAAAGTTTACGGTATTACTAATGTTATATCCGATTTCAATTTCAAGAATTTTGTTAAAAAGCTTAATATTCTTAAGGAAATGGATACTGATAAAGCTATATTCAATTACAAATTAAATAATTTAATTTTAGTTACAAATAAAAAGAATAAAGATATTCTCAAAATTGTATGTACTCTAGAAACTTTTATTGGGATATTAACTTCGGGGGTGGATTTAGAGGGTATTAAAATATTGATATCTTTCGGGCCAGCTTTTTTATTTAGTAGTAAGGATTACAACAATCTAAAGGAACTTTTTCCATTGATTTTATAAGCTTTGGAACTTATAAAAAAAGTAGAATTTAGTATTAAAGTATAACCAAATCGTTTAACACCAGTAATTAAGGATATACTAGATAATGATTAAATTAATTCTATTAATCGCGGATCCCTACATTCTTCCGTTATACCCTTAACTATCCAAAACAATGGAATGGACTATGAAATTATTGAAGCATTAATTCAAATTCAAAATCAAATTTATAATTCCTAGAATAGAAATCTAGTAATTGCTAATAAAGCATTTAATATTTCAAGTTAAATAAAGGACAAAATAGATTCTTAATATAAATCGCTTTTTATTGAACCAACAAAAATCCTTATGTTTTATAAAATCGAAGAACCAATTATATTTTTTCGATCTTCATCAAAAATATATATGATAAAGGAATATCAAAATTAATATGCTTTAGTTCTTGATCTTTATTGTCCCTTTAAACGAGCTCGAATAATTCAAATAAAAATATTCAAAACTAATCTCAATTCAAACAAGTTTCAGTTATTTTCTGATTACCAATTTGATCGTTTTAATCAATTTGTTGATCGATTATATCCTATATAACGCTTTCAACGTTTATATTAATAGAATATTGGAAATAGGTCGATTAATATATTTATTGGAACTATTATTGTATAATCTTTAGGGTTAATTCGAAATAATAATCTCCTAAACGAATTCCATAATATTTTCTAACCAGATCAAAATGATTTAGATAATTCGAAGGAAAAGAATAAGTTTATTATACTTTACAACATTATTGCTTTTGTAATCAGTTTCAAACTAACCTCTTCTTTGCTTTCAAAACCTTTAAATATTTTTCCAAAAATGTTCAAATCTGTTATATCATTATTTCTTCGCTTTTATGATCAACTAGATAAGTATATTTTTGAACCTTAGTTCAAAAAGGATTATAATAAAAAGATTAAAAACCTTAAAAACAAACAAATTTGAAAGGAAATCGAAACAAAATCAAGTAATACTTGTTCGATTCCTTTTCAATAGATCTTTGACTATAAAAACAACTTTGAAGAGTATATAAATCGATGTTGTTTATATTTAATAATTCAAGAAGATTTCCAAAACAAAAGTATAATCGAATCTATTTATATCGCGATTCTTATTGTTAGATCATTTTGTATTATAATGATTATAGTTGTTAAATACAATTTGGAAACCAAACAATTTGATGTTATTAATACTTTCGTTAATACTATAAGAGACTTTAATGGTGTTTTTGTAATGTATTTATTTTCGAATGAGTATAAAGTATTTAATAAGTATATTATTATTGATTAAGCTTTATATAGTTTCTAGGACTTATTTGTTTTATAATATAAAGAATTTATTATTACTTTTGTATCTTTTGATATGATATAGTGCAAAGAGGAGCTGTATATTTATATGACTCAAAACAAATATATTTCAATACTTTTTTTTGTAGATGATATTTAAATTATTTATTATAGAAAATATACCAAAATAGCCAACAAAATTATCGAAAAAATCAAAAAGAAGTACGAATTATACGATTTGGGTAATACTTTATGGTTTTTGAGAATTCGAATTATAAAAGATTGAAAGTTATGTAAGCTCTGGCTAGCTTATGATACCTATATATCCAAAATAACTAAGAAATTCGACTTTGCTAATAGCAGCGCCATTACCCTTTTACCCACCATAATATTCATTAAATACAAAGAAATCGCAATTCTTTTATTTATAAAAGTTTATCAGGAAAAGGTTGGTTTTATACTCTATATAACTATTATTATTCGATTAAACATTGCTTTTACAACTTTTCAATTAAATCATTATTTGACTAATCTATCGAAAGAGTATATGAGAACTGTAAATCATTATTTATAATATTTATGAAATACAAAGTATTTAGGTTGTAAATACGGCGGAGATTTATTATCTCAACTTTTATCCTACTCCGATATTTCTTTTGCAAATGATCTTGATTTTAGGCGATTTTTATAAGAATATATTATATTTTTATTTGGAGGCTCTATTATTTGAAAGGTTTTTCGCCAAACTATTATTATTATATTTATTACGAAAACAAAGCTTTTGAATGTTAAACGTATTATTAAAGAGATTATAACTACTTTTAAACTTTTGAAAAAGGTTAATTTAATAATGCAGGAATTTGTTATAGTTTATTATAATAATATCTAAGCTATTTGTTTTGTTATTAAAGAAAACAAACATATTATTACAAAATTGCGTTACATTGATATTCAGAATATATGGTTTCGTTAGGAATATACAAATCGAAGGTTTTTAATATCCTATTTGGCGATTAAAGATATATTTGTAAATGGATTAACAAAGAATTTGAATCGTTAACTATTCGAAAGGTTTATATTGTTGATTAATTTACAAAATACTAAGTTATATATTACAAAAATCAACTAAATCTTGTATTTTAATATTATATAATCTATAATAATATCTTTTTTTATCGTCTACTATTTCTTTTGGTCTTTCGTTTAATAGCAATAGCCTGGGCCAAATCCTGCATTTTTTGGTTATTATTGTTATTATCATTACTCTTTGAAACAAGATTTATAGAAATATTTACAAAACGATCCGCTATAATAGGATTCGTATTGTTTACATCTTTCAAATCCTTTGGATATAACTCTTTTCCTTTCTCTTCTTTTTTTACAATTACTTTTTCCTTTTTCTCTTGTTTCTTTTTTAATCCTTTCTTTTTTTTCAATTTCTTTTTGTAATAAAACAATATTATCCTTAAAATCGTTTTAAACGATTTAAACTTTTATATTTTATTTGTTGTTATTTTCATATTTTTCAACATAAAGGATAAAACTATTAATCAATTTTGTCTTTCCTTTAACCTTAGCTTTGAAAAAGTTAATCGTCATTATATAAAAGTGATTAAGAAGCTTAATACAAAAATAACTATAACATTTATAGCACTTTATACCGACTAAATTAGCATTGTAATAGTATACGCTATTGTTTTGCTTTGCGATCAACGACTTTATATATTGAATGCAAAATATAGTATTCTTTTTTTTTTTTATCCTTGGCTTTTTGCATTTAGGCGCTTTTTCTTTTATTTTTTTTTCTTTTTCTTTCCTTTTTCCTTTTCTTTTTACTTTTACAATTACTTTTATCTTCTTTTTTTTAGCATTACAAATATTAGGATCTACAACTTTTTTCGCTTTACTTTTTACAAATTCCTTACTTTTATTAGAACTAACATTTTGAGGAGGGGGTGGACGACCCTAGTAGTTATTACCAAAAGAATCTGTAGGGTTGTTTAGATCCATCTTTTTCTCTTCTACTTCAAATCTAATCGGATACTAAAATCATATTAGTATTATACCGGGCAATTAGCAGGTTTAGGAGTATTTATTTTATGCTTGCGCGTGCTGTGTTTCACAGGACCAACTGTAGCTATTAGTAAGGGAGGGGCTATTGATGATAATACTCTAACAAAAGCGTTTGGGAGAAGAATTCTAAAAAGCGCTAGATAAGGGTTATATTAAGGGTAATAGTATATATAACTATTACTTTTGTTGTTAATTGATAGCTCTCTTTGAATTAACATTACTCCAAAAGGCGGAGGGCTTTTATCTTCTTCTTCTT
>NGKF01000003.1:2661201-2713994 GCA_002162555.1 Monilinia aucupariae
TTTTTTCCTTTTTTTGTATACTAGAGGAAAAGGAAGGTAGGACTATTATCGAATAATTGATAGAAACAAACAATAAATCCATCCCACTTATCAACGTATCTCTCCTTTTCAAAATCGAATTAGAAGGTAGAGATATCCTATAAAAAGAATATCTATACAACCTAAAATCTTTTGGAAAAAAAATCAATCGATAAATAAAAAAAAAGTATATATTGCAAAGGTTATCCATATAACTAAAATGGAATAAATGTTAAGAATAAACTATTAAATTGTATGAGAAAGCTATATTTGATTATGTTAAAGAAATTGTATAATTTCAAATTTAAAGCGTAAGTATTTATTGTTTTAAATCTACAATATATTACATTTTACAAACAATATCGTTTATTATTTAAGCAACAATTGTTATCGAAAAACGATCTAATTTGATGATTAAACAACGATTTTTTTGTTTTCTTCGTTGCTAACGCCACTAAGCTATCGCTAACCAAAATTATACGTATTGCTATTAGTAATGTATATGTACAATAACAACTATTTATATTGTTAACTTATACAATACAACTTTATTGTTTATATATTTCTTTTGTTATATTGTAGATTAACGATGTTGTTATTGTTTTAAGGGGTATATCACAGAATATAGTTATCCCTAATATTATTCCTATACTTTTAGCATATTCTTTATTTCTTTTACTTATCCGTATTTGGATATACTAGCCTTATTACAGTAGAGGCTATGTATCCTTTATTAAAGTAATATTTTTACCAAAACACTATTACTACCTTATATTATATTTATATATAGACCTTTAGTTATTAGAGTTTGAGGTTAAATTAATCAAGCTTTTCTTTATCATATGAATCTAGTTCTTATTATTTACACTATTAAACCATACGTTTGTATTGTCTCTCGATTCCCACTACCGTGACTTATATCATACTATCGCATGATACTTTGTGATTGTATATACTACGGATTTGTTGAACAGGTTTATTGCGATCTCTTTGTCGTCGATGAAACTAAGAAAGCTAGTTTAGATTTGTATATTTTCTTTATATTCCTTTTTTTCTTCTTTAACAATATATTGTTTCGTATCCAGGTATCGTTTCGAAAGAAATATATTCTATTTTTCGGTGTTTATATTTTTATAATGGTTATCGGGGCATTCTTTTTCTTTTTCAAGGATAAACGTTTCATATACTTAATTAAATATAATATCCGGTTCTTTAAACTTTTTTCAATATTTTTGGTAAACCTGTTTCTTTTTTTCTTTTGTATATTTATCGAACCAATATCTTATCTTTTTATAAATATGGTACAATTTATTTTTTTGTTATAATTTGAAAAATGTTTTCGTAAATGTTTTTGCGGGGTAACAATTAAATCTATACAATAGATTATTATTCTTTAAATTATGGTATTTGCGATTAGTATAGAATTGTTTTTAAGATTAAGGTTTATTATCCCATATATTAATTATAGCCCGAATACTTTTTTGAAGTATTACAAAATCAATATCGAAAGTGTAAAGTATATTTCGGCATACTTCGATATTTTGGCAAGCAATAACAATCTTGATAATAAAGTACTTATCGTTTTGTAATAATGATGGTAAACCTTTAAACAATATTTTTAGATTCTTTATTATATTTTGAAAGTTTTCCAATATAAAAAGATCTGAGTGTTTGTTAATATATTAACGAAGTTGAATAGTTTTCTATTGGTTAGTGATACATTGTCGATATTGAAATCCTTCGAAATTTCGTTTTATTATTTTTTAAAGTTTCATCATTGTTCTATATTCTTCGATTTTGACGTTGTTATAATAGAAATCCTTGGTATCGTTTGTTAATATAAAATCAAATGTTTTATTAAAGTATAAATCCGAAATATTATTCTTGAAACATTTGTGAATGAAAATGCGATACTTATAATCAAAAACATCGTTTTCACTAGAGTATTTCTTTTCCTTATCGTAGGTTTTCTTCAATTATATTATCTTCTATTTATAATCCTTTTTGTGTAACTTTTCTTTTGGTTTTGAATTGGATTTGTCTTTTTTAACCTTCCATTTTTGTTTTTTGTGTTTTAATCGTAATACCCTTTTTTTCTTTATATATTTCTTTGGCATACATTTCGAAGGATTAAAACGATCAGATTCGGAATCAGAATTAAAGGAATCAAAGCTATCGGGATTGCTAAAGCTAAATGCTATTCTCTATTCCGTTTCTTGCATATTGTTTTCATTCGATAATTGAAGTAATATTGATTCTAATGAATCATTTTCATTTTTATATTCGTTACTTTGAATTTTGATAAATGGATCATTATTGTTGTTTCTATAATATTGGCTTTGAATATCATTTGTATTGTATTGTTCGTTTTTGTTGATTGGTATATCAAAAAGTTTGTTATATACCGCTTTGCTTTTCGGTTTTTCTATTGATAATCTAAAAAATAGAAATGGTATTTGTTTATTAATTAATGGTATTAGTAAATAGAATATTCTAAAAAGTTTTGAAGAGGGCAAAATTGGTAATGAATCTTTTTTCTCTTTTTTTTTTTTTGAATATTGTTTTTTTGTTTTTTTTTTTTTAGTTTTTTTTGATAATAAGCAATTTATATCTTTTTCAATTATAGTTTTTATTTCATAAAATTATTGAAGAACGAAGAGTAATTTGAAATGAATATTAGCATTGTAACAATATGCGATTTCATTGTCTATCCATTTGTAATATTTGATTGCTTATAAAACAATAAATAATATTATTTATACTTTAATTTTGCTATTTGTTTTTGAATCTATTTATACTTTGCATTTGTTTAATTCTTTTCGTAATTAATATAAAAGGTTTTCGCCGATGTTTGCGAATTGAAATAATGAAAATTTTGCAAATAATGCTTTATAATCTTCAAATGTATTTTTATTTAACAAATCCGTTTAACGTTGATAAAAGTAATATTTGTATTTAACGAATACGCAGATATTATTAAATATTAATTCATCGATTATAATCCTTTTTTTGTAAAATTCCTGTTATTTAGCAAACAATTGATCATCGATCTTGTTGTAAATTGTTGATTCTTTTGATAATACAAATTCATTTTTCAAAGGAGATAGGCGAAGTGTATCGTTTACGCTTTTCAACGGGATCTTTTTCATTTCTATATTATCTATATCGTATTTATAAAGATATATAAACGTTGTAGTGTAAAAATATAGAAATGTAAATAAGTAATAAAGTAAGTATGAAAGGGTGGTTTTGTTGTATAAAGGAATAATGAGGTAAATACAGGGTAGTTAAGTACAAAATGGTTTTTGGTAGTAATTTTCGATTTTAAATTTTAAAGTTAGTGATCGATTGTTTCAAGTAGATCTTGGTCTATAGATAAAATCGATAATATTGAATCAGAATATGTTATCAAAAATGAAATGCGATTGTAGGTTATGTGTAGATATTGTATTAAAATTTATATCTTCGAATCTAAGTGTTGGGTGAAGTTATAGTAAAGCTGAATGGTTTATACGTTAAAGGTGTTGTACTAGTATTGTTGTATTAGTGTATTGTAGTAGAATATGGGGTAAAAAAGTATAGGGTAAAAAGTATAAGGTAAAGAATTATATAATTTTGCTTAGCTCGAGTTGATATTGTAGGAGTTGTTGAAAACGTAATGCTTTAATTGTTGAATCCTAAAGGTATAAATGATATTGTTGTAATTAACGCGTAAAAATCGAATAATCTATCAAATGCGCAATACAATCAATCAATGAATTGTAATTTTTATACTTATACATACAAAAGCAATTGCTAACGCAAAAAAGCTTATGCTTTTTCAAAATTGACCTTCCAAGTTTGAAATTCTTGTTTTCTAATTTGTAAATTTATACTAATTAATGTTGAAAGAATTATGAATTTAAAGAAAAAACTTCGATTATATATACATAAATAGAATTATTTTTTATATATTTGTAATTCAGTATAGTAAAAACGGCTCGAAGATTGTAAGATTATGATACAAATAAACCTATTTATGTTCCTCCTTTCTATTAGTGCCGATGCACTAGTGGCACGATCCTATGATCACGTGACCTTCGGTCACATGATCTCAGTTACCTATCTCCTATGTCCGACCATCGGTGGTCACGTGACCTGCGGTCACATGACCCCCGATCACATGATCCATATTCCGACAATTCCCTAGACTCTTCCAATTACCAATTCCGTGATTGGTTAAACGCTAATCCATTTTAAACCCTATTTATGAATATTATAATTTTTGAAAAGAATTGTAAACGTTATAATAAACATACTATAGAATTTGAAGCTTATAATCGATATACTATAAATGTCAAAATGAATGGAATGTTTAAACTTAAGCTTTTTGCGGATTTTGTTTTTACTACATTAAAGGATCTCTTAAAGACCTTTTTATTTATAAAAAAGATCTATAAAACTTAAAAAAGTAAATACAATCAAAATCATAGTAATTTTCACTATGTGTTCGATTGGATTATATTTACAATCAACTTCTTTTACTTTTTAAAAATCTTTTAGAATATTATGCAAAATTGTACTTTAAAACAAATTATTGCTTATTTATATATAAAGATTGCTTTTATTGATTTAACAATTCTAAAAATCATTTAAACCAAATATATTGATCATTTGAATAATGTATACAATAAACAAATCGATTCGATTAAATGATATAAAGAGTAGAAATCATTTTATATTAAAGTATTAGCCTACAACTTTCTGGAGATTAAAAGAATTTGTAGATATAAACAATTCTTAAAAATACTAAACAAATTAGTGTCAAATTGATTGGAGCAATAATTAATTACTTTGAATATTAAAAACAAAAAAGGATACTATATTATTATTCTAAAACAATACAATAATCTTTTCGTTAATTATATCGATTGGATAGGTTGTAATCTATTGCCAAAGAGATCCTTTGCTATTTAAGGATTAGGATTCCAATAATCATCCGGATCAAAGCGATAATCGAAAAGCAACAACGCTAACAACGCCATTCAATATTGTCCTTGTAGAGAAAATTAATCGGTTGATCCAGGTCATCGTTATAAACCGAACGAATATTGTATAATTGAACTAACTTTTACCAATAAATACATTAAACAATCTATTCGGATTATTAATGAAAAGCAAGTTAAAAAGATTAACAAATATATCAAAAACAAAAAATATAATAATCTTCGAAACATTCTATTCAAAAAAGAATGACTTTTTACTATTTAAATCAATTAATTTTATGGATTTTTATAAAAAAAGAATCTTTACAATATTGCTTTTTGCATTATTAATCCGAACAAATGTATTGGCGCTTTTGCTATACTTATAATCACTTTTATGCATATACTGATAAACTATACTTTATTGAATAATTGCAATACTATATATATTATCAACGATATAAGCTTTCTGGTAAACGAAAAGTACGTTTCTAGCGATATCTCGAACTACATCGAAGCAAGATTATCAAGCTTACCAATGATTGGTTGTGGCGAAAGGGTAATCAAAGGAATTTTGTTAGATAATATAGATCTTACGCTGACTAATATTGCGCTTATTCCTGGTTTTTATACTAATCTTATATTCGAGATCCTTCTTTGTAACAAAGATGCTTGGTTTAATGGATTTGATGTTACTATTAGAATCGGCGATTGAATTAACAACATTATTATTGTTCAATATATTAGAAAGCATAATTTTGTCTTTTTAGAATATAATATTTGTATTAATTATTTTAATAAATCTAATTTTCCTATAAACATAAATATTATAATGCTTATCGAAAACCAAAAGATTAACAAACATTTCTTTCAAATACACAAAACGATAAAACTTCGATTGGAATCAAACGATTTGTAGTATAAAAAATCAAAGCATTTTGATAAAAAAACATTGGAATATTTAATTAGGATGATTAAAGAAGTACGGATCAAAGAAATCACTTAGATGAAATATATCGATTATTTATATACTTACATTAAACAAATTGTTTTATACTCATTTAATAATTATCAATCACCTAAACCTTTTTATAAAGTTCAATAGGATTTGTTCGATTTTCTTTATGCCTATAATAAAGTATCATGATTGCTAATAATCAAGAATATATATAATGGAAAGATTTTTATCTCTATATTAATCCAAAAAACGTATAACAAAGTTTTTGAAGTTTTAAAGAACTTTGTTGCATAGGTTTACTGCAAATATAGTCTTTATATTGTGGTGATTAAGCAAAACAATGATATGTCCGTAATAAGGATCAAAGGTAATACTGCGTTCGAGAGATGGATCTTCGAAGAGGGACAAGAAATCATTACTAAACAGATTAAAATGCGCACTTCAATTGGATTGCCGAATAAAATGTGGGTAAAGACCGTTTTTGCCGCCATATACCTCTATAACATTAATTCATTGAAAGCAAAGGATTGGAAGTACTCTAACAAAATGATTAATTCCTGGTTCAGGCAATACTATAAATGATACTCACCATCATTGTTACAAAAGATTACTAACGATCTTCGTTCCGATTGAAATGCAATATATAAGTATAGTTGTTGCACATACCCTTTGGATAAAGAAAGAGAAGTTGGGATTAAAATAAAATGGTATAAAACTAATCCACAAATATATATTGGATATTTGATCGAATATATTCCTATTATAACAATCTTTTGTATTTGGATCCCTATATTTGATAAAGTTATTATTATATAAAATATCAAATTTGATAAAAGATTTGTTTATAAAAACAATCTTTGTAGCAAGATTATTAATGTTATACCAATCCAAATGATTAAAAATTTAATCGTTGAATTAGATATTCAACAAATAGAATCGCTGAATGATATTATTTTAGAGAATATGGATAATAAATTTATTGGAGGACCTATACAAAGAGAATTTAAAACCATATACACTTTTGATTTTAATTATAAATGCTCTAGGTTTTCAACCTTGGAAATAATTAAAGATCAAAAGAGTTAAAAGAATTTAATAACAAAATCTTTGCTATTTACTTTAATTCATAATAATGAGTATGATATTTCATTAAATTCCGATACAATTATAAAAATCAATGAGTTAACGCTGGTTTTTAGTAAACCAAGATCCCCGTTGGCTATATTTATAACAAAAGATAAAAGCTTATTCGAAATAATTAATTCATAAAAGGTTTGTATGGATTTTGATTATAAAGAATCAACAATTTTATTAAAACTATTAACATTAGCGTTAGATAATATTCTTAAAGATAATAAATTGAATAATTATTTGATTTTCAATAACGAGGAAGGAAATACAATATTACCTTTTATAGAGAGGAATATGTTTAAAAGATTTCTTTTGCTATTTATGTTTAACAAAGTTATTAAACGATTATGTACCCTATAGATAAAGATTCCTAAGCCTAACATTAATATTAAAGAATATACTAAATTCGATGCGTTTAACAATGTTGATATAATCCCTAATTATATAAAGCATCAAATAATAGATTATATTAGATATTTAAATCGTTTGCATTAATAAACAAATGATCATTACAAAACTAACATCTTCATTAGTACCGTGATTGCTCAATTATACGGATTTAGAAATGGACTTCAATGATTAAATGATTTTCATAATATTTTCTGGCTTAATAGATAAAAGAATAAGCTAAATAAACAAAATGATAAATTTATTATTATATATAACATAGTAATTACTGCAATAAAATATAAACCGATAATTACACTTTTGATTTAACCCAAAGTTATAAATCTTCCACAAATGCTAAAATCAGCGGCATTATCATTATCGAAGTTCTTTTATAATCTTAAAACTTATATATTTGGATATTGATTTAAAATGAATTGTAACCGCAAGATTAAAGTATTACAAAATTAAAGCATTTAACAAAAAATTAAAATAATATTGGTTAAATCAAAACTTATTCTATTTCAATGAATATTTATTTATAAGAATAATCAAAGCAGCTATATTGATCGTTGCAGATCATGATTAATAATCAAAAAAGATCTTTAGGGTATAACAATAATCGAATCGATTTATGTAATTACGTTTACTATGTGGTTCTTTTATATAATGATAGTAACGATAACGAAGAATGATTTTAAGACAAAATAATATAATATTATGAATGCTTTTGTTAATATATTTCGAAATCTTATTGAGAATCCAATTATATGCTATATACCAAATGGGTATAAAATATTTGATAAATTTATTATTCTCGATCGTGCGTTGTATAGTTTGAAAAACTTCTTTACACTTTGATATAAAGAGTTTATAAATACATTTATTAGCCTGAAAATGGTAAAATGCAAAGAAAAGCCTTGTATTTTCATATTTCCTGATTTCTATGTATTCATTTTGTTCTTTATTAACGATATTTAAGTAATCTATTACAAAAAATATAAACATTAAAAGGATTAAATAGTGAATGAAATTAAGGCTAGATATAAGCTTAGAGATCTCAGCAATATTTAATAGTTTCTAGGGATTCAAATTATTAGAGATCGATAACTTAAAAAATTGTAGTTAATATATAATATCTATATCAACAAAATCGTTTGCAAATTTGGTTTTATAAAAGGAAGAGCAACTACATCACTTCCAATCATAGTATTCGAGAAAAATAAAGATATAACTCCTTTCTCTAAAATAAAAGAATATTAGGAAAAAGTTGAATTAATCTTATATTCGGCTATAACAATTAAAGCCGATTCAATATTCTTTTCCTTCAAACTAAACAAATATAGCATTAACTTTTCAAAGGATTATTTTACAATAATAAATCATTATATTGTATATTTATATAGATCTCAATACTTTTCTATTTGCTATGAGGATAATCATATACTTCAAATAATAACCTTTTCAAATATTTCCTTTGTAAATAATATAGTTACTTAGAGATCCTTTTAAAGTTATATAATTATATTGTATAATGGTATTATTATATAAAAAATTACAAAATAAGATATAATTACTATTTCGATTACAAAAACAAAACTTTTAAATGTAGAAAGATTAATTAAAAAGATAATAACAATATTATAGCTTCTAGAGGAAATCAAAGTATTAGTAAAAAAGCTTGTTAATATTTTTTGCGATAATATTTAAACGATCCGATTAATAGTTGATAAAAATAAAAAAATCTTTACTAAATTTAAGCATATGGATATTTAGAATATATAGCTTTGTTAAGAATACATTAATAAGCGATTCCTAATCATGTATTTATCAATTGCTAATATGCTAATAAATAAGTTTATTAAAAATCTTATTAGATAGAAATTTGAACATTTTGTTAAACTAATTAATATGTAAAACGCTAAAGATCGAATTATAAAAGTTATCGAATAATCGATAATCATATAGTATTTATACAAATTAATATTATAGTACTCTTTTTATATTCTATTACCCCAACCCCCACTCTCCACCCTTACCTCAAAAAAGCTTACCTCCAAACAACCTTATTATTATTATCACCCATCTTCCTTTCTTTTTTTTTCTTTTTCATCTTTGCCACCGCAAAGTAATCCTTCAAAGTATACCCGTTTTCAAAGGAATCCATTTTTAATACAAATATACCCCGCATCAATTTCAAAACCATTTAAAGATTAATATATTTCAAAACGCTTCAAAAAGCAGTCTAGAAATATTTCATTTCCTATAGTTATATAATTAACAATTATAATATAAAGCGAAAAGAAAATATTATACTTTTCCATCGTTATTGATTTTCGCAATCAAGAAATTATTCGTTATTATATACAAATATGCTGGCAAAAACCGATATATATATATAAAACATTTATAATATCAAGTTTTTTAGGAATCTATGTTTTTATAGCAAATCCTATTTCTTTATTCAACAATTAGCAATTTTATACATTATATATACAAATAGAGATTCCTTAGTCTTTTAAATCAAATCTTTTTGATAGAGATACAAAAAGCTATTGTAAAAAAAGTAATAGAAATAGAAAATACTATTTCAAACCTTTTACTACTCGATTTATTATTATATTCAATCCTTAAAGGGTTAAAACCAAAATCCTCATCAAAATCCTATGAAATATAAATAATATATTACTAAAATGATTATAATATTTATTTCTTAATAAAATAAAGAATCTTTATTTTTATCTTCATTTTGATCTTTATCCTTATCCTTATTGTTACTCTCGATAGAACCAGCTCGAAAAGAACAAAAGGGGAAGGAATCGAAGAAATAAGAAGAGAAGGAACAAAGGAGCGAAAGGTAACGATACAGGCAATGGGGAAAAGGAACAGAAATGCGAAAAAGGTATCCCAAAAACAATCCAAAAGGATCAAAAGAAGAAGAAAAAGCAAAAGAAAAAGGAAAAACAAAAGCAAAAGAAAAAGAAAAAAGAAGAAAAACAACGCAATAATGGGAAACGGCCAAGGCTTCCCGAGTATAGGAAAGGTTCCCGGCCCAAAAGTTGCGAGTACAGCAAAGTATATTGATGATATTGTTGTTGTTGATTTTGTTGTTGGTATTATTGTTGTTGTTGTTGCTGTTTTTAATAGCTTGGAGAATCAAAGAATTAAAGGATTAAAACTATTATTATATAGCCGGGCGATGGAAATTATAACAAAACAACAATGCGCTATAAAACGATCAAACACAACAAATATACAATTGTTGTAATCACGTGTAGCGCTATACCTAGTTAGGTGTCTCCACCTCATATACTCAGTAGAACACATATGCCACTTCTAGTATATTAGACAATATATACACTCTACCACTACAATAGATTATAACCCTATGTTGCACATTTATTGAAGCAATTTGATTATTATCTTATTGATTAAAACGATAATATATATCTTTTCCGAAGAAAAAGATCGCTTTTCTATACATTTTCGTCGGAGAAATCACATTTTCATTATTTTCATTATTTTCATCATCGAAATTTTTATCAAAAACCTTATTTTTTATCAATCTTTCTTTAATACAAATATATTTACTTCTTTTATTCCTTTTATGATCAAATAGAGCCTTATCGTTATTTTCATCAACAATAATTAAGTCGATTATAAAAATTATTGTATAAATATTTTCGTATAAGCTAGTTGCAAAAGCATTGTATTTGAAATCGAAATACAATTTGTTTTTGAAGAGCCTTTAACAAAAAGAGCTACAAGATTTTGTTAAAGAATAACAAAAGCAAACTTACAAAGATTATTATTTGCTTCGAAAAAGGAATTTAATGTAGCATTTAAAGATTACGATACATTACCTTTTACACATGCACAAAAACTTTAATAGCAACGACGATGCGATATATTTCACTACCGGTAGATACACACAACGATACTTTACAAACTTCACAAAGTTTTGACACTTGCGAAAAGTATACGAAGTACACTTTTCGAATCCGAATGGCAGAAATAAGCTTTACCATATCTACGAAAGAGATGCGGATGGCCAATAGCAATTATACACAATAACGCGATTCTTCTTTGTTTACCCCTTTTCAGCTTTAAGCTGAAACGAGGACAAAACTTATATCTTTCCTCTCTGTTATACTTCAAGGATTGGAAAAATCAATAATTCTTCAAAAAATTAACAGGCTTTTATAGAAAGTTGAACAATAAACAACAACCCGTTGTAAGTTTATAAACATATTTGTTAACTCTTTAAAAAAGATTATTAAAACTTTTATTCAAAAAAAAATGTATACTATTTTGCCAATCCAAAAAGCGATTTTAAAGTATGTAACGAACGTTTTTATAATAAGTACAACTTTTAAAAGCAAAGAAAGCTTTAAAATCTTTAAAGTGAAGGAAAATACAATAACAATTTTGCTTTTTATAATTTAAACAAAGATTGTTAAAACTTTTAAAATCGATGAGCTCCCAGCCGACCTTTAAAGTAGAGTTTTTAAAGCAAACTTTGCAAAGAAAAACATTACCAAAACAACAAAAGTGAATAAATACATCTTTACTAAATGCATCTCTTTCGCAAACCTACATTGTAATAACTTTTTCCTAATTCGAAAGAATTTAATTAAAGCTATCCCAAGTATCAAGAATGGAGATATCCCGGAAATAGTAGAATGCAAATCAGGCTGAGTATTATACCCTAAATCCCTAGAGATAAAGAATGTTTTAATAAAGAATATTTATAAATCAAAAATTTATGAAATCATTGAAGCTATATACTTTAATTTTCCAGAGATAAAATATAACCATTGTATACGTTTGATACTAAACATTTTGTTTAACGTAATTAACGAATAGATCGAAATCATCAAAGAGATAATAAAAAGAAAAGCCTAGATTCAAACCGATATTATTTCGATTAAATACTTTAAAAGTTTTAGAAACAACGCGGAGAATGCTTAAATAGTTAGTTTTACTATTTTGATTGTTTTTTTCCGTTTATTTGAAGCTACTCTCCTTTCCATTTTTCTATTCCTTTGTAGCCAAATAGAGCTTCACAAACAAAACTATTAAACTTATTGTAATATCTATCGTTGTATAAGATCTATACAATGCAACAATTGTAATATCGCAAAAACTAAACATCAAAGACTAATATACAAACTATACTCAACGTTTGCAAAATGTAACGGATATTACAATCCGTTTCCAACAAAACACAAAAGCTGCTCGTTGATGCTTTGTAGTACAACCGGAGATAAGCTATAATATAATTTGATTAAAGCTTAAATAAAACTAATCTACAAAAACAATTAAGCAATCCAAAAAGTATACGTTTTAGGGACAGCTATAAGCATTATACGAACAATATATATATTCCAAGTAAAAGCTCAAAACTTTTAAACGTTCCAAAGCATGCAAAGCTTTATATAGTTAAACGCCGTTCGAACCCTGGCGTTTACTCATATTGAGATCCAAATATTAACAACTTCGAGGGAAGTAAACGACAATACTAAATATATAATAAATATAGCAATATTGCAAAATAAAGCATTGAAATGCTTTAAGGCAATCTTGGGTTAAATAAACCTAAAATTTTTGTTACGGAATAGCGTATACAAGGTTTGTATTAAAAATGCGATAGATATCAACGACGATAATATTATGGTGATTATGCAATTAATTAAAGCTATCGATCCCTCTAATAAATAAAGGCCCGGATTAATATAACAACAAAGACCGCAAAGATAATCCAACTTTATATATAACGATGGTATAAGCAAATATAGAAAAAAGAGCGGGGGTATATAATGTTTTGCTTTAGTTTGTTTACAAAAGCAAAACGGATATAGTTTATATTTAAAAACCCTAAAGCTTATTGGGCATTAAGATACAAAATCATCTAATATACAAATATTATACTTTTTACAATTTGTAAAAATCGAAAGGGATAATCGAAAGGGAAATCGAGTAATTAAAGATTATATTGTACATACAGCAAAAAGCTGCGATACAAATGCAATAATAATGTAATGAACGTTGTAAAGATGTAGTATAGCTTGAAATAAACGGCTATTATATAATTAATATTTATCGCAAACTTAATACTATAGTAATGATACATTATACAACAAGTATTACCCCGATGCTTTGTATACTGGTTAAAGGGGATTTCAATGCGAAACACGATATTTATAAACCAAAGGTATTATCGATTATTTAAAAAGCTTTGCTTGTTAATTGGTTATAGAATATTAGTATAAATTTCATTAGCAAAGTAAAGATACTTATTTATTACGCAAAGCATATAATTAATTTTACCTTCTCCAATATACCTTACGCAAAAACGATAGTGTGCTGGGATATGAATTACGAATCGGATTACTACACGTAGATTATTACTATTCCAAAGCGAAGTATAGCTTTTAGTAAACGCATTGGATACAAAATCATCGAAAACGGTTTATATACGTTTATTAGTTTAATAAAAAGCGAAGTATATTGATTGCTAAAAGTCGGAAATATCGTTATGGATATCAAATTAAAAACAATTGCGAAATGGTTTATTAACTTATTTCAATAATCGATACAAACTGTAAGGCGATCAGCAAATAATCGAGCACAATTAGTGTTTTGGTAGATCAACGAAAATGTAACGGTATACAATCTATATAAACGTTTTGATAAAACTTTTGAGGATAAGAAATAGATATTTATTGCAATGTATAAAGCGAAAAGAAAGTATTAAAGAAAAATAATCGATAATACATTGAATAATATAGATTTATATAAAATAGTTAATTAATACAAAACGGTTCTTTCCTTTAAAGCTTCATCGCTAATAATCGATAACCAATCAATTAAAAGTACAAAAAAGAAAACATAAGCTTTATTAAACAAAGTATTGTATAAATACGATAGTACTAATAATCTAAATGCAAATCCGATATTAAAATATCATATCTTTACTTTTCCTTGGGATATTATTGTATCCCTCAAGAAAATAAAACGAAACATTATCAAGATCTCGAGTATTTCGCTAAAAACTAATAAAATTATAATTAGATTTTTGAAAATCTATTGGGATAATGTTAAAGAATATTTATGCGATCTTTTTGAATACTATTTCAAAAGAAGCTACTTCCCCAAAGTTTAGCAATTAGTTGAAGTAATAATACTATCCAAAGTTGGTAAAAAAAATAAAAGCTTTGTACGCTTTTAACATTCGATAGCCTTACTATTTTGTATAAGCAAAAGTTTAAAACGAACCATTGCGAAACGGATTGCGTAAATGTCACTAATATACAATATATTGAACTTTTAATATTGTAGGGCTTTGTTTAAACGATCGGTTATGGATTTAATTATAGTATTCGTATACAACGTAGAATACGCTTTTGCTAGGAAACAAAAGATTACGTTAATTACAATGAATATTCAAAGCGTATTCAATGTATTGTTACCCCAACGACTACTAAAAAGGATACAGAATCAAAATTAGTTTACAACTCTTTTGAAAATGATTCAATCGTTTTTGCAGGATTACAAAATGATGGTTAAGCTAGAGGATGTGTATACGAACGAATCGCGAGTACAATACAGTATTTTTTAAAGCTTATCTTTATCTCTAGTGTTTTATATATTTTATTTAGCGAAACTTTTGAATTAGAATCAAATTCTTCGTTTTAAATATACAAACAATATCGCGCTTTACAGAGTAAACAATATATTGGAAGAGAATACTATAGCAATTATGCAAAATATACAAAGAATCAAAGTGTAAGGATAAACTAATAAAATCGCTTTTACGTTAAAAAAGTTGAAAATAATACATTTTATTTGTAAGCGTTACATATGTACTCTGGAAACTATTATCTTTTCTATACTAATTATATAGCTTACAATAAATGTACCAAACGATACAAAATAATCGGCATTGAAATAGCTAGGAGTATGGCTCGATCGCAAGTTTACATTCAAAAAGCATATTGCAAAACGAATAGAAAAAGCACGAAAAGTAGTATTACATATCAAGCACTTTATCAATACGCAATATAGGCTTTTTGCGGCTTTTTTACGAAAAGCCACGATTATATATATTCTGTTTTCGTTATTATACAAAACAAAAACGTAATACTTGGAACAAACAAAATTAAATACGAGCGGCAATCATTTACGAAGCATTATAGTAAATATTTGTATGGGGTCATATATAGCGAAAGCGAACAAAGTGATCAATATAGTAACAAAAAATATATTGCCAATCTAAAGAATTACGTTTATAATAGCTAATCTATGTAATGCGGGCCTTTCGCTTTGCGAAATAGCTTTAGAATATATTCGTATTAATATAGCTTTTAAATTTAAAAAACTGGATATACGTTATTCGCTTACTATGCGCTTAATCGCATTAAAGCATTGCATATAACATGGCACAAAACTACAGATAACGGATCAACTACTTTCAAAAGTATTTTATTTAATCTTTTTCTTTTTGCGCTATACCCCTAGATATAAAACGGATTTTATAAAAAGAATAAATAAAGAAACAATAACGAAAAGCTTTATTGATTAATAAAATGCTTTACTCTTTAATATAATTACTATTTTTTTCGATAAATCCGAATTGTATAATAATACAAACAAATATGTAAACTACAATTATACAATCTACTAAGGACAAGATCTTATCGCTACTAGCAAAAATGCGATTAATATATTCTCATACGTTTTCGATATAAAAACAATAAATGCTTTAAAAAAGCTACAAAAAGCGTTAACATTGCTAATCATTATGGATATATAAAGATGAGTTTGTATCGATAATATTTTGATAATATAATGTAAACATACAAATGCTTTGAATACTTTACAATAAGCGTTTCTAGAAAGCTATAAACTTATTGATTAATATACAATTAAAATACAATAATCTTTCGGGCACCAAAGGATTATTAGCAACAAAGCGATGAATAAGCTAGCAAACACAAACATGAAAAGTAATATAATAAACCCAAAGCCTATCGCGCAACTAATAATCAACGGAATAGACTTGATAGTACAAAACTTAATTTGCAATGCAACGAACGATTGGTAAAGCAAAAACGAGTTTACGCTAACAAAAGGATATTATAAATAATAATTAAACTATATGTTTAAAGAGCTTATAGAGTTTAGATTTGCTAGATTAATATTATATAAACTATTAGCGCTGCGATTTAAGCATGGCGATTTTGAAGTTTATTATAAGTGTTTCAAATATAAAAATGTGGAAACCCATTGCCCATACAGTAAAACTAAAACCCTTAAATATTTTGTCTTTTGCGAAATCTCCATTAAAAGATTTTATTTGTAGTTACTCAAATTCGCTTGCCTATCAGCGATCGTTTAGGAAAAGTACGATTATATATAATAACTTTTTGCTTTTCCAAAAAAGTTTGAACGTTTTATTGCAATAATATAATACTTTATGTTTTGTAATCGAAAGCTTAGCGGCACCCCGAATAGCATTCAACATAATGCTTTATCCAATCCTTTTTTTACCCCCCCCCCNCCCCTTTTTATCCTTTACTTTACTTCGAAACCTAATCTAAAGCGCGATTTATAAAGTGCAACATAATATTTTATACAACAATACAAAAGCTGCAATCTAACATAACAATTGCTTTTTTAACATTCTTTACCAATACAATTATTATACGGTTTGATACTTATTCTCTTTAAATATAACAAACAAAAACTAACCCCTTCAATATAAAACGTTTCCTTAAACAACAGAAGAAAACTATTTAATAAAATTAGAATTGTAAAAGACCGCTGAAAAAAAACAGCTTTAATACTTCAATTTAACAACGTTGTACAATATATACCTAAATGATAAGCTTTTGGGCCTACAACCCATTAATGTATCACCCGTCTCTAGTACTCTTCGGGAGATCAAAAGCCTAGTTAGCTTACATAAACGTTAAATATAATAAATAAATAAATAAATATAAGCCCGGTTTATGTTCGAAATCTTTGTAACAATTACAATTCGAATATCGATATTATACAACTTTTTTTTTCCTTTTGATTCCTAATCATTTTTTATTATACTTCTATTATTCTTTATTCTTTAGTAATTATCTTTTTTATTATATCAAAAATCATTTTTAATAATTGAGCGGATTGGTTTTTTTGGTACTTATTATTTAAAAACATTAGTTGTTTTAGGCATATCTGGAATAGTATCGATTTGAATACCCTAAACTTTTCCAATTACCAATTTTGTGATTGGTTAAATATTAATCCATTTCAAGCCTTTTTTATGGATATTATAATTTTTGAAGAGAATTGTAAACGCTATAATCAATATACTATGGATTTTGAAGTTTACAATCGATATACTACTAACATCGAAATAAATGAAATACTTAAATTTAAACTCTCTATAGATTCTATTTCTGCTACACTAAAGGATTTCTTAAAAACTTTTTTATTTATGGAAAAGATTTACAAAATTCAAAAAAATAAATATAATCAAAATTATAATAACTTTCGCTACATATTCGATTGGATTATATCTACAATCGATTTATTCTACACTTTGAAAATCTTTTAGAATATTATACAAGATTATACTCTAAAACAAATTATTGCTCATTTATATATAAAAATTGCTTTTATTGATTTAACAATTCTAAGAACTATTTAAACTAAATATATCGATTATTTGAATAATGCATACAATGAACAAATCGATTTGGTTAAATAGTATAAAAAGTAGAAATTATTTTATATTAAAACATTAGTTTACAATCTTTTAAAAATCAAAGGAATTTGTAGATATAAACAATTCTTGGAAATAATAAGCAAATTAACGTCAAATTGATTAAAATAGCAATTAATTACTTTGAACATTAAAGATAAAAAAGAATACTATACTACTACTTTAAAACAATACAGTAGTCTTTTCGTTGATTATATCGATCGAATGGATTGTAATCCATTGCTAAAAGGATCCTTCGCTATTTAAGGATTAGGATTTCAACAATTATCCAGATCAAAACAATAATCGAAAAACAACAACATTAACAATATTATTCAACATTATTCTTATAAAAAAAATCAATCGATTAATCCAAACCATCGTTATAAACTAAATAAATACTGTATAATTGAATTAGCTTTTATTGGTAAATATATTGAACAATTTATTCGGATTATTAATAAAAAGCAAATTAAAAAGATCAATGAATATATCAAAGATAAAAAATATAACAATCTTCGAAGCGTTTTATTCAAAAAAGGATAGTTCTCTATTATTCAAACCAATCAACCTTATGGATCTTTACAAAGAAAGGATCTTTACAACATTGCTTTTTGCACTATTGATTCGAACAAATATACTAGCGTTTTTGCCACACTTATAATCACTTTCACGTATATATTGATAAACTGTATTTTATTGAATAATTATAGTGCTATATACATTATCAATAATGTTAACCTTCTAATAGGCGAAAAATATGTTTTTAGCGATATTTTGAATTATATCGAAGCAGGATTATTAAGCTTATTAATGATTGATTGTGGCGAAAAGGTAATCAAAAGAATTTTGCTAAATGGTGCGGATCTTATATTGATTAATATTGCACTTGTTTTTGGTTTTTATACTAATTTTGTATCCAAGATCCTACTTTGTAACAAAGGTATTTGGTTTGATGACTTTAACATTACTATTAAAATCGATGATCAAATTAACAACATTATTATTGTTTAATGTATTAAAAAACATAATTTTATCTTTTTAAAATATAATACTCGTTTTAACTATTCTAATAAATCTAATTTTCTTATGAACATAAATATTATAATGCTTATCGAAAAACAAAAGATTAATAAGCATTTTCTTCGATTATACAAAATAATAAAACTTTGGCTAAAATCAAACGATTTGTAGTATAAAAGATTAAAGCATTTTGGCAAAAAAGCATTAGAATATTTAGTTAGAATAGTTAGAGGAATACGGATCAAAGAAATTACTCAAATAGAATGTATTAATTGTTCACGTATATATACTAAACAGATTGTTTTATATTTATTTAGTAATTATTAATTATCTAAACCTTTTTATAAGGTTCAATGGGATTTGTTCAATTTTTTTTATATCTATAACGAAGTGTTATGATTGCTAATAATCAAGGATATATACAATAAAAAAATCTTTACCTTTGCATTAATTCAAAAAACGCATAATAAAATTTTTAAAGTTTTAAAGAACTTTATTGCATAGATTTATTGTAAATATAGTCTTTATATTATAATAATCAAGTAAAACAATGATATATCTGTAATAAGGATTAAAGGTAATATTGTATTCGAAAGATGGATTTTCGAGAAGGATATAAAACTTAAACTCTCCCCTTCCCTCACATATAAACCTAACAAAAAAGCGGAATACATAAAATAAGAAATCATTATTAAATAGATTAAGATACGCATTTCAACTGGATTATCAAATAAAATATAGATAAAAACTGCTTTTGCCGCTATTTATTTATATAATATTAATCTATTAAAAGCAAAAAGTTGAAAATGTTTTAATAAAGTAATTGATTTTTGGTTCAAGTAATATTACAAATAATATTCATCGTTGCTATTACAAAAGATTATTAACAATCTTTATCCTAATTGAAGTGTAATATATAAATATGATTGCTGTGTATACCCTTTGAATAAAAAAAAAGAAACTAAGATTAAAGTAAAATAATATAAAACTAATCTGCAAATATATATTAAATATTTGATCGAATATATTCTTATTACAACAATCTTTTATATCTGAATCCCTATACTTAATAAAGTTATTATTATACGAAATATTAAATTCAATAAAAGATTTGTTTATAAAAACAATTTTTATAACGAAACTATTAATACTATACCAATTTAAATAATCAAAGATTTGATTGTTGAATTGGATATTCAACAAATGGAATCGCTGAATGGCACTATTTTAAAGAATATGGATAATAAACTTACCGAAAAATTTGTATAAAAAAAGCTTAAGATTACATACACTTTTGATTTTGATTATAAACGTTCTAAATCTTCGATCTTAAGGGTAATTGAAGATTAAAAAGGTTAAAAGAATTTGGTAATAGAATCTTTGTTATTTATTTTAATTCATGATAATGAGTATAATATCTCGTTAAATCCCGATACAATTATAAAAATCAACAAGTTAACGTCGATTTCTAATAAATCAAGATCTCTATTGGTTATACTTACAACGAAAGATGAGAACTTGTTTGAAATGATCAATTTACAAAAAGCTTGTATAAACTCTGGTTATAAAGAATCAACGATTTCACCAAAACCATTAATACCAATATTAAATAGTATTTTTGAAAATGGTAAATCGAATGATCACTCGATTCTTAATAACAAAAAAGGAAATACAATATTACCTTCTATAGAAAAGAATACATTTAAAAGATCTTTTTTGCTATTTATATTTAATAAAGTTACTAAACAGTTATATACTCTGCAAATAAAGATTTCTAGGTTTAACATCAATATTAAAGAGTACACTAAATTCAATGCGTTTAACGATATTGATATAGTTTTCGATTATATAAGGTATTAAACAACAGATTATACTAAACATTCAAATCGTTTGCGTTAATGAGTAAATGATTACCACAAAACTAACACTTTTATTAGTACTATAATTGTTTAATTATGCGGATTTAGAAATGGATTTTAACAATTAAATGAGTTCTATGATACTTTCTGGCCTAATAAGCAAGAGGATAAATTAGATGAATAAAATAGTAAATTTATTACTATATATAACGTAATAATTGTCGCAATAAAATATAAATCGATAATTACACTTTTGATTTAACCCAAGGTTATAGATTTTCCATAAATACTAAAATCAACAGCATCATTACCACTAAAATTCTTTCATAATCTTAGAACTTATATATTTGAACATTGGTTCAAAATGGATTATGACCGTGAGATTAAAGTATTATAAAATTAAAGTATTTAACAAGAAATTGAAATAATATCAACTAAATCAAAGCTTATTCCATTTTAATGAGTATTTATTTATAAGAATGATTAAAGCGGCTATATTGATTATTGTAGATTACAATTAATAATTAAAAGAGATCTTTAGGATATAGCGAAAATTGAATTGATTTATGTAATTACGTTTGTTGCATGGTTCTTCTGTATAATAATGGCAATAATAGTAAAAGATGATTTTGAGATAAAGCAATACAATATTATAAATACTTTTATTAATGTATTTCGAAATCCTATTGGGAATCCAATAATATGCTATATACTAAATAGGTATAAAATACCTAGTAAATCCATTACTTTTGATTATGCATTATATAGCTTAAAAAACTCTTCTACATTTTGGTATAAAAAGTTTACAAATATATTTATTAATCTGAAAATAGTAAAATGCAAAGAAAAGTTTTGTATTTTTATATTTCTTGATTATTATATATTCATTCTATTCTTTGTTAACGATATCCAGATAATTTATTATAAAAAGTATGAATATTAAAAGGATCAAATAATTAATAAAATTAAGGTTAAATATAAACTTAAAAATCTCAACGATATTTAATAGTTTCTAGGGATTCGAATTATTAAAAATCAACAATTTAAGAAATTATGGTTAATATATAATATCTATATCGATAAGATCGCTTGCAAATTTGGTTTTACAAAAAAAAAAGTAACTATATCATTTCCGATTATAATATTCGAAAAGAATAAGGATATAGTTTTTTTCTTTAAAATAAAAAAATATTAAAAAAAAGTTGGATCAATCTTATATTCGGTTATAACAATTAGGGCCAATTTAACGTTCTTTTTTTTCAAACTAAGCGAATATAATATTAACTTTTCAAAGGATCATTTTATAACAACAAATCATTGTATTATA
The DNA here is from genome assembly GCA_002162555.1 of Monilinia aucupariae. Lineage (NCBI taxonomy): Eukaryota > Fungi > Ascomycota > Leotiomycetes > Helotiales > Sclerotiniaceae > Monilinia > Monilinia aucupariae. Next base: position 2,683,625 of record NGKF01000003.1, read on the forward strand.
TATTTATACAAATTTCGATACTTTTTTATTTGCTATAGGGATAATTATATATTTCAAATAATGACTTTTTCAAATATTTCTTTTGTAGATAATATAGTTATTTGGAGATCTTTTTAAAACTATATAATTATGTTGTATAGTGGTACCATTGTATGAAAAGCCATAAAATAAGATACAATTACTATTTCGATTATAGAGGCAAAACTTTTAAGTATAGAAAAATCGATTAAAGAGACAATAGCAATATTACGGTTTTTAAAGAAGATTAGGGTATTAGTAAAAAAGTCTGTTAATATCTTTTGCAATAATATTTAAACGATCCAATTAATAATTGGGGAGAATGAAAAAATCTTTATTAAACTTAAACATATAAATATTCAGAATATATGGTTTTATTAAGAATATGCTAATAAGCGATTCTTGATTACGTATTTATCAACTGTTGATATACCAGTAGATAGGTTTACTAAAAATCTTATTAGATAGAAATTTAAATACTTTATTAAACTAATTAATATGCAAAACGCCAAAGATCGAATTATAAAGGTTATCGAATAATTGGTAATTACGTGGTATTTATACAAATTAATATTATAGTACTCCCTCTATACCCCATTACCCTAATCTCTACTCTCTACTTTTATCTCAAAGGAAACTTATTTTCGAACAACTTTATTATTATCATTATCTATCTTCCTTTCCTTCCTTTTCCTTTTTATTTTTGCTATTGCGAGGTAGTCCTTCGAAGTATATTCGCTTCTAAAGGAATCTGCTTTTAGTATAAACATACCCTGCATCGATTTTGAAGTTATTTGAGGATCGATGTACTTCAAGACATTTCGAAAAGCGGCTTGGAGATGCTTCATTTTTTATAGTTATATGATTAGCGATTATAATATAAAGCGAAAAAGGAGTATTATATTTTTCTGTTGTTATTAGTTTTCGCAGTTAAGAAATCATTTGCTATTGTATGCAAATGTGTCGGCAAAGGCCGATATATATATATAAAACATTAATAACATCGAACTCTTTGGAAATCTACGTTTTTATAGCAAATCCTATCTTTTTATTTAACAATTAATAATTTTATATATTGTATATACAAATAAAGATTCTTTAACTTTTTAAACCAAATCTTTTTAGCGAGGGTATAAAGAGTTGTTGTAGAAGAAGTAACAGAAGTGGAAGATACCACTCCAAACCCTTTATTGTTCGATTTACCATCATATTCAACCTTTGAAGGGTTAAAACCAAAATCCCCATTAAAATTTTATAAAATGTGAGTAATATATTGTTAAAGTGATTATAGTATTTATTTTTCGACGGAGCAAAAAATTTTTATTTTTATTTTTATTTTGATCTTTATCTTTATCCTTATTGTTATTCTTGCCAAAACCGGTTCGAAAAGGATAAAAGAGAAAAGAATCGAAGAAATAGAGAAAAAAGAAACGAAAAAGCGAAAAGCAACAATAAAGGCAATAGGGAGGGGAAACAAAGGTACAGAGAAAGTATTTTAAGAACAATTCAAAAAGATTAAAAGAAAAAGTAAAAAGAAAAAAAAGAAAAGAAAAAGCAAAAAAAGTAAAAGAAACAAAAAAAGAAAAAAAAAAAGAAAAAAAAATGCAATAGTAAAAGGCAATTAAAGCTTTTCAAGCATAGGAAAAGTTCCCGGCCCGGAAATTGCGAGCATAACAAAGTATATTGGTGATATTATTATTATTGGTGTTATTGTTAATATTATTATTGTTATTGCTATTATTGTTTTTGATAGTTTGAAGAATCAAAGAATTGAGGGATTAAAACTATTATTATATAACCAGGCAATGGAAATTACAACAAAACAACAATACGTTATAAAACGATTAAATACAACAAATATATAGTGAATGCCCTCAATCATAATCATCACCGCCTATAAAATCGGCGATCCAGGTATCCATAGAATTATATGAAATTATTTATTTATACAACTACTTGCGGGGAAATTGTATATATATCATTAGATTAGTTTTTGTTTATTTGTTTATATCAATAAAGGATTACGTAAATAACGCGTAGTTGTAAATTCACTCATTTTGTTTGTTTTATAGGCAAATTATGTACTACGTATATGATCTAGAGGGTGTATTACGTTGAAAGCGTAAGGTACGTGAGAAGCATGTGTTTATTAAACAATATATTTTTATGTATTATTTGGATCTTTTGGTAATAGATACATAAGCATTATAAAAAGCATAAGTACGCTATAGTGCCCGAGCATACTAAAAGCATATATACACAAAAGCGCATAAGCATATTAACCGCTTTTGATCTGCCAGCGTTGAAAGCACTAGCATATCAATCGAGCTTGGTATATCAACTAATTAAGCCTGTAACTATTGTTATACAAGAACATCATGATTTGTAGTATTGTAGATCCTTATAATTACAGAGCTATACAATAATTATGTATGATCATATGTAGTTATATTTATATAGTATATAAGGAATAGATTAATCCTGTATTTAAAGGGATAGATAACAATACAATCACTGTTTTATACCTATACCTTTATCCCTTTCTAATATCACTTCATTATATATTCGTAGCTATCCTTCGTGATAACAATATATTGAATAACGCAAACCTATATAAAGTAATAGGCTGGTACAAAACGGCCCCCTCTTTTAAAGCTCCGTCGCTTGTAGTTAACGACCAATTAATCGAAAGCATAAAGAAGAAAGTACAGACTTTATTAAACAAAGTATTGCACAAATACAATAGTATTGATAATCTAAAGGCGGATCCGATATTAGAAAGTTATGTCTCTATTTTCCCTTGAAATATTACCGTATTCCTTAAGGAAGTAGAACGGAATATTATTGGGGTTTCAAATACTTCGTCAAAAGTTAACAGGATTACAATTAAACTTTTGAAAACCTGTTGAAATAATGTTAAGGAATATTTATATGATCTTTTCGAATGCTGTTTCAAAAAGAGCTATTTTCCCAAAGTCTAATAATTAGTTAAAGTAATAATACTACCCAAAGTCGATAAGAAAAATAAAAACTCTGTACGTTTTTGATATTCGATAACCCTACTATTTTGCGTAAATAAAGGTTTAGAACGAACTATTGCGAAACGGATAGTGTGGATAACGTTAACGTATAATACATTGAACCCTCAGTATTGCAAGGCTCTGCCTAAACGATCAGTCATGAACCTAATCACGGCATTTGTATACAATATAGAATGCGTTTTTGCTAGAAAACGAAAGGTTATATTAATTATAATAAATATTCAAAACGTATTCGATGTATTGCTACCCCAACAACTATTAAAAAAAATGCAGGATCAAAGTTGGCCCATAACTCTTCTAAAAATGATTCGATCGTTTTTATAGGATTGTAAAATGATGATTAAACTAAAAGACGTATATACGAACAAATTGTAGATACAATATAGTATCCCTCAAAGCTTACCCCTATCTTTAATACTTTATATACTTTATTTGGTAAAACTCTTAAACTAGGATTAAGCTTTTCGTTTCGAATATATAAACAATATTGCGCTTTATAGAATAAGTAATACATTGAAAAAGAATATTACAACAATTGCGCAAAATATACAAAGAATTAAAGTGTAAAAACAGACTAATAAAATCGCTTTTGCATTAGAAAAGTTAAAGATGATACATTTTATTCGTAAACGTTATATATACGCCCCGAAAACTATTATCTCTTCTATATTAACTATATAGCTTACAATAAATATATCGAATAATATAAAGCAATCAGCGTTGAAATAACTAGGAGTATGGTTTGATTGTAAACTTATATTCAAAAAGCATATTGTAGAACAAATAGAAAAAGCATAGAAAGTAACGTTGCATATCAAGCATTTTGCTAATACGCAATATAAGCCTTTTGCAGCCTCTCTACAAAAAGCCACGATCATATGCGTTTTGCTTTCGTTATTATATAGAGCAAAAGTATAATACCCGGGACAAACAAGATTAAACATAGATAATGATTATTTACAAGGTACTATAATAAACACCCGTATAAGGTTATATATAACAAAAGCGAACAAAATAATCAATATAGTAATAAAAAGTATATTACCAATTTGAAGGATTACATTTATAGTAATTGGTCTATACAATACAGATTTTTCGCCTTGCAAAATAGCTTTAGAATATATTCATATTAATATAGCTTTTCGATTTAAAAAACTAAATGTACGTTACTCGCTTACTATACACCTAGTTGCATTAAAACATTGCACGCAATGCAATACAAAACTATAAACAATGGATCGGCTACTTCCAAAAGCACCCCATCCAATCCTTTCTTTTTTACATTATACCCCCGAATATAAAACGGACTTTACAAAAAGAATAAATAAAAAAATAGCAACAAAAAGCTTTGTTAATTAATGAAACGTTTTACCCCCTAATACGATTATTATTTTCTTCGATGAATCTGAATCGTATAATAACGCGGGCAAGTATATAAGCTACGGTTATACAATCTATTAAGGACAAAATCTCGTTATTATCGGCAAAAATGCAATTAATACATTTTTGTATATCTTCAACGCAAAAGCAATAAACGTTTTAAAAGGGTTACAAAAAGCGTTAACGTTGTTAGCTATTATGGATATACAAAAATGGCTTTGTATTGATAGCATTTCGGTGATATAGTGCAAACGTACGAATGCTTCGAATATTTTACAATAAACGTTCCTAGAAAGCCATAAATTTATTGATTAATATGCGGTTAAAATATAATAATCCCCTAGGCATTAAAGGATTACTAGCAATAAAGCAATGAATAAACTAATAAATATAAGCACGAAAAACGATATAATAAACCCAGGGCCTATCGCGCAATTAATGATCAACGAGATAAGTTTGATAACACAAAGCCTAATCCGTAATACAATAAACGATTAGTAAGGCAAAAACGAGCTTACGTTAATAAGAGGATATTGCAAATAGCAATTAAATTATACACTTAAAAAACTTATAAAGTTTAAATTTGCTAAATCAATATTATATAAACTATTAGTATTGCGATTTAAATACGGCGATTTTAAAACTTATCATAAATATTTCAAATATGAAAACGCAAAAATCCATTGCTTATATAGTAAAACTAAAACCTCTAAATATTTTATCTTTTGTGAAATCTCCACCAAAAAGTTTTATTCGTGGCCGTTTAAACCCGTCTGTTTACCAGCGATCGTTCGGAAAGGGTACAATTATATACAACAACTTTTTGTTTTTCCAAAAAAGTTTAAGCGTTTTATTATAATAATATAATATTTTATGTTTTGCAACCAAAAGCCTAACAGCATTTCGAATGGTATTTAATACAACGCCCTATCCGACTCTTTCTTTACCCCCCCCTTCTTTTCATCCATTGCTTCACCTCGAAGCCTAATCTGAAGCGCGATTTATAAAGCGCGGCATAATACTTTATACAACAATATAAAAACTGCAACCTAACATAACAACTACCCTTTTAATATTCCCTACCAATACAATTACTATACAACTTAACATTTATTCTTTTTAAATATAATAAGTAAAGGTTAACTTTTTCAATATAGGACGTTCCTTCAAACAATAGAAAAAGGCTGCCCAACAAAGCTAAAATTGTAAAAGACTGCCAGAAGGAAGCGGTTTTAATGCTTCAACCTAGCGATATCGTACGATACGTATCTAAATGGTAAGCTTTTGGGTTTACGATTTATTAATGTATTACCCGTCTCTAGTACTCTTCGGAAGGTTAAGAGTTTAGTTAGCTTACATAGACGTTAAACATAATAAATAAATAAATAAATAAGCTATAAATACGATGGAAATCCATTACTTCAACTTTTATCCTATTTTAATACTTCTTTTGCGGATGATCCTGATTTTAAACAATTTTTATAAAGATATATTATATTTTTATTTGAAGGCCCTATTATTTGGAAGGCCTCTTACCAAACTATTATTATTATATCTATTACAAAAGTAAAGCTTTTGGGTATTGAACGCATTATTAAAGAGATTATAGCTACTTTTAAACTTTTAAAAAAGATTAATTTAATGGTATGGGAATTTATTACAATTTATTATAATAATACCCAAACTATTTGTTTTGTTGTTGAAGAAAACAAACGTATTATTACGAAATTGCATTACATTGATATTCAAAATATGTAGCTTCGTTAGAAATATACAAATCGAAGGTTTCTAATGTTTTATTTGGCGATTAAAGATATACTTACAAATGGATTAATAAAGAATTTAAATTGTTAACCATTCGAAAAGTTTATATTGTTGATTAATTTATAAGATATTAAGTTATGTATTACAGAAATCGATTAAATCTTATATTTCAATATTATATAATCTATAACAATATTTTTTTTCTACCACCCGCTATTTTTTTTAGCTTTTCGCCTAATAGCGATAGCCCGAACCAAATCCTGCACCTTTTGATCACTATTGTTACTATTGTCATTTTTTGAGACAAGGTTTATAAAGGCATCTACAAAACAACCCGCTACAACAGGATTTACATCATTTGTATTCTTCAAACTTTTTAAATATAACTCCTCTTCTTTCTCCTCTTTTTTCATAATTATCTTTTCCTCCTTCTTTTGTTTTTTTTTCAACCCTTTCTCCTTCTTTAACTCTTTTTTATAGTAGGACAACATTATCCTTAATATTATCCTAAATGATTTAAACTTTTATATTTCATTTGTTATTATTTTTTATATTTTCAATATAAAAAATAGAACTATTTATCAACTTTATCTTTCTTTTAGCTTTAGCTTTAAAAAAATTAATCGTTATTGTATAGAAATAACTAAAAAGCTTAATACAAGAATAACTATAGTATTTATAGCATTTCACACTGGTTGAGTTAGTATTGCAATAGTATACATTATCGCTCTGCCTTGCGATCAACAACCTCACATATTGAACGCAAAGTACAATATTCCTTCTTTCCCTCATCCTTAGCTTTTTGCGTTTAAACGCTTTTCTTTTCATTTTTTTTTTTTTTCTTTTCTTTTCCTTTTTCTCTTTCTTTTTACTTTTATAATTATCTCTATCCTTCTCTTCTTAGTATTACAAGTATTAAAACCCGTAACTCTTTTAGTTTTACTCTTTATAAACTCCTCATTTTTATTAAAACTAATACTTTGAGGAGAAAATAAACGACCCTGGTAGTTATTACCAAAAGGATCTATAGGATTGTCCAAATCCATTTTTTTTTTCTTTTCTACTCTAAATCTAATCGGATGCTAGAATTATATTAGTATTATATCAAGCAATTAACAAGTTCAGGAGTATTTACCTTACGTTTACATGTATTACATCTCGCAAAACCAATTGTAGCTATTAGCGAGGGAAAGGCTATTAATGGTAATGCTTTAACAAAAGCGTTTGAAAGGGGGGTTTTAGAAAACGTTAGATAAAGGTTACATTAAAAGCAATAGTATATATAACCATTACTCTCGTTGTCAATTGATAGCTTCCTTCGAATCAACGTTATTTCAAAAAGCGAAAGGCTTTTATTTTCTTTTTCTTCTCTTTCTTCTTCTTCCTCTTTCTCTTCTTGAATACTAAAGAAAAAGAGAGATAGAATCACTACCGAATAATCGATTGGGATAAACAATGAATCCATCCCACTTATCGATGTATCTCTCCCCTTTAAAATCGAATTAGGAAGTAAAAACATCTTATGAAGAGAATATCTATACAACTTAAAACCTTTTGAAAAAGAAAATAATCGATAAATAGAAAGAAAGCATATATTGTAGAAGTTATTTATATAACTAAAATGAAATAAATATTGGGAATACATTGCTAAATTGTATAGGAAAGCTATATTTGGTTATATTAAAGAGATTGTATAGTTTTAAATTTAAAGCGCAAGTATTTATTGTTTTAAATCTACGATATACTATGCTTTATAAACGATATTGTTTATTATTTAAGCAACAATTGCTATCGAAAAACAATTTAATTTGGTAGTTAAACAACGATTTCTTTGTTTTCTTTGTTATTAACGCTATTGAGTTATCGTTAATTGAAATTATACGTGTTGTTATTAGTAATGTATATGTATAACAATAAACATTTATATCGATAATTTATATAATACAATTTTGTAGTTTATGTATTTCTTTTGTTATATTATAGATCAATAACATTGTTATCGTTTTGAGGGATGTGTTACGGGATATGACTATCCCTGGTGTTATTTCTGTATTTTTAGTATATTTTTTACTTTTTTTATTTATCCGTATTTGAGTATATTAGCTTCACTATAGTAAAGGCTATGTATCCTTTACTAAGGTAATACTTTTACTAAAGCATTATTACTACTTTATATTATATTTATATATAGATCTTTAACTATTAAAGTTTAAGGTCAAATTAATCAAGCTTTTTTTTATTATATGAATCTAGTTCCCATTACTTATACTATTAAACCATATTTTTGTATTATCTCTCGATTCCCACTACTGTAACTTATATCATACTATCGCATGATAGTTAGTTACTTTTATTGTAGTAGTAGAGTGTATATTATCTAATATACTAGAAGTAGCATATGTATTCTACTGAGTATATGAGGTAGAAACACCTAACTAGGTATAGTGCTATACGTGATTACAATAGCCCCTTTATAATCGAATTCGACCATCAGAATCATATAAAGAAAAAGCTTTTTAAAAAACGTTTTTGAAAGTTTTTTGAAATATTTTTTGATATTAATAATCCTATATCTCTCAAACCTTTATATAAGTTTAAAACGCATTTTAATTGATTTATTCCAAACCCAAAAATCTGTACAATTGAATACTTTATAAAAATAATCATTTCTTTCATTACTTCCGATTTCCTAGCGTTGTATATATATCCCAAAACTTTATTAATTTTCGCAGCAATAATTTATTGTTGTTATAATACTTATGTTTTCTTTTAAAAGTTTAGTACTCTATGGCCATACTATATTGCGATACAAAAACTTCTTTAACGCTTTTCGAAATCAAAACCAAACCTTTTATTGTGAATCAAAAATCCAGGGTAAATTAATTGTTTTGTTAAAATATTAGTTTTTTGTTCAAAGCTAAAAATCTATACTATTTGTAATCTTTTGTTTTCGATTATATTCTTTTGTATAAAATGCCATTATATACTAATATATTTAACTTTGTTATAGAACTTATTCTTTTGCATTCAATCAATATCGTTTTTGTTATCACAATACAACGTAAGTATAAATAACTTTGAAAAAGTTTGTTCTTCTAAATCGATAGTTAGCTTTTCGAGTTATATAACCTTTTTTGTATTTTCATTTGCGGCTATAATCTCAATTTCTATTGTACAAAGCGCTATAGATTTTTGCTTATTTGAGAATTATATTATTGCGTTTTTGTATCGAATAACAATTATTCTTTATATCGATTTTCGATTTGCCTTTAAGCTCTATATAGCATTTGTAAAAATATCGTAGAAATATAGCAAATACTGCAATCGATTCGAATAAATTGTATTAATATCGATTGTATTATCAAAAAATTTTAGAAAGTGATTTACAAGGATTAAATGTTTTCTTTTAAAAGTATACATTACTTTTGCAAATTGATTAATTGGGAACGTAAGATTGTTTTTTGTTCCGTTTATCAAGTAAATCCCTAATTCAACAATTTGTAAATATAAAACTTTATCGCTTTCGCTAAATAGCTTTGTTGTTATAATTGGTTTTAGTATAATGCCAGCAAAAAAAGGAAAATTCCGAAACATTAGATTATAGATTTTGAATTGTTTTAAAAGCTTTTTGATATACGCTTTTTAATGTATTTTGAAAAATCTTTAAACTTTGTTCTATTTGATTTGGATTTCTAAAAAGATTTGTATTGATTCAAAATCTTTATACTTTCATTTTTGATCTATAATCTTTTTGATTGTATTAACTACAAATTGTAATTCTAATATTATTAAGTCGTTTATATAAAATAGAATATATACTTCTCTTTCAATAAACAAATTAAAATCTACTAATAAACCTTATAAACTTATACTTTTAAAAAACGATTTAATTGTTTACTATTATACTCTCGAAGCTTATTTCAACCTATAAAATAATTTTTTAAATTTGAGGTAACTATTAATAAAGTTTAAAGCAAATACCTTTTCAAAGAATTGTAAGATCTTCATTAAGATTTTAATATTGATCAATTCTTTATTCAGAAATATTATATCAATATCTATCACGGAGGATAGCTACGAATATATAATGAAGTGATATCAGGAAGGGATAAAAGTATAGGTATAAAACAATGATTGTATTGTTATTTGTTCTCTATAATACAAAATCCCTTCGTTTTTAATATACTTATATTCATATGATTCCATGTAATTATTATCTGACTCTAAGATCTTAAGGATCTACAATATGATGATCTATAATATCATAAATCTATAGTATAATGATCTTTGATATTATAATATACTAATAGTTATAGGTCTAGATAATCCTAAAAGAGATTAGTATACTAATTGAGAAAATCCAATACTATATTAGTATAATAATGTATAAAACGTTTATATTAATTTTGGAAATTTGTTCAATTAATAATATATTAAGCTTTTAGTACTTTGGAGCTTTTTAACTCCAGTTGATCGAAAAGTGGATAGAGTATTTATACACTTATTTCTGGAAGATTCAAAGTTTACATAGAATTATAATATTTTATAAACATATAATTATTATATGTCTTATGCTTTTAACATGATATATCCCCCAGATTATATATGTAATATATAATCTATTTATAAAATAAACAAAATAAATGAATCTATAATTTTGTATTATTCGTATAATCCTTTGTTAATGTAAACAAATAAATGGAAACTAATTTAATAATATATATATAATTTCCTTATAAGTAATTATATAAATGAGTAATTTTATATGATTTTATAAATATCTAAATCGCCGATCCTATAAATAATAACGATCATGGTTAAAGGCATTTATTATATATTTGTTGTATTTAATCATTTTGTAGCGTATTATTGTTTTATTATAATTTCCATCGCATGGATATTTAATTTTAGCTTTAATCCTCTAATCCTTTAATTCCTCAAGGACAAGTATTAGTAGTAACAATAACAACAACAATTATAACAATATTAATAATATCAACAATATTAATATACTTCGCCATGCTTATAACTTTTAAGCCGGAAATCTTTTCTATATTCGGGAAACTTTGACTATTTCCCGCCATTGCGTTTCTTTTTCCTTTTTTTTTTCTTTTTTTGTTTTTTTTATTTTTTTTTCTTTTTCTATTTTTTCTTTAAATCTTTTTGAATTGTTTTTGAGATACTTTTTTTGTATCTCTATTCTTTTTCCCTATTGTTTTTACTATTGCCCTTTGCTTTTTCGTTCCTTTTTTCTTTATTTTTTCGATTCCTTTTTTTTTTATTTCTTTCAAGCCGGTTTTGGCAAGGATGATAATAAGGATAAAGATAAGGATTAAAATGAAGATAAGGATGAAAATTCTTTACTTTATCGAAAAGTAAATATTATAATCTTTTTAACAATATATTATTTATATTTAACAAAATTTTGATAGGGATTTTGGTTTTGATTCTATAGAGATTGAATAGGGTGGTGAATTGGGTAATGAAGAATCTGGAGTGGTATTTTTTACTTTTATTACTCTTTTCATAGTGGCTTCTTGTACCCCCGCCAAGAAAATTTGGTTTAAAAGGCTAAAGAATCCCCATTCGTATATATAATGTATAAAATCGTTGATTGTTAAGCAAAGAAATAGAATCTACTATAAAAATGCGGATTCCTAAAAAACTTGGTATTATCGATACTTTATGTATATATATCGGCTTTTGCCAATACATTTATATACAATAGCGGATAATTTCTTAATCGCGAAAGTTAATAACAATGGAAAAGTATAATACTCTTTTTTCGCTTTATATTATAATCGTTAATTATATAATTATAAAAAGTAAAGCGTTTTTAGGCCGTTTTTCGGAGTATCCTAAAGTATATTGATTTTTAGATGGTTTCAAAATCGATGCGGGGTATATCTACGCTAAAAACAAATTCTTTTGGAAATGGGTATGTTTTGGAGGATTATTTCGCGGTGATAAAGATGAAAAAGAAGAGAAAAGAAAAGAAGATGAATAGTAATGATAATGGAAAGGTTGTTTGAAGGTAAGTTTCCTTTGGGGTAGGGGTGAAGAGTAAGGATTGGGGTAATGAGGTATAAAGGGAGTACTATAATAATATTAATTTTGTTCAAATATTATATAATTATTGATCATTCGATAATCTTTATAATTCGATTCTTAGCGTTTTGCATATTGATTAGTTTAATAAAATATTCAAACTTTTGTTTAATAAGATTCTTAATAAACTTATCTACTAGTATATCGGCAATTAGTAAATATATGATCAAGAATCGCTCATTAGTATATTTTTAACAAAGCCATATATTTTGAATATTCATGTATTTAAGTTTAATAAAGATTCTTTCATTTTTCTTAATTATTAATCGAATCGTTTAAATATTATCGCAAAAGATATTAATAGACTCTTTTATTAATACCTTAATCTCTTTTAAAAGCCGCAATATTGCTATTGCTTCTTTAATCGATTTTTCTACATTTAAAAGTTCTGCTTTTGTAGTAAAAATAATAATTATGTTTTGTTTTATAACTTTCTATATAATAGCATTATTATATAACATGATCATATAGCTTTAAAAAGATCTTTAAATAATTATATCATTTGTAAAAAAAGCATTTAAAAAGGTCATTATTTAAAATATATGATTATCTTTATAGCAAATAAAGAAGTATCGAGATCTATATAAGTATACAATACAATGATTTGCTACTATAAAATGATCTTCTAAAAGGTTAATACTATATTCGCTTAGTTTGAAGAAAGGAAATGCTAAATCGGCTCTAATTGTTATAACCGAATACAAAATTGATTCAACTTTTTCCTAATATTCCTTTACTTTAAAGAAAAAAGCCATATCCTTATTCTTCTCGAATACCATGATTGAAAATAATATAATTGCTCTTCCCTTTGTAAAACCAAATTTGCAAACGATTTTGTTAATATAAATATTGTATATTAATTACAATTTCTTAAATTATTAATTTTTAATAATTCGAATCCCTAAAAACCATTAAATATCGCCAAGATCTTTAAACTCATATCTAGCTTTGATTCTATTCATTATTTGATCCTTTTAATATTTATACCTTTTATAATAGATCATTTAAATATCGTTAATAAAGAATAGAATAAATACATAGAAATTAGGGGATATAAAGATATAAGGCTTTTCTTTATATTTTACCATTTTCAAGCTAATAAATATACTTATAAACTTTTTATACCAAAGTGTAAAAGAGTTTTTTAAGTTATACAGCGCATAATCGAAAATGATGAATTTATTAAATACTTTATATTTATCTAGCATATAATATATAACTGAATTCCTAATAGAATTTCAAAATATATTAATAAAAGTATTTACAATATTATATTGCTTCATTTCAAAATCATCTTTTATTATTATTGTTATTATTATACAAAAAAATCGCATAGTAAATATAATTGTATAAATCGATTTGATTATCGTTGTATCCTGAAAATCTCCTTTGATTACTAATCGTAATTTGTAACAATCGATATAACCGCTTTAATCATTCTTATAAATAAATATCTATTGAAGTGGAATAGGTTTTGATTTAGTCGATATTGTTTCAATTTTTTGTTAAATACTTTAATTTTGAAATGTTTTAATCTTGCGGTCATAATCCATTTTAAACCAATATTCAAATATATAAGTTTTAAAATTATGAAAGAACTTTAGTAGTGATGATACCGTTGATTTTAATATTTGTAAAAGATCCATAACTTTAAATTAAATCAAAGGTGTAATTATCGGTTTATATTTTATTACAACAATTATTATATTATATATAGTAATGAATTTACTATTTTGTTTATTTAATTTATTCTTTTGCTTATTAAACCAGAAAATGTTATAAAAATCATTTAATTGTTGAAATCCATTTTTGAATCTATATAATTAAATAATCACAATACCAATAAAAATGTTAGTCTTGTAATAACCATTTGCTTATTAACATAAACAATTTAAGCATTTGATATAATTTATTATTTAATACTTTGTATAATCAAGAATTATATCAATATTGTCAAGCGTATTGTATTTAATGTACTCCTTAGTATTAATGTTAAACTTAGAAATCTTTATTTACAAAGTACATAACCATTTAATAACTTTATTAAACATAAATGGCAAAGAAAATCTCTTAAACGTATTCTTTTTTATAAAAGACAATATTATATCTCCCTCCTTGTTATTGAAAATCGAATAATTATTTGATTTATTGTTCTCGAGAATACTATTTAACACTAATATTAATGGTCTTAATGAAATCGTTGATTTTTTTATAATCAAAGTTTATATAAGCCTTTTGTGAATTAATCATTTTAAGCGGGCTTTTATCCTTTGTTATAAATACAGCTAACGGGGATTTTGGTTTATTAGAAACCGACATTGATTTGTTAACTTTTATAACTATATCGGGATTTAACAAAGTATTATACTCATTATTATGAATTGAAGTAAATAGCGAAGATTTTATTATTAGATTTTTTTAATTCTTTTAATCTTTAATCATTCTCAAAATCGAAGATTCAAAATGTTTTTTATAATTAAAACCAAGAGTATATATAATTTCGAACTCTTTTTGTATAAATCCTCCAATAAATTCATTATCCATATTCTTTAAAATAATGCCATCCAACGATTTCATTTATTGAATATTCAGTTTAACAACCAAATCCTTGATTATTTGGATTGGTATAATATTAATAGTTTTGTTACAAAGATTATCTCTATAAACAAATCTTTTATCGAATTTAACATTTCGTATAATAATAACTTTATTAAATATAAAGATCCAAATATAGAAGATTGTTATAGTAAAAATATATCCAATCAAATATTTAATGTATATTTAAAAATTAGTTTTATATCATTTTACTCTAATTCCAACTTCTTTTTCCTTGTTCAAAAGGTATATACAATAATTATACCTATATATCGCATTCTAATCGGAACAAAGATCGTTAATAATCCTTTGTAATAACAACAATGAGTATTATTTGTAGTATTGCCTAAATCAAGAATTAATTATTTCGTTAGGGCATTTTTAACCCTTTGCTTTTAATAAACTAATATTATATAAATAAATAATGGCAAAAGCGGTCTTTATTTATATTTTATCCAGCAATTCAATTGAAATACATATTTTAATTTATTTAATAATGATTTCTTACCCTGCGCATTCCGCTCCTCCATTAAGTTTATATATAAAAAAAGGGGAAAGTTTAAGTTCTATATTTTTTTCGAAAATCCATCTCTCGAACACAATATTACTTTTAATCCCTATTATAAACATATCATTGTTTTGCTTAATCATTATAATGTAAAAACTATACTTGCAATAAACCCACACAACGAAATTCTTTAAAACTTTAGAAACTTTGTTATACGTTTTCTAAATCAATATAAAGATAAAGATCTTTTCATTATATATATCTTTGATTATTAGCAATTATAATATTTTGTTATAGGTATAAGGAAAATCGAACAAATCCTATTAAACCTTATAAAAAGGTTTAAATAATTGATAATTATTAAATAAGCATAAAACAATCTATTTAGCATATATACGTGAACAATCGACGTATTTTACTCAAATGATTTCTTTGATCCGTACTCCTTTAACCATCCTAACTAAGTATTTCAATGCTTCTTTGCTAAAATGCTTTGATCTTTTATACCACAAATCGCTTAATTCTAACCAAGATTTTATTGTTTTGTATAATCGAAAAAAATGTTTATTGATCTTTTGGGTTTCGATAAACATTATAATATTCATATTCATAGGAAAATTAGATTCATTAAAATAATTGAAATAAACGTTGTATTCTAAAAAGACAAAATTATACTTTCTAATACATTAAACGATAATAGTATTGTTAATCCGATCGCCAATTTTAATAATAATGTTAAATCCGTTAAACCAAGCATTTTTGTTACAAAATAAAGTCTTAGATACAAAATTAATATAAAAACCAAAAACAAACGCAATATTAATCAATATAAAATCTGCATTATTTAGCAAAATTCCTTTGATTATTTTTTCGCTACAACCAACCATTAACAAGTTTAATAATCCTACCTCAACGTAATCCGAAATATCGCTAAGAATATACTTTTTGCTTACTAGGAGATTAGTATCGTTAACAATATATATAATACTACAATTATTCAACAAAATGCAATTTGTTAATATATGCATAAAAGTAATTATAGGTATAGCAAAAACGCCAATATATTTGTTCGGATCAATAATGCAAAAAGTAATATTATAAAGATTTTTTTTTTGTAAAGATCTATAAAATTGATTGGTTTAAGTACTAATAATTTAACCCTTTTTGAATAAAACACTTCGAAAATTATTGAATCTTTTCTTTTTGATACGTTTATTGATCTCTTTAGTTTGCTTCTTAGAAATAATTCGAATAGATTGTTTAATATATTTATTAATAAAAGCTAGTTTAATAGTTCAGCATTTTTTTGGTTTAAAACGATGACTATATTCAACTAGCTAATTATCTCTACAAAAACAATATTAAATAACGTTTTTGGCCTTTTTAAATCCAATAGTTTATTGAAATACAAATTCAAAAATAAAAAAAGATCCTTTTAACAAAAGATTATAAACTATATAATCTACATAATTAACAAAAAAACTATTATATTGTTTTAAAATAGTAATATAACATCCTTTTTTATCTTCGATATTTAAAATAATTAATTGTTATTTTGATTAATTAAACACAAATTTGTTTAATAATTCCAAAAACTGTTTATATCCACAGATTCTTTGGATCTCTAGAAAATTATAAACTAAAGCTCAAATATAAAAAGATTCTCATTCTTTATACCATTTTACCGGATCTATTTTATTAGTACAGATATTGTTTAAATGATTAATATATTTAGTTTAAATAGTTCTTAAAATTGTTGAATCGATAAAAGCAATCTTTATTTGTAATTAAGCAATAATTTGTTTTAAAGTTTGGTTTTATATAGCTTTCTGAAAGATTTCCAAAGTATAGGATAAATCGATGATTAATATAATTCAATCGAATATATAGCGAAAATTGCTATGATTTTATTGTACTCATTCTTCTAAATCCTGTAGATCTTCTTTATAAGCAAATAAATCGATAAAAGATTTTTGATTATTACAAGGATAAGATCCGCAAAAAGCTTGGGTTTAAACACTCTATTTATTTCGATGTTAGGATTAATGTATCGATTATAAGCCTCCAAGTCCATTACATATTTATATTAACGTTTATAATCTTCTTCAAAAATCATATAATATATATTAGGAGCTTGAAATGGTTCTATACTTAACCAATCACGAAATAGAGAATTAGAAAAGTCGGGGGAATCTAGATTTATACTATTCCAAATGTGTCTAAAGTAACTAATATTCTTAAAAAATAAATACTAAAAGAATTAATCCGTTCGATTGTTTAGAATGATTTTTGATATAATAAAGAAGATGAATAAGAATGATAGAAATGTAATAAAAAATGATTAAGGATTAAAAGGAAAAGAGAAGTTATATAATATCGATATTCGAATTGTAATTATTATAAAGATTTCAAATACAAACCGGATTTATAATTATCACAGAGGATAGCTACGAATATATAATAAAATAATATTAGAAAAGAATAAAAGTATAAGTATAAAACAATAATTGTATTATTGTTTATTTTTTATAATACAAAATCTCTCCGTTTCTAATATACTCATATTCATGTGATTCTACATAATTATTATTTGACTTTGAGATCTTAAGGATCTATAATATAATAATCTATGATATTATAGATCTATAATATAATGATCTTTGATATTATAATATACTGGTAGTTATAGATCTAAATAATTCTAAAAGAGATTAATATATTAATTAAGAAGATTCAATACTATATTAGTATAATAATGTATAAAGCGTTTATATTAACTTTGGAAACTTGTTTAATTAGTAGTATACCAAGCTTTTAACGCTTCAAAGCTTCCTAGCTCCGGTTGATCGAAAAGTGGGTAAAGTGTCTATGCGTCTACTTCCGGAAGATCCGAAGCCCATGTGGAATCACAATGTTCTATGAACACGTGATTATCACGTGCCTCATGCTCTTAGCGTGACAATATCCATATTATCGATTTCTAAATCCTTTTTCGTTGCTTTAGCAAAAAAAGCTTACAACGTAAAATATCTTACAATTTCTGCGAATATTTTTGTAAAATCGATTCTATACTTTTGCAAGAATCCTTTAATCACTAATCTAGCTTTTTTTCTTTCTAGTTTATTATTTTGATCAAGTTTATTCTGTAAAACCCATTTAGATTTTAAAAGTTTCTTCCCTTTCAAAAAGAATCCATTAATCATTTTAAAAATATTATTGTTTTTCAAATTAATCAATTCTGTTTTGATTATTTCTATTCATACTTCAAAGTTCGAATCTAAAGTATCCTCCAAATCGATAATTTCAATATTAGCATCTATATACGAATATACTACATCAAAGTTTTTTATAAAATATTATACTTTCCTTTTATTCTCTACAACTTCTCTGATTCCAACTTGTACTTACAAGTTATAAACCGTAACTACTATAAAAAAAGCCTTTTCTAAACGAGGATTCTATATAAAATCATCTTTATTTAAATCCATAAAGAAACCTAACTTTTTATCTTTATAGTCTAAGCTTATAAAAACTCTTAATTGTTTTGATTTAACGTTTAAACTTATAAAAGCTTCTAATCGTTCTATATCAACATCTAAGTTTATAAAAATTCCTATTCGTTTTGTATTAACGCAAATCCTTTTTTAACTTCGTTGATTTTTTGTAAAATGATTTTCTATTTGATTCGCTTTCCCTTTCGATCTTATCGAAATCTCTTTATAATTTAATATACTTGAATCGTTTTTCAATAAGAATCTGTATTTATCAAAATCAATATTTGCCGTTTTTATTGTTTTCAAGATAAAGAAATTAAAAAGTTTATAAATTTAGTTCTTTTTTATACCAATAAAGAAATGTTTTCTTTTTAATACTTTTGATTTAAACTTCTTTGTAATTTGCTTTAATTGTTGAAAATTATATACAAATACTATATATCCAAATACTTTTAGTTTTTGTAAATTTGGTTAACAATTGTTGTAGACTTCAAAAAGCGTTATAGCTTTTGAAAACGTTTTAGTTTTTTCAAAAGGTAATGTTATTACGGAGGATAGCTACGAATATATAATGAAATGATATCAGGAAGGGATAAAAGTATAGGTATAAAACAGTAATTGTATTGTTATCTATCCTCTATAATATAAAATCCCTTTGTTTTTAATATATTCATATTTATATGATTCTATATAATCATCATTTGATTTTGAGATCTTAAAGATTTACAATATGATGATCTATGATATTATAGATTTATAATATAATGATCTTTGATATCATAGTATACTAGTAATTATAGATCTAGATGATTCTAAAAAAGATTAGTATATTAATTGAAAAGATCTAATACTATATTAGTATAATAATGTATAAAGCGTTTATATTAATTTTGGAAACTTGTTTAATTAGTAATATACTAAGCTTTTGGCGTTTCGAAGTTTTTTAGCTCCAATTAATCGAAAAATAAGTAGAATATCTATACGCTTATTTCTGGAAGATCCGAGGCTTATATGGGATCATAGTGTTTTATGAATATGTGATTATTATGTGTTTTATATTTTTAGCGTGATATATCCTTTAGATTATATGCGTAGTATATGATTTGTCTATAAAACAAATAAAATGAATAAATTTACAACTCCGCGCTATTCGTGTAATCCTTTGTTAATATAAACAAATAAACGAAAATTAATCTAATAATATATATATAATTTCTTTATGAGTAGTTGTATAAATGAGTAATTCCATGTGATTCCATGGATGCCTGGATCGCCGATCCTATAGATGGTGATGATCATAATTAAAGGCATTTATTGTATATTTGTTGTATTTAATCGTTTTATGGCGTATTATTGTTTTATTATGATTTTCATCGCGTAGATATTTAATCTTAGCTTTAATCCTTTGATTCTTTGATTCTTTAAGAACAAATATTAACAGCAGCAATAACAATAACAATTACAATAACATTAACAATATCAATAATATCAATATGCTTTGTTGTATTTATAACTCCTGGGCCGGAAATCTTTTCTATGTTTGGGAAGCTTTAATTATCTTTTGTTGTCGTATTTTTTCTTCTCTTTTTTCTTTTTCTTTTGTTTTTTTTGTTTTTTCTTTTTCTTTTGCTTTTTCTTCAAATCCTTTTGGATCGTTTTTGGGATATTCTTTTTGTATTCCTATTCCCTTTTCTCATTGTTTTTATTGTTGTTTTTCGCTTTTTCATTCCTTGTTTTTCTATTTCTTCAATTCTTTTCCCTTTTGTTCTTTTCGAACCGGTTTTGGTAAAAGTAATAATAAAGATAAAAATAAAGATTAGAGTGAGGATAAGGATAAAGATTCTTTGTTTTATCGAAAAATAAATATTATAATTTTTTTAGTAGTATATTATTTACATTTAATAGAATTTTGATAAGGATTTTGGTTCTAACCCTACAAAAGTTAAACAAAATAATGAGTCGGGTAATAAAAGATTTAAAATAATATTTTCCATTTTTATTATTTTTCCCATAACAACTCTTTATACTTTTACTAAAAAGACTTAATCTAAAAAACCAAGGAATTCTTATCTATATATACAATATATAAAATCGTTGATTGTTAAGCAAGGAGATAGAATTTGCTATAAAAACGTAGATTTCTAAGAAGTTTGATGTTATCGATGCTTTATACATATATATTGGCTTTTGCTGGTATATTTGTATATAATAGCAAATAATTTTTTAGTCGCGAAAACCAATAACAATAGAAAAATATAATACTTTTTTTTCGCTTTATATTATAATCGTTAATTATGTAATTATAAAAGATAAAGCGTTTTCAAGTCATTTTTCGAAGCATTCTAAAGTATATCAATCTTTAAATAGCTTTAGAGTTGGCGCAGGGTATATTTGTATTGAAAACGGATTCTTTTGGAAGTGGGTATACTTTGAAGAATTATTTTGCAATAGTAAAGATAAAGAGGAAGAGAAAGAAAAAGAAAATGGATGGTAATGGTAATGGAAAGGTTGCTCAAAAATAAGCTTTCTTTAAGATAAAAATAAAAAATAAAAATTGGGGTAGTGGGGTATAAAGAAAATATTGTAGTAATATTAATTTTGTTCGAATATCATATAATTATCAATTATTCGATAATCTTTATAATTCGATCCTTAGCGTTTTATATATTAATTAGTTTAACAAAATATTTAAACTTCTATTTAATAAGATTTTTAATAAGCCTATTTATCAACATATTAGTAATTGGTAAATATATGATTAGGAATCGCTCATTAGCGTATTTTTGACAAAGCCATATATTCTGAATATTCATATACCTAAGTTTAGTAGAAATTCTTTCATTCTCCTCAACTATTAATTGAATTGTTTAAGTATTATCGCAAAAGATATTAATAAGCTCCTTTATTAATACCCTAATTTTCTTTAAAAACCGTAATGTTTTTATTGCTTTTTTAATCGATTTTTCTACACCTAAAAGTTTTGCTTTTGTAATAAAAATAGTAACTATATTTTGTCTTATAGCTTTCCATATAATAATATCATTATACAATATAATCACATAGTCTTAAAAGGATCTCCAAATAACCATATCATTTGCAAAAAAAGCATTTGAAAAGGTCATCATTTAAAGTATATAATTATCTCTATAGTAAATAGAAAAGTACCGAGATCTATATAAGTATACGATATAATGATTTGCTGTTATAAAATGATCTTTTAAAAGGTTAATACTATATTCGTTTAGTTTGAAGAAAAGGAACATTAAATCGATTTTAATTGTTATAACCGAATACAAAATTGATTCAACTTTTTCTTAATATTCTTTTATTTTAGAAAAAAAAGCCATATCTTTATTCTTTTCGAATATTATAATTGAAAATAATGTAATTGCTTTTCCCTTTATAAAACCAAATTTGCGAGCGATTTTATCAATATAGATATCGTATATTAACCACAATTTCTTAAGTTATCGATCTTTAATAATTCGAATCCTTAGAAACCATTAAATATCGTCGAGATCTTTAAGTTTATATTTAACCTTGATTCTATTCACTATTTAATCCTTTTGATGTTTATATTTTTTGTAATAGATCATTTGAATATTGTTAATAAAGAACAGAATAAATATATAGAAATCAAGGGATATAAAAATACAAAGCTTTTTTTTACACTTTACCATTTTCAAGCTGGTAAATATATTTGTAAACTTTTTATACCAAAGTATAAGGGAATCTTTTAAACTATACAACGTATGATCAAAAGTAATGAATTTATTAGATACTTTATACCCATCTAGTATATGGTATATAATTAGATTCCCAATAGGATTTCGAAATGTATTAACGAAAGTATTTACAATATTGTATTGCTTTATCTCAAGATTATCTTTTGTTATCATTGTTATTATTATACGGAAGGACTGTGTGGTAAATATAATTGTATAAATCGATTCGATTATCGCTATATCCTGAAGATTTTCTTTAACTACTAATCGTAATCTATAGTAATCGATATAGCCGCTTTAATTATTTTTATAAATAAATATCCATTGAAATAGAATAAACTTTAATTTAACCGATATTGTTTCAATTTCTTGCTAAATACTTCAATCTTAAAGTACTTTAATTTCGCGATTATAATTCATTTTGAACCAATATCCAAATATATAAGTTTTAAGATTATAGAAGAATTTTGATGGTGATGGTACCGCTGATTTTAGCATTTGTAAAAGATCCGTAACTTTAAATTAAATCAAAAACATAATTATCAATTTATATTTTATTACAGCAATTACTATATTATATATAGTAATGAATTTACCATTTTGTTTATTTAGTTTATCTTTCTACCTATTAAGCCAAAAAGTGTTATAGAAATCATTTAATCATTAAAGTCCATTTTTGAATCTATATGATTAAATAATCATGGTATTAATAAAAATATTAGTTTTGTAATAATTATTTGCTTATTGACACAAACGATTTAAGTGTTTAATATAATCTGTTGTTTAATACTTTGTATAATTAGGGATTATATTAACATTATTAAACGTATTATATTTAATATACTCTTTAATATTGATATTAAACCTAAGAATCTTTATTTGCAAGGTATATAACCGTTTAATAGCTTTATTAAATATAAATGACAAAAGAAATCTTTTAAATATATTTCTTTCTATAGAAAACAATATTGTATCTCCCTCCTTGTTATTAAGAATCGAATGATCATTCGATTTATTGTTCTTAAGAATACTATCTAACGTTAGTATTAATGGTTTTAATAGAATCGTTGATTCTCTATAATCAGAGTTTATACAAACTTTCCGTAAATTAATTATTTCGAGCGGGCTTTCATCCTTTATTGTAAATATAGTTAACAAAGATCTTAGTTCATTAAGAATTGGCGTTAATTTGTTAACTTTTATAATTGTATTGGGATTTAACAAAGTGTTATACTTATTATTATGAATTAAAATAAATGGTAAGGATTTTGTCATCAAATTCTTTTGACCCTCCTGATTTTTAATTACCCCTAAAATCGAAAACTTAAAGCGTTTTTTATAATTAAAACCAAAAGTACACACAATCTTAAACTTTTTTTATATAAATTCTTTAATAAGTTTATTATTCATGTTCTTTAAAATAGTACCATCCAGCGATTTCATTTGTTGAATATTCAATTTGACAACCAAATCTTTAATTATTTGAATTAGTATAACGTTAATAATCTCGTTACAAAAATCGTTTTTATAAACAAATCTTTTATTGAATCTAACATTTTGTATAATAATAACTTTATCAAGCATAAAGATCTAAATATGGAAGATTATCGTAACAAGAATATATCCAACCAAATATTTAATGTATACTCGAAGGTTAGTTTTATACCATTTTATCTTAATCCCAGCTTCTTTTTCTTTGTTTAAAAGGTATACGCAATAATCATACCTATATATCGCATTTTAATCGGAACAAAGATCGTTAATAATCCTTCGTAATAGCGACAATGAGTATCACCTATAATATTACCTAAACCAAAAATCAATTATTTCGTTAAAACATTTCCAACCCTTTGTTTTTAATGAATTAATATTATATAAATAAATAACGACAAAAACGACCTCTATTTATATCTTATCCAGCAATCCAATTAAAATATATATTTTAATTTGTTTAATAATGATTTCTTGCCTTGCGCATTCCATTCCTTTATTAGATTTATATGTAAAGGAAAGGGAAAGTTCAAGTTTTATATCTTTTTCGAAGATCTATCTCTTGAATACAATATTACTTTTGATCTTTATTACAAATGTATTATTGTTTTATTTAATTACTACAATATAAAAACTATATTTGCAATAAATCTATACAACAAAGTTTTTTAAAACTTTAGAAACCTTGTTATACGTTTTTTAAATTAATGCAAAGGTAAAGATTTTTTTATTGTATATATCCTTGATTATTAGTAATTATGACATTCTGTTATAAGTATAGAAAAAATCGAACAAATCCCATTAAACCTTATAAAAAAATCTAAATAATTAATAATCATTAAATAAACATGAAATAACCTATTTAGTATATATACATAAACAATTAATGCATTCCACTTAAATAATTTCTTTGATCTATATTTCTTTAGCTATTCTAACTAAGTATTTCAATGTTTCTTTATTAAAATACTTTGATCTTTTATATTACAAATCGTTTGATTTCAATCGAAGTTTTATTATTTCACATAATCGAAAGAAATGCTTATTAATTTTTTGGGTTTCGATAAATATTATAATATTCATGCTTACAAAAAAATTAGATTTATTAAAATAATTGAAATAAACGTTATATTCTAAAAAAACAAAGTTATACTTTTTAATACATTAAACAATAATAATATTATTAACCCGATCGCCGATCCTAATAGTAGCATCAAATTCGTTAAACCAAACATTTTTGTTACAAAGTAAAGTTTTGGATATAAGATTAATATAAAAATCAAAAACAAGCGTAATATTAATCAACGTAAGATCCACACTATCTAACAAAATTCCTTTGATTACTTTTTCGTTATAACCAATTATTAGTAAACTTGATAATCCTGCCTTAACATAATCCAAAATATTACTAAAAACGTACTTTCCGTTTATTAAAAAGCTAACATCGTTAATAATATACATAGCACTACAATTATTCAATAAGATATAGTTTGCTAATATATACATGAAAATGATTATAAGTATAGCAAAAACGCTAATACATTTGTTTGAATCAATAATACAAAAAGCAATATTATAAAGATTCTTTTTTTGTAAAGATTTATAAAATTGATTGGTTTAAGCATTAATAATCTAACCCTTCTTAAATAAAACATTTCGAAAATTGTTGAATCTTTTCTCTTTGATATATTCATTAATCTCTTTAACTTACTTTTTAAAAATAGCCCAAATAAATTGTTTAATACATTTATCAATAAAAGCTAATTCAATAGTTTAATATTCTTTTAGTTTAAAACAATGATCATATCCAACTAGCTAATTATTTCTATAAAGACAATGTTGAATAGTGTTCTTAGCCTTTTTAAATTCAATGGTTTGTTGAAATATAGGTTCAAAAATAAAGAAGAATTCTTTTGATAAAAGGTTATAAACTATACAATCTATATAATCAATAAAAAAACTATTATATTGTTTTAAAGTAATAATATAGTATTCTTTTTTATCTTCGATATTCAAAATAATTAATTGTTGTTTTGATCAATTAAATGCAAATTTGTTTAATAATTCTAGAAATTGTTTATATCCGCAAATTCCTTGGATCTTTAAAAGATTATAAACTAAAGCTCGAATATAAAGAGATTTCTATTCCTTATACCATTTTATCGAATCCATTTTATTAATGCAAATATTGTTTAAATAATCAATATATTTAGTTTGAATAATCCTTAGGATTATTAAATTAATAAAAGCAATTTTTATTTGTAATTAAGCAATGATTTGTTTCAAAATCCGATTTTGTATAGCTTTCTAAAAGATTTCCAAAATGTAAAATGAATTGATAATTGATATAATCCAATTGAACACATAACAGAAATTGCCATGATTTTGGTTGTATTTATTTTTCTAAATCTTATAAATCTTTTCCATAAGCAAATAAATCGATGAAAGATCTTCGATTATTACAAGAATAAAATCCGCAAAAAGCTTGAGCTTAAATACTTCATTTATTTCGATATTAGGATTAGTATATTGATTATAGATCTTCAAATCCATTATATATTTATATTAACGTTTACAATCTTCTTTAAAAATCATATAATGTATATTAAAAGTTTGAAATAGTTCTATACTTAATCAATTACGAAATAGGGGATTGGAAGAGTTAAAGGAATCTGGATCTATATTGTTCTAGATATACTTAAAACAACTAACGTTTTTAAGGGATAAATACTAAAAGAACCAATCCGTTCGACTGTTTAAAATAACTTTTGATATAATAAAAAGAATGAATGAGGATGATAAAAATATAATAAAAGATAATTAAAGATTAAAAAGAAAAAAGAAATTGTATAATATCGATATTCGAATTATAATTATTGCAAAGATTTCGAGTATAAACCAAACTCATAACTATTACAAAGAATAGTTATGAATATATAATAAAATAATATCAAAAAGGGATAAAAGTATAAGTATAAAACAATGATTATATTGTTGTTTGTTCTTTATAATACAAGATCCCTTTGTTTCTAATATACTCATATTTATGTGATTTTATATGATTATCATTTGACTCTAAGATCTTAAGGATCTACAATATAATGATCTATAATATCATAGATCTACAATATAATGATCTTTGATATCATAGTATACTAGTAATTATAAATCTAGATGATCCTAAAAGAAATTAGTATACTAATTAAAAAGATTCAATATTATATTAGTATAATAACGCATAAAGCGTTTATATTAACTTTGGAAACTTGCTCAATTAGTAGTATACCAAGCTTTTGGCGCTTTGAAGCTTCCTAGCTCCGGTTGATCGAAAAGTGGGTAGGGTGCTTATGCGTTTACTTCCGGAAGATCCGAGGCCTATGTGGGATCACAATGTTCTATGAACACGTGATTATTACGTGCCTCATGCTCTTAGCGTGACAAATGTTTTTATAGAAAACCGATTCTTCAAATAAACAATGTACAATATTATAATTTCCTATTAAATCGAAAGCATTCTTAACTTTGCTAAAAAACTTTTTGATACAACATTTATATCCTATATTTTCTTCTCAACAATACCATTCATAATATACTTTCCTAAAAAAGATAGTTCAAATTGTATACTTTTTTTCGAAATCTTTATTTGAAAAACGATTCCAAATTTACTTTTGTTATTATCGATATATATTATAACGATTTTGTTATTAAACTCTATTTCAATCAATTTAAATAAATCCAAAAATATTAATACAACTATAGCCGCGGATTTATCAAAAGTATATCTGATCTATATAAGCTTTATAGCGTTATTCACAACTATTATAAAGTATTTGTTGCTCGAAAAGGATATCTTTTGAATTCCAAAAAAATCATAATAAAAACAATATAAAATTGTAAACGTTTTAACAATTATATATTTGTTGAAATGCTCTTTTATTCTTTTTGCTAAGCAAAGTAAATACATCGATCTTTCTATCGACTTTTATTTTCTTAATAATTTTAAGCCTGTATACGCTTTTGAGAGTTTCCAAAGCTAATCGTAATTGAAATAACCAAGCTAACGATATACTAAATCGAA
Organism: Monilinia aucupariae; assembly: GCA_002162555.1. Lineage (NCBI taxonomy): Eukaryota > Fungi > Ascomycota > Leotiomycetes > Helotiales > Sclerotiniaceae > Monilinia > Monilinia aucupariae. The sequence goes on from NGKF01000003.1 coordinate 2,711,827, forward strand.
TATAAATTTGTAAAGATCAATATCATCCATAACAACAAGTTCTTCAAATATAAAATTAACAAATTGTAATATAAAATCTTACACAATATAGCAGCCAAATGCTTTCTTTACTGCAAATTTCAATTGGCCAAATTTTCAATAAAATATTGATTCTTTTTCGAAAATTATTTTGCATTTATTTTTGATAAGAAAGTTAACAGAAATCAATTATATTATCCCAAATTTTTTCATATACTATACATCGAAAAGCGTAAATCTACCAATTTGTATATTTCCGTATACTATATTTAAAGCAAATAATCCATCCGCAACTCGAACTTTTCGTGGTATAAGCTATTTTATAATGTTATTCAAAGCTTTAAACTGATTAATAAAATAATAAAAAGCTTTTGAATTGAATATTCACTTTGAATCGTTATTATTTGTTTAAAAAGAAATATTAGAATAATAGAAAGAAATATAATTATTATCTAATGTTATATTTGTTTTTGCTTCTTTAAAATCAGAATCTTTGCTATTTGTGTTACGAGTAAACTGTTCGTGTATATATCGCTGTATGTACATATATACTTTGCGTAGAGAGTATATATACCCAATTAGCCATATGTTCGATATAGCGCGTCATTTTGGCATAACAATTATGAGCCCGATAACGCACTAATATAATACTCGATTCAAATTTGCTCAATTGAGGGATTTTTGAATAATCCACTCCAACACCTTTATTAATGGATCAACTGCATTAGTTTACAAATAAGATTCGATCCACTAAACCCCACTTGGACAATGTATCCACTTCGGCTAATTAGCCAATCGTACATTAAAAGATTTGAAATAATTAAGATCCTTATCTTAGAAAGCGTTAACGATCTTGGGGGTGTATCACGAGTAAACTGTTCGTGTATATATCGCTGTGTGTACATATATACTTTGCGTAGAGAGTATATATACCCAATTAGCCATATGTTCGATATGGCGCGTCATTTTGGCATGACAATTTGTAAAAGCTTTATAAATATATTTTTTATCCTTTTTAAATGCGCAATACTCTTTTTTGAAATATCTATACTTTTTATAATAGTAGCATTGAATCTTTCCGATTCGAAATAACTCATTTCGATTATATGATCTTTTTGATTTTCCTTCACAACCATCTTTACAATTATCTCTTTCATTACGATTATTCCATCTTTCTTTCTTTAAGGATTCCGCAATAAATATAATAACTTTAACTAACCTTTCAATTATTTGAAAAAATGTTACAACCTCTTCCAATGTTTTCTCAAATATATTAATATAAATAAAAATCGCTGTTTACACACTATACATTAGTATACATACCAAAAATATATCCTTTAATATTTTGTCTATTATTGGCTCCTTTGCGCCAGTAAATGCTTATTAATATAATCTTAATCTTATAAAAAAAGTTTAAATAGTTTCGTTTTTGTAATTAAACTTTTCTTTCAAAAACGATTTTATTGTATTTGCTACATAAATGATATCAAAAGTTCGATCGTAAATGAACAACTTTTTTCAAATGTTAACAAGATCCATACTAACAAAGCCCTTTTTTACTATATTGCAATAGAAAAATGTAAATCCTAAAACTATAATAGTTATGGCAATACTTTTCCTCTTTATAAAAGAAACTAATATCTCTTCAAATTCTGCCTTTAAAACAATTATCCTTTGCAATACTACATCCACAATCCCTTAACAACCTTTTGTAGCAAATCCATTCATTACAAGCTCCTCTAAAAGTTCGAAAACAAATTGTTTTTCTTTATTAAATACAATATTGTAGCAATTTGCGTTTGTAAACGTTATCAAACAAAAATTATAGTAATCCGTATAATTGTCTTTTATAAAAACAATAATAGAATCCCATTTAGTTGTAACTACGTTTGATATAATGATATTAGAAAAATATTGATAAAAATAAAGTTTTTGATGAAAATTTTGATGATGAAAATGATGAAAATAATGAAAATATGATTTTTCCGGCGGAAATGGGTGGAAAAGCGATCGTTTTCTTCGGAAAAGACGTATATTATCGTTTCAATCAATAAGATGATAATCAAATTGCTTCAGTGAATATACAATATAAGGTCATAACCTATTGTAGTGGTAGAGTGTATATTGTCTAATATGCTAGAAGTGGCATA